>JBBCBC010000011.1:32645398-33056883 GCA_037126765.1 Stenogyne calaminthoides
TATTTATTTATGAAATTACATTAATGCACCTATCAGTTTGATGATGATGAATCCAGATCCTATTATTTGTGATTTTTCGTTTTGAATTTGTTTAAATGGTTTTCGTTTGGTTTGTGGATCATTTCTGATCTGGATTCAGTGAAATTGACCTTTGATTTGTGGATCTGGAAATAGAGGATCTGGGCTTGTGAATTTTTTGAATCTGGGATGAAGATCTTGAAATGGAGATTTGGATTTGTGATTTTTACGAATCTAAGTTGAAGGCGGGATCTGGCGAAAATGCAATGCTTGATGGGGCGAGATGTGATAGCAATCTCGGGATAATTATGAGCGATTTGGAGAATCAAAATTTTTAGGAAATTAAGTAATTGAATATTTATTTAATTTGTTATGATTTTATTTTATTTTCCACCATAATTAATTAGGTTTTCAAGTCCCCATTTAGATATTCGTATCGTCGCGTAGTCTTTTATTGGTTGGAATGATGAATTAGAAAGGGTTTTCCACATTTCTTTTTATTCTGGAATTATTGATCTTTGAGATCAATGTATATATAGAGATGTTTTACGTTAATCTATTACTCATTGCGTGGTTGATCGACCACGCTCTCTGTGCCTAATGATAAATATAATCAACAGAGATGAAACCCTTGGGTGGGGCGTTACAACCAATTGGCAAAGTGATGCCTTGCCCACCACCATGGCCCAGCCGATCCGTAATGGACAGGACGGCGTGCTCTTGTCCCCCACCCTCTGTCTTAATTAGGAATTAAAATTGACGACGCATCGAAAAAAATTTTCTCGTTGAGATTTACCCATTGTTCGGACATCACACTTTGTGGCCCGATGGCGTACCGAGAATCTCAACACGTTCTACCACCAGCACCAACATTTCACACCGCTGCGATGAACATCGTTAATCTACGAAAGAATGGCGCAGATCATTGTACTTTGACCGAACTTGGCATCCTGGTGTTGATCGTCTGCCCCAATCTGTGGACCCTTCTCAATTGAAGGTGGGCCCAACTTCTAATATTAATTTAAATGTTGTTGGGCCTGAATTTTGCATTGAATCTTCAGGAATTTTTTATAATAGACACTACATATGATGATGACATTACTGATCCTGCCTTATTTATTGATCCATTTGGACCTTTGGTGAGAATGGATTTACGAGCCTTTGGATGAGTTAGAAGGAGCCAAATTTTGACGATGATATTAGCCAATTCAGGCCGATTCTTTTGGTGATGATGGACCCATTTTTTTTCATGGAAGTGAAATTATTTTCAAGACTATTATTATGATGGGTGTTGTTTTATGATGAAGAAGAGGCGTAATTGATTTTTTACGTCTCCACTATTTTTTTATGACGAACACGAAGATGACCCATTCTACTTGATTTTGATATGGAAAATTATTACGATGATGCCAATTTTTTGGAGTCTCGTCACGATGTCGAAGCAATCTACGCCGATGATGATGAAGGTTATCTCTCCAGAATAAGCATTATTTTTTTATAATTAATTAATGATAGTTATTTTGTTGGCGGTCTTATGAAGAGTCAATCCTATCATTATCAAGATTTTGAGTCATACTTTCGGCTACCGCCGAATAATTTTGAGCTAAATTATTTGATGATTGTACTTTATTCTTACGGAGATGAGATCGATTTGAGTTAGAGGGCGAATGGATTTCAAAAGGGTGAGAATGATGGAGCGCCGGATCGCGATAGCAATCTAGGATAATTATGTGCGATTTGGAGAATCAAGAATTTTAGAAATTAGTAATTAGAATATTTATTTAATTTGTTTATAATTAATTAGGGGTTTCAAGTATATTTAAAATATGGAGTCGCCGTAAGTCTTTATTCCGGTTGAATGATGAATTAAAAAAAGAGTTTTTCCTGTTTGCCTATATTTGCGATTATTCAATCTTTGAATCGGCGTATCTTAGAAAGATGTTTTTACACCGTTAATCTATCTATTTCATTGCATCAAATGCAAAGTTCATCAATTGATGAACATATAATATTTTAATGCATATGTTGATGAATATGTTCATCTTATGTTATGCATCGTGCATGCATGTGAATAGGCCGAAGAATATGTAATTTTGGAATTTTTTGGATATGTAAATTTTTAGATTTTTAGATATAAAATTCAAATTATAAATGAAAACAAAAATGAAATATATTTAGTTTTTTGAAAAAAAAAAAATACAACTTATTTGAGCACCTTCTGAAAACGGTTTTTTCGTGCGAGAAAGTGAAAGGAAAACGGATTTTTCTCTTCCTATTTTTTCTCTACTATTTTTTCTCTACTACAATTTGATATGGGTTCTTGAAAAATAGGGAAGTGAGATGAAATGGGAAAGTGTGAAAAAGTATGTGGCGTGTGTGGGTGCAATAAGAAAGCAGTCATGTCAAATCTGATATATGGTATACGTTACAAAACTTTTTTAGGGGAAGTGGGGTATATATAAGTCTTTCTATAAACTTTTGAACCTTGTAGTATTTAATTTAAATTTTACACCTATTAGTACTATTGCATCCTAATTTGGACTAAAAAACACTTGCTCTTTAATTATTAATATTTCATCTACTTTTATTTTGATTGATTAATATAATTTAATAATTCTCTATGAAACAACAAGAAAGTGACGGAATAGGACAAATTGATACTATGCATAACTTGATTATATTGAACAACACGTGGAGAAAGCCTCGTACACGTACATGTCCATCCTTTACAAAACAACTCTGCATGGGCTGACGCCTATCTCCAACTCCCAAGACATTGTCTATTTATCCAATCTCTCTAAATTTACGTTCAAACCCCATTTTATTTACTATTACAACCTCTCCCTTTCCATTTCCGTCTCACATTTTTTCCATCGACTTATTTTTCTTGAATTTTCACTAACATATTTTCACAATTTTAACATTAATTAGCTCTTTTCAATATTTTGACGGAAAAAAAAAAAAAAATATACGTAACTCCAATTTCGACGTTATTTCAAATTTTTTAGATCCAAAAATTTTATGAAAATTTGAATTTATCGATGGCTTCAATTTTTAATATCATTTATTATGTATAAAAAAATTGATATTATCTGTAAAAATTTTTTATTATGCAAAAAAACAATTACGGTTTAAAAATATTTTATATTTTTAAATAATAAAATATATATATATATCGATTGAAAGTTACGTTCCCAGACCTAGTATACGAGAATATTACTCCATCATTATTTATTTACAAGTTCGTGTCTTTTGCATCTTAATTAAACACGCAACCAAAACACTAAATAGAAAATTTTCTACTTAGAACTAGATGCTTAAATGCTCAAACTACATATGAAAATATGTGTTACATTATATATAGGAATGGGTTTAGAAATTCGTTTTAAAAAGGCAAAATTCCCTTTGAATAGGCGACAAATTTTTAATATTAAATAAGAACAAAAAATGAAAATAAAATTTACAATTTCAAAAAATATAATCTCCTTCGACAGAAATTTATGCTCACTTTCTTGGGCATAATTATTAAAAAAATAAATAAAGTAAGTGTATTATGAGATATTGTGGGGTTCATTTATAAATAAAGTAATTATTTATGAGTAAAGTTGTTGACAGTCAAATATTTTACGATTGCGATGTGGCTTGTTGATTTGACCACCAAACAAATAATTAATTATGCAAGAACACTTTGCGGGAAGAAACTAGTAGTTCTTCACTAAAATATCAGGTTGTTGGTATATAAAATAGAATGAAACATTCGAGTTTTTACAATGAAAGGTGGGGTCCGCTTTATATAAAAGGGCTTGCATGACAAATCATAAGCATGACAAATCATATTGCATAAAAGCATGACAAAACATATCGTAACCGCGACAAATCCTAAGCCATCAAATCTTTAAGCACGACGCGATCCGCGTGGTCTCGGTGGGGACTGGCGGCGTGTGATTAAATCCTGGCGGTGTGATACCATCTGGTAATCTTGGCGTGTGATAAATCTGGTGACAACAATAGCCTTTAAGATGAGGCATGGCGTTGTTGAGCTCGATCTTGTTTTCATGTCTCGACCAGTTCGATCTTTTGTTGCACATCTGGAGTCCATTGTTTTGAGCTTGCTTTCCGGGTGCCGTATGAAATCTTGATCGTTCGAGAATGGGCTTGCGTAGAGGATCTTACACCTTCTCATTAGTCTAGTCAGTCTGATGCGTCTTTGGCGAGAGCCCGTTGTCTGAGTTTTTACGTACTGGAAAGTACTTGAAGAACCGATCGTCTGATCTTTGTGCCCGTGTTCGCCGAGGGGCCAAAAATCGTCTGAGTCTTTCACGTGCTCGTGTGCCGAGGTGAAACCCCGTCGTCTGATCTTTCTGTGCTAAATGCTTGAGATGACCAATGCTGAATGTGTCTGATCCAGCACATAGCCGTGGGAAAATGAATATTGAGGTGGCGTGGGAAAATATCTAACAAGGGATGACGGATCTTGAATCAGTGAAGGCAGGATGAAGAATGGGATCTGCCGGGATGGCGGTGCTGAATGGCTGTTGGAAATTGATGGGATCGCTGAGATATGATTTGAAGATAGCTAATTGAAGAAAGCGAATATTTAAATCTTTTCCAGGATAGTAGATACTGAAGGCATAAACGAGAAAGCTGAAGAATCTGCTGCAGAATGATCTGAGGTAAACAATTGGGCGGATATCTGCTGGATGGCAGATCTGAATGTAACAAGCGGAGAAACTGAATAGGATCTACGCTGGGATAGAAATGGTGCTGTGAGAATCAGATGAGATCTACCTGGGATAAGGTCTTTAGAATAACAATTCTGGAGAATTAGGATCCGCTGGGTCTTAGAAAGAACTCGTGGGAAGGCTGTTAAATCTTGCTCTGAAATATAATGGTTTTCGAAGATGTGGAGAATCAGGATCACCACTTCCGGGATGATGGGTCTTCAGAGAACAGAAGGCGTCATTCGAATCCAGTTATTTGGAAGTGGCTCTTGGAGAAATAGATGGAATCTTTTCAGGATGACAGGTCTTGAAAGGCCTCGTGAGAAGGCACCGGTTAGTCTCTTTGCTGAATGGTATCTTCATAGGTAACCTGTGGAAATGGGATCCTGGATGGCGAATCTTCAAGAGAGCTTTCCGTGAGAAGAGAGTGCGGTGATACTTGGATGGCGGTCTGAATATTGATGGAAAGAAACTGATGATCCTGCAGGATGAAGCAGTCTGCGGGGAAGCAGTAAAAACTCTTTTTCAGAATGGGCGATCTGCGAAGAGTGGAGGGGCGGAATGATATCTGGGAATGACGGGGTCTCATCGGAAGAGCTTGATGGATCTGGATGAATGCTGACTTGATCAATGCAGTAAAGGCGGATGAACAGGGAGGAGCCGAATGATCTCGTCAAGAATGATGAGGCGAAAACTTAAGCTGTGGAATACGCGTCATGTGAACAAAGGCAGCTCCTAAAGGTGGGCGGCCAGCAAATATAAAAGGCGGATGAACTTACGTGGTGGAATGATCTCGTCGTGTGGGGATGTGAGGCGCTCCATAATGGAATACCGCGATCTGGAAAACTTTGGCGGCACAAAGGCGGAATCAGCGATAAGCCTGAAAGCGGATGAGCGTGTTGAGGGCAAATGATCTAATCCTGACAGGATGGAAGGAAGTGCTTGCCGGCCGGAATACCGCGTACGTCTCGAAGGCGATTACCTAAAAAGGTGTTGATCAACGCCCATACGGATGTAAATATTCGAAGCGAATGATCTCGTGTAAAAGCGGAATGATCCGCGTATAAAGAAGCGGATGAACACCGTGAAATGACGATCTCGTCGCGGGATGGTGAAAACGCTTATCGCGTCGGCCCGGTCTGGAAAACCGTAACCCAAAAGTGATCAACGTCGTGGTGAATGATCTCGCGCCTAAAGCGGACAATCAACGCCGCAAAGGATGAATCTGGTGAAATGAACTCGTCGCGGGATGGCGAAGAACACCATCTGTTGAATACCACGCCCATGCGTCTCGCGGAAGACTTGACCACTGGATCAGCGTAAAAGGCGGATGTAAACCTTAGTGGCGAATGATCTCGTCATGGCCAATCTCATGTGGAAGGCGTGCAGGTGAGATCAACACCAGGATGAGCCGCGCTGGTGAATATCCTGTCAGCCACGGGATGGCGGAGGCGTAGCTAATCTCAAAATCATGATTACAGAGGCAAAGATCACTGCAGGATCGTCGTGATCCTTGGGACCAGATCTGCTCCTGCGTCTGGGCTGAGATCCAGCCATAAAGGCGGATCTGAGATCCCATCAGCCCCGTCTGGCCGTGAGATCCAGCGTGCGGATTGAGCAGTGAGATGAATGAATCTCTGTCTGTTGGGATGGTGGGCGCTCCGGTGATCTGCGTCGCCCGATCTGGAGGCGGCCTTGCAAAAAGGTGAGGCAGATCAGCATATAAAGGTGGATGGCGTCGTGGTGAATGATCTGTTCAATAGGCGTTCGCTCGACGGAATACCGTCGTCAGGCGGATCATGAAGCGCGTGAGGCGTGTCCATCATACGCTAAAGGCAAATGATCAATGCGGATGAACAGTCGTCGCGAGGATGGCAGGCTTCCTCTTCGTTGGAATCCGGAAGCGCTAAGACATAATTTTTTGATCATGATCTAACCAAAAGTAGACTCATTTTACCGATAAAAGCTATTCAATGTAAAAGTGAACTCATCATCCATGAAATGATGTGCCACGCCTAGAATGACATCGTCGCCCAAAAATGATATTTGACCATGAGGGAGAACATCATCGTGGCGAAAAGAAGTGCAGTAGCGAGGAAATGGCGTTTATCATCATCAGCAGCTGGTAAAATACGGCCGCCGAGGCGGCGCATCGTCGCCGAAAAAAGCGTTAGTCATCGTATGCGACATAATCTCGTACTTGTGCATGAAAAAATGATAGCAAAATCGGTTTGTCATCCAATTGGATTACACGCCCTAGCGGTGTTGTATATCTTCGTGTTAAGCGTCCTTTCGATACTTCTGTATTTAAAAGTGGATATTAGCCTCTTTCAGTGGTCAATCATATGCCGGTCCATGGATCTAGATACATCAACTTCTTATGCTGGCGGTGCTTTCGCTGCTATTGTTTAATCCGTAACTCCGGCGAGCACACTAGCCAGACTTTCGTGTGTTTAAGTCGATGGTGAATGCGTACTTTCTTTGAGGTGTGACTGCGTGGAGTTATACAGCGTTTGCATGTCGCTTTCTGCCAGGCCCGCTGTAATACCTTCATCAGTTGTAGTAACTTTGCCTGCGGAAGACTTCCCCGATTCATCTTAAATGGCTTTTATGGTGGCCAGGTAGTACCATTTTTTTCACGGATAATTCGAGACGCGTGCATATCTATGTTCCTACGACTTCTTCGTGATCGTCTTATGTTTACTGCGATCACTATTCTCTCGTAGTCTTATTTAGTTCGACCCGGTACCCGTCACTAAACTTTGTTGCGGTCTATAGAAATCTGAGTCGTCTTATCGAAGTTTCGACTCACATGCCCATCACTCGCTTTCTTTGCGAATTGTCAGTAAAATCAATTGTTTCGCCAGGTGAACATAAAGCTCGGCTCGTTCGTCTTTGTTCGGGTCGTCCGGCTTAGGTGCGACCATTCGTAGGCACGGCCAAAATAAATGAAAATAAACGAATTAATGAAAAACCACGAGGACATAAACATAATAAAACAGTGGGGTGGGTAAAAGGACTACCCGTAGATTCTTTGAGTAGCTCGAGACTTCGGGTGCTCGTCTAATTTTCTTTTCCCGAACTGCTGACCACCAGCCCCCTTTTTTTTAGTTGGGCTGGGCGGAAATTATTTTTGCAAATATAAATTATGGGTCAAAATTTATTACAACAAGACATTTGGCCCAAAAACTTTTTAATTAAAATTTTGGGCCTTATATATATGTTTTATTAACAACGGCCCAAAATTAATAAAATCTAATCTTGGCCCAAGAAATTGTATAACTTACCCAAATGACACTGGGCCCATTTCCATGCGAGGATCTTGGTCGGTGTGAACACAAAACGTGTCTCGGATATGATTTAAAGTTAAAATTTTATCAAGTTGGTGTGGCGCGATTAAATTGATTGATGATCGATGACTCTCAATAAACTTTGATTAGTTAATGAATGTGATGAAGTGGGTAAACAATGACGTACCTATTTCTTGATTATTAATGATTATCAATCTTGTTCTTTTTCTGTATGTATGTATATATGGAGTGTTGCAGTTACTTTTGGTTTGGGTATTTAGGTTTTGGAAGGATTGGTATTTATCATCTGCAATTTTTCATCATTTCCCTCCTTCTGGCCTTGGTGTTGTGGAGTCTTGATATTTTACGATTGATGACATTGGTTGACCACCAAACAAATAATTAATCGAACATTGATCTGGTTAACCCGTAGCTCTTCCCCCAAATATGGGTTGTTGGTATATGTTTTAACGGCGAAACATTCCGTAGTTTTTTACAATGAAAGGTGGGTCATTTATATAAAGAGGACCAAAGACGACAAATCATAAGATGACAAATCATGCAGATAAAGATGATAAAAACATACGCGTAGTTAACGACAAATCACTAAGACGATAAATCGTTAACCTGACGCATCACGTGGTCGGTGGGACCGCCGACGTGTGATAATTGGGTCTGGCGACGCGCGATAAATCTAAGGGATGCTGATGCGATAAATTTGGTGACAACAAATGTACAATGTCAATGAAATTAAAGTGATGGTTAAGGAGCCGATAAAAATAAAGTTCAGATATTTCTATAAAAAATATGAAAATAAATTTGATTGATAAACAAATAAAGTAAATTTTGTGGACGGATTCACGGAGAAGTATAAAATTTCTATATATAGTAGAAAATTTTTAAATCCCAATTTCTGACATATATGGCTAAATTTCTGAAAAAAAAACAATTTTCTGCTACATTTGATTGGATCTAAATGTAATTGACGAAAAGTGGAGGGGCAAAAAGTTGAAGAAAGCAAACTACTCACCGCCTAACTTTATCATGCATCGGTCACTATTTACTACCATTTTTCTCCAAATAAAACTAAACAAGGAATTAAGCGTCCAAAATCGAAGCTCAGAATGAAAGGGGGAGGAGTTCTAATCTACGCCGTGGCAGTTACTCTCTTAACCTGCGCACTCACCCCCAACGCAAACCCCTAATTACGACCATCCAAAAAAATCTTCCAAGTCACCGACAACCACCACCTGGTCGGCACGGCGGCGGAGCACCGATTCAATAGCTTCATACAGGAGTACGGGAAAGTGTACCCTACGCGCCAGGAGTACCTGCACCGCCTCGGGATCTTCGCCAACAATTTAATCAGGGCCGTTGAACACCAGGCGATGGACCCCACCGCCGTTCACGGTGTTACGCAGTTTTCTGACCTTTCGGCGGAGGAGTTTGATCGGATGCACATGGGGGTGAAAGTCGGCGGCGCCTCGCCGTGGGAGAATGCGAATGTGGCGGAGGAGTTGGAGGTGGGGGGTTTGCCGGAGAGCTTTGATTGAGGGACAAAGGCGCTGTTACGGAGGTCAAGATGCAGGTGAAATTGTTAATTAGCTTATTGAAATAAACTAATTAAGAATCTCATTATTTTAATTTGGGTCAAAACATTTTTGCACTTATTTTTCTATTTTTAGATAATGGGATATTTTATGAGAGGGTTTTTAGGTAATGATATACTCTAATTAACTAATTCAAAACTATTCTTTCCTATTATGTTTTTCATTAGGTGATGTTATATGAGTAGGTCTCACTGTAACATGCAGCTTGTCAATTTTTGAAACATACAAACGGATTATACTGAAACGTGCAACTTGTTAATATGGAGACAGTGGCGGAATCAGGATACAAATTTTGAGGGGACGAGAGTGTAAAAAAATACGTGTTTTAAGTCTAATTAAGAGATATCAACACTTATACAGTGATAAAATTTTACACATACATATGTTGTAACATACGTAGTTAAACAATGAGAATAATTACACATATTTAAACAATGAGAATAATTACACATATGAATATAATTATACACATGTATTCATATATATGAAAAAGAAAAAGTTTGGGGGGCTGCTGCCACCCCTACCCCCACCCTTATGTTTAGATCTTTAGATTTACGAGTGTAGGAGTATTGATCCGTTATGTTTAGATTTACGTGTGTAGGAGTATAATTATATTATTAATATGCAAGTGAGTGTTTAATTGAACAAAACAGGGAGTTGTGGGTCGTTGGGCTTTTTAGCACAACCGGTTCATCAAGGAGCGAATTTCATCGAACGGAAAGCTTTTTGAATCTTAGTGAACAGCAGCTAGTAGACTGTGATCATTCGGTGAGTCTTGATTGGATTATATACGATGCTTGTTAAGAAGATGCAATTGACTATATTTATTTGTTGTGTATACAGTGTGATGTGAAGGACAAGGATTCTTATGATGATGGTTGTTCGGGGGATTAATGACAACTGCCTACAAGTACTTGATCAATGCTGGAGGAATCGAGGAAGAGAGTTCGTGATTCCTTATACTGGAAAAGGCGGGAATGCAAATTCCGACCTGATAAAGTGGCTGTCAAAGTCTCTAATTATACCCAAATTCCGTCAATGAGGATCAGATTGCTGCGCATTTAGTTCGTTATGGTCCTCTTGCAGGTATCTTTGATTCTCTGAGAATCATACTTGTTTTTCTGTTGCTCCTAATGTCTATTTAAGTATACACATATGAGCTTTGCTATGAGTCTGTGAATCTATTTGGGGGTGCTAGGTTCATAATTCTTCGATGGGAATGGTGAATGAAATTGAATCTAAGTAGTTGTGTTGGTTAATGAGAATTCAATATAGATGATCAATTTACATTCATCAGACTTTTTTTAGGTAATGAGACTCAAAGTAATTAACTTATTCATTACCCATTTTTTTGATTAACCAACTCTTTTCATATAATCGTTTCTCCCTCGTCATTCCACTATTCCTCAATCAATAATAATTTTTCTCTTAATTAACCGCCACTGTCATTGTATTTTCTCGATGATTCTCATTGAAGAATTTGGAACCAATCGCCCATTGAGTCTTCACATGACTATGAGCTCTATGAATCTTGAGTGAAGTCTGTACTTAAGATTTTGTGTTTCAATTACACGGTGCATCTCAGATTTGAGTTCACCAATATATGTCAAATGCATCCATGTTTAAAAAATTAAATAACTTGTTACGCAGCTCTTTTCTTAACAATCTAGTATACTTAGAAAGAGGGGATTCAAAATAATGTTTGTTGTTCCTAGGATCTCATTGATGGTTGCAACTTTTACGCATGTTGAAAAAGAGTATTATATAATTTCACATATACTTGAATGAGACGGTTTCACTGATCTCATTCTGAATTGTGGAGCCTGAAGACCATTATCTTGACCTATTAGAATGAGAATGTATAGAATAGGTTGTGATAAATCTGAACTTGGCTCTATTTCTCGTTTAGACGGATTTACAAATGACAATGCAATGCAGTATCTGATACTTATAAATTAGCATTCTGATTACGATTATATACATTAGACAGTTTAGTTTCTCACAAGAGGATATACATTTGAAATGCAGTTGGCATCAACGCTGTATTCATGCAAACATACATTGGTGGTGTTTCGTGCCCGCTTATTTGCTTTAAGAGGGCCGTCAACCATGGTGTTCTTCTAGTAGGCTACGGGTCGAGTGGCTACTTCCATCTTATGGCCTCAAGAACAAACCGTATTGGATCATCAAGAACTCGTGGGGGAAGAAGTGGAAGAACACGGTATTTACTACGGATATGCCGTGGCCCCACGGCATGTGTGGGATGAACTCAATGGTTTCTGCTGTGATGACAAAAATACCCCAGTAATGTACTCTTCAATTTGGGACAATTCCTGCATGTATAATAATAGTAAGTTCTTGACACTTTAATATCTTTAATAAAAAATTTAGTAGTTTTTTAAATTTGAATAATAATGTTTGAGGATACTTCGTACTTATGTGTCTGTAAATATTTATTTATTCGTTTTAAAAATGAAGAAAAAAAAATACTCCGACCTTCCGGATTCGATCCAGCGACCTAAGGATATCTATAATCATTCTACAGTCCTCCGCTCTACAAACTGAGCTAAGGTCGGTTTGTGAAAATAGAACCAATATATATCATGTATTATATGCTTTCATTAGGTGATTTTATTGAATTAAAGTTTGTATGGTTTAAAGCATGTTACATGGTCTTTATAATTTATGGTAAATTTTAATTTTTAGTTTAATGAATAATTAATTAATTGATCACAGATATGTAATAATGACCAAGATTGGTCAATAGAACAAAGATCAACTGATGAAATAAAAGGGTGAAAAATTAAAAAAGAAAATTTGTAGGTGTATTATATATTTATAGATTTATATTTTTCTTTTATTAATTCAAGTTATCACAATCTATTTTGGTGTTAATATATTTAGTCCTTCATGTTCTTTAAAGTTTTTATTTATCCAAATTATGGTTATGTTTTACGTGTTTAATTTGAACAAACATATAATGTGTGTGTATATATAAATAATAAAATAAAATCATATCTAAAAAGTGTCTATATACAAAAAATCTTTAAGAGTTGCATTATCTTATGTTCGATTCATGAGTGAGTTCTATTAAGACTCAAATAAGATTTTAAGCACAGAATTATATTAAAAAAAAACGCAACTATTCCAAATAAACGAACTACGTTTACCATATTAACAACAGGTTTTTCAACGGTAAATAAATCGATTTTTCAAAGATAACAAGTTGCACGTTTTTAAACGACTATGAATGCATTTGCAAGACCTTAAGTGCATATAAGACCTAGCTCGTATCTATATATGCCGAAAATGCAATCATAGGAAAGATAAAAAATAAAGTTTATAAAAATTAAGTAATTGTTCAAGACAAAGTCTCATGTGTGCATTCGCCTCAACTCTATCCATAAATCCACATAATATATCTAATATATTCAATGGGTCAATTATTTTTTTAAATGGGTAATTACGTTTGCATAATTGCAGACGTCTTGACAAGCACAAGAGAACCCCTCATTGTTCAATGTTATAATATATTTTCTATATTTTTCAATTCTTTGAAATCTTTTTTTTATTATATAATAATTTAAAGTATTATGGTATTTTTTTATCAAATGTTTTGTATAATTATATTCTTAATACTTTGATTTGAATTTTATTTTATATATGTAATTATAGTAAAACATTCTATTATTTAGTTAAAAAGCTCTAAATATTTTAACAAAATATTTTTTAGATATAAAAAAAAATCTTAGTCAATTAATAAGTGTATATATCATCAAATCTTTATTCGTTTGACAGGATGTCATCCTTTATATTTTTTGTTCATGAATTGTTTTATTATAAAGATAAACATGTATAGATATGATTCGTACGCTTTAACCCAGTAAACCTATCTCATATACTATAAATGGGTCAGATTTTTACAATTATATTTTAAGCCCATTCGAACGCCAAAATTTCAGCTTCTCCACCGTTCACTACCACCGTCGTTCCCGACTCTCTACACCCACCTCCACTCAAAAACCCTACCACTACAATCGATGCCACTGCAACCCTCCCCCACAACCAGAATAACACCTAGATCGGAGGTGACCCATCGCATTTAAGTTTCGACAATAGACGCACCAATAAATTCTAGCGGCCAACCTCATTTTTCTTTTGTGCTATATTCCTTAGCAGGATCCAAGAAAGGATAATTCTAATGACAATTATCTCCCCCTATTACAATCATCTACATCCAATTCAAGCAAGAAACCGAAGTCAATCGCTTTCTGCATCACTATTAGGGGAATATCGATAATTGTGAGAGTTTTAATGAATAACATTGAGAGTTTTTATGAATAAAAGTTAGTTTTATAGAATAAATTGATAATTTAATAACATGATAGTGAGAGTTTTATAGAAGTGATAATTTTATAAAGATAACAATGAGAGTTTTTCCGAATAACAATAAGAGTTTCATATAATAACAAAGGATAGTTTAATAAACATAAGTGAGAGTTTTATAGAATGATAGTTTTATATCATAACGAGAGAGTTTTTCCAATACTGGGTGAGAGTTTTATAGAATAACCGTGATAGTTTAATAACGGGATAGTGAGAGTTTAATAGAGTGATAGTTTTTTTATAATAAATGGTGAGTTTTTTTTATATAATAACAATGACTACGCGAGAACAACTAAAATGCGATGACGAGAGCAACGCATCGAGTGGGGCTTAAAATTTGGGTCAACCCATCCTTAAAATGAATCATATTGAATTAGAGTTCATAGAAAGAAAACTTGGTTCACAAGTGTGTGTTACTCTATTATAAATTTAGTCAAACTTAATTCATTAAAAATTGGTACCGTTGTTGCTTTTTTTTTTTTAATTGCAGCAATTATTTAAAATAATTTTGTTGATTCTTTTTATTGTTGTTCTTAACAATATTTATGAATGATGGTTTATATACCGAATTAATTGATGTTTTCGTAATAACAATATTTATGAATGATGGTTTATATACCGAATTAATTGATGTTTTCGTAAATTCTACTATAATTATAATCTTTATGGTGAGTGGTTTCTTGGCATAAAAAGTCTAGTGGGAATAATCATACAAATAGTTTGGAGTAAACAGCATGAAATATTAGCAATAGTGATATGTATAATATACTACAATTAAGGTAAAATGAATAAAAATTCGCAGGTTAGTGGGTCAGACACGGTGGGTCGGGTGCGGGGCGGCAAGGCGGGCCAGGGCTGTGGGTTTGGCGGACGAATAAATATTTATAGAAGAATATATTTATCAAATATGTGTTGTAGTTTAGTGGTTTACAGCCTATTATTAACATCATTTGGTTCACATAATTTCTAAAATATATATATATATATATTTTTTTTTTTTTGTCAAGTTTTTATGTGTTACTACATCTATGTGTAAGTGTTACTACATTGTTATATTTATATTGAAATAATTTCATATCTTACGTAACACGATTATAACATAACGTAACACGTTATTGTTCATATGGTAACACATGTAAAGTATTCACGTAATATTACGACAACATGTATACAAAGGTTATATGTTACTATAAAAAACAAGTGTTATTACGTGAAAAAAAAGTGTTATTCTATAAAGAATAACGTGTTATCACATTAACAAAAACCAAAGATAAGTCTTGAAAAGAAATTTAATCCAAAATTGCAGATTTAAAGAACAAACTTGACGTGTTATTAAATGAACAAAAGAGTGTTGCCTCTCCGAAACAAACGAAGTATTACTAAATGAGCAAAAAAAAAAGACAAACGTTAAAAAAAAATCATCACCCAAGATTACATATTTAAAGAACAACGTGAAAAGAGTGCGAGAATGATTTTTGTAAATTTTGTGAGGAGAAATCAAGAAATTGAGAAGAATATGGAAGATAAAAAGAAAAAAAAAAAAGAGAGAGAGAATGAAAAACATAAAGAAGCATCATCGTAAAATCAAAACCGAGACCTAATTGTGTTTGTTGCGACGAGAAAGAAGATGAAATTTGGTAGTCGCTGCGAGGAGGAAGAAGAAGCTCGTCCCACCCATGCATTACACCCATTGAAAAAAAAAAAAAAAAAACTCAATTAACCATATATGACACGATACGATATCAATATCATGCTTTTTTCTTATTAGATTGATGCTATATTGACATATTATTGTTTATTATTATTTTTTTTATTTATTGTAGTAGTATTTTTATGGTATTAATTGATTTATTCACTATTAATATAGCCTTCCTAATATATTTTTCCTCTTCCTTTTTCTAGGTCGTTGGTCTACAATCTCATTACTGGTGTTTAAACTCGATCGTCTATACTTTTTCATATGTTAATTTTTTGTTGATAAAAATTGTAGGACGTGGTTTCGACATTGAAATGAAAGAAACTTAACAACACAATAAAAAATTATTCTTCTAAAATGTTAAAGCTTCAATATCTAAATTACACTCTGTTTCACCATGAGATTTGCCTCCACACAAATCTTTTCTTTTTTTGTTTTGGTGGGCTTGACTTTATTTTAATTATTATCTTAATTTATATTTAAGTGAAATATGATTTTTCCGTCTATAGTACTCCACATACTTATTGATTATTAACATGTGTGTTTTTACAAAGCTAGTCAAGAAGTGTTTTTGCCGATACGATCGATAATCGATTAATCAACCATCGGATCTAAAAATTGCCGCTTAAAAAATTAATGGCCGCTACGTCAGATCTTGTGTGTCAGATCGATCATTATCTTTGAGATCACTATATATCGAATCGGTCGCAGACTGTCGTCTTGTCGTACTAATATAATAAATTTAATAATTTAAAAATATAATTATAAATTTACCAATTTATCCTTATTTAATTTATAAGAAAAAACCTATTTTAATTTAAAATCATTAATTCTCTAGGTTACAACAATTCAATTCGTAGTTCATTTTTCTTTCACGTCGTCTCTTCCTCTTCCCTTTCCCCCCACCCATCCGCACAGCTGCAGAATTCAGATATGGCGTCGCCACCCTTTCCTCGTCGTCTCTATCATAACCGTCGGTCCTCTGCAAACAACGCCCTATTCCTCAGTCGCCGCTTCCACCACACGCCGTTCCTCGTAGCTTCGCCACCCACCACCGTAGGTCGCGAAGATCGCCCAAATTTTTGGGCAAAAAGAGTCAGCCACCGCGTCGCGGCGTTACCTCAGTGTATTTTGTTCAAATTTCCTGATTAACATTGCTCAGGTATAAAAAAAAAATCCTCCTATATTTTCTTTTACGTTTCGATTTTTTTTATTCTTGACGAAAATTTCTTTTAATTATCAAATTTATTTCATGATCCCAATTCTTTCTGCTGGGATATGCTTTGTTCTATATCTAATTGAATTGTTATATGAATTCAATATATTTCTCAGACTTAATGCTTCAAGTTCTTCTTCAAAGAGGGCCGAATCACCTTGTCTGAAACTATTTTGTTAACAATTTATTTATTTTGTTATATGAATTGAGAGTGGGATGTGGCGCAACTGTTGTTTCTGAAATCGTGAAAATTATGGGTGAAAAAGTGCACGACAATCGGTAGTGTTGGAGCGTTGTTCAGTCCAATTTGAGGATTAATTTTGATGTTTCAAATTTTGGGTTTTTGAATTACAGGGCACTGCGCAACGAATTCAATAGTTTTTCTCATCATCAAGCCAGGATGAGACGAACAAAAATCTACTGCAAAAACCCCTGTTCGGAAGTCAGTTTTAATTAGTGCTCTTCGGCCATCCTCATCTCCGATACGAAAAAAGGGCGAGAACAGGTATGACACTTCCTTCTCTTCCAATTTCAGAATCTGATTTGAATGGCCATCTTAGCTTTCACTAAAAAGAAGGACAAGGATAGATACAAATTGATATGTGAAAAGAGTATTATTCCTTGTAAGTGCATTCACACCCCTACTTTAGAAGCTTTGAAAATTGAGAATGATGTGTTTGAGTTGATTGAAAACATAGGATGGACGAGTTACTTTTCGTTTTTAGTCTTCCGGCTTATATTATTATAGCGAGCATTTGAAAAGCAGCCACAATTCGACATATATAATACGATGCGAAAGATGATCGATCGACTTAACACACAAAGACAACAGTAGCAAGTCATAAAAATTATCAATAGTGGACTTGTTTACTTCTCGTTGTGCAGAAAACAATTAAGAATTAAGTACACTAAATTATCTAAAAATGAAAGTATACATGCTGATGTGTAAGTGATCTCCAGAGTATCCAAATAAACTTGAACAACTTCAAGAGCAAATCCGTGAGGGAAAACTTGAATAAACTTGCAAGCGGCAAGCTTTGGTATCACACAACGTACAATCTCACATAACTGACGCACGAGGTATCAAATTCACCCTTTCACTTTCGATGTCATTTTATTTAGTTGATTGTTGTACTTGTATGGCGGAGATATTTAGGTATTTAGATGTGGTGATAAACGCTCAAGGGTCTATTCTGTTTCTATAACTTTGTAGATAGTTTATTGACGTGATATTGATGCTTAAACTGACATGCTATATCCAGTGGTACTTTATTTGAGAATATTAATTTTGTATGATACCCGCATATGAGACATTAAGGAAGGTTTTTTCTTTCTCTTCTTAATCATGGAGTTCTAGATTGTATGTATTCACATATGTGGACTTTTTGTATTCTTTTTCGACTAACACCTTCAGTTCATTAAAAATTTAGCTTGGTAATATACATGATGTGAAGTGATTTGAACTGGAATTACATTGGATGTTTCATAATGTTGATGATTTTTAATAGATATCATGTATAATAATTGTCTTGTCATTTTTTTTCGTTGGTGCTTCTTTCACATTGCAGGCTAGGGTCGGAGCTATATTTGTATTTGTATCACTTATTTCAATTTTGAATACCGTTGTTGTCCCTGCTCTGTTGAAATAAATCAAGATAATTGATGATCTCATTATTTTGTTATTGTTTTAAAATGAATTAATATTTAAAATCCTAAAAATAAGAGAGCTTATTAAAATATTGGATGTTATGTACTTAATACAATGTTATTAATTTGATGGTAGTGACTTATTCTTATATTTGCAGGTATACACCTACGAAGAAGCAAATGAGCAGTTTGGAACATTTGTGTTTCTAATTAGGCAACTAGCCAACTACTCTTCGACTGCCTTACTTTTTCTTCCCTTTGCCTCATCAAGTTTGATTACTTCTATTTATCTTGTGGCAGATTAAGCACCGTGTCTTGTTGCAATGTTTCCTAAAAAAAAAGTTTCCTCAAACGTGGTGTCTTTGTTCCAATATTTATAAAAGTTTCATGTGTTTTTTAGGGATTCAATCAGTTGTTAAAAGTTTTATGAGCATCATATCATTTTCTCATATTAGAGTTGGAGGACTTCACTACGTTGTGGGATTCAATTAGCTTCTTTCTTCTCAGTCTGATTTTTTGGGATATATTCTATGGATTTTGAATCAGTCTAAAATATTTGATTTCACGCTATTTTTTTTTGTACCTTTCTTACATTTTTCTTTTTTTTCTTTTGGATTTCCTCCGCTCAATATTGGGGTTTATACTATGAAATTTGAATCAATTTACAATATTTGAATACATGGTTTCCTAAATATTGTATATTTTATGGAATTTGAATATGTCTAAATATTTTATTTATATAATTTTCTAATATGGGATGTATATTTTTTAGAATTTGAATCTATATATACTATAATATTTAATTTATATGGTATCCTAACTTTTGGTATATATTTTATGGAATTTTAGGATTTATTATTTAAAAGAAACACACAAAATTACCCAATTATAGTTGAACCTAAGACCTTCTCCATATAAAATTATCAATTTGCTATCAAACCATATCAATATTTATTTACTTATTTGTAGAAGTAAAATATTTAAACCATATTCATATCAATAACGACATAATTCCATCATAAAAACATCTATAAATAATTACTTTCAAATTTCGAAAGTGAAATTTATAACTTTTTTTTTTAGGTCCCCATTTTGCGAATATTAGAAGCATTATAATAAAAATCGAATTTTTATCTTTCGGTGAAATTGAGTTATTTGGATAAACACTATATAGTCGCATCGCTTCAGTTGTGAATTAAGGTGTTATTTTATATCAGAGAGCTTAGTCAACATGACCATCTTCTTTATAAATTTTTATTTAAATGATCTTCTTCTTTAGAATTTGGATTTCATGTAATAGAAATATGTAATAGTTTTTTGTCCAATATATAAAAATATTTTGCTTAATTACTCGTACGTGCCCATAACGACAAGTATTTTGTTATAACAACATAAATATCATTATTACGGTCTATAGTGATTTCAATAACTTGTTTATATTTTAACATAAATTCTTTATGTTAAGAATATTAAAAAATAGGATAGAGTAGAAAAATAATGAATTTACTGACGTATGTGACAATATCGACATACGTTCCGTCATAACGACATCTACATCGCTATTAGAAATTTCAAGTAAAATTTATAACCTATTTTTTTAGGTCCTCATTTTGCAAGTATTAGAACGTATAATAAAAATCGAATTTAATATTTTGAGTGAAATTGAGTTGACTTGAGAAACACTATACAAATCAAGGTTGTGAGTTAAGTTAAGATATATTTTATTCAAAGAGTCTAGTCAACATAAAATATAATTTTTCATGCCTTTCTTTAATAAATATTTATTTAAATGACCATCTTCTTTAGAATTTGGAATTGGTTTAATAGAAACGTGTTATGAGTTTTTTGTCCAATAAATACAACTTTATTGCTTAATTATAAATGCGTGTCCATAACGTCAAATATTTTACTATAACGACATAAATGTTGTTATTACCGCCTATAATAATTTCGATCACTTATTTATATTTTACATATATATTTAATGTTCAAAATATTAAAAAACGCGATATAATAGAAAAATAATAAACTTATTATAAAAGACATATCAATAACGACATGCGTTCCTTCATAATGACATTTATTTATAAGTTATTCAAATTTCAGTGAATTTTATAACTACTTATTTTAGGTCCTCTTCTTCTTCAAACAAATGAGATGACAGAAGCCAGGTTACTGAAATCTGTAACATTGCTGAAATCAAAATTAATAGAATGATACATAAAATTTATATCACACAAAATACTTGATAATTAAGAAAAAACATTTGATTTACAACCATGTGAAGAAAACTAGCTCCACGAGCATGCCCGAAAATACTTTACTCGTTAAAAAAAGGATAAAGACAAACTTTTATGTTCATCAATATGCACATACGCACATACGCAAAGTTCTATAATCATTTAATTAATTTATTTAATTAATCTAATCTTCTAATTAATTATATAAACCTGAACCCTAAACTATGAACCCTAAACCATGAACCATTCGTCAATTGAACCATGAACCAAGGGTTCGGGTTGGGTCCGGTCATGTAATTTTTTTTTATTATATAAACCTAAACCCTAAACCACGAAAAGCTATTTGAAGTGAACCACTGACCACTCGGGCGGGTTCGAAGTTCAGTCTCAGGTTGAGTCTAGGGAGTAAAAAAAATTAATATAATTAATAAAATTGGGTAAAGTATAGAATATATATAAATGAAAAGATTGAATTAATTAAAAAAACTAATTAAATGATGGTGATGACTCAAGATATGCATACGCCACATGTTCTGGACGACATAGTTTAAGTCCAAGGCCAAGATACGATCAAATTTGATATATATATATATATATAATATAATTATTTATTTTAAAATATATACATATGAATTCAATACAGGATTTTCAGTATACCGAAAATATCGCGATATACCGAAATTCCTATATTCATAAATCGTTATCGTACCGAAATTTCGGTATACCGCAAATTTCAATAAATTCGATATTTTTCGGTACGATAAGTGCGGTATGCTGGTATTTTCGGTATTTCCTCCACAATAGGTGGGAGCAATCAATTGCTTATTTCTATTCTCATTATTTATGTATCAAAACTACCAAACAACATTAATAGAAGTGATTCTCATTATCTACTTCCATTACCCCCAACCAAGCGAGCTCTAAAATTATCCACAAAGAAACTCGTGAACGACAACATCTTAAGAACCAGCACATATTCATATGGCCTTGTTCATTGTGCCAATAAAATCTAAAATAGGAAAAATGGAAAACCTTTTTCCAGTCACTAGTTACTTTCCCAGTTGAAGTTCTTGGGGGCGGTGAGATGGGGCTGCTGGAGAATGGTGCGACGGCGTATTTGGGGATGGTGCTTTCCACCACAGCGCAAGTAGGGTTGATTATAATCAGCAAGAAAGCCATGGCGACTGGAATGACTAATTACACTTTTGTTGCTTATTCCAACGCTCTTGCTGCCCTTCTTCTCCTCCCTTTATCTCTTCTCCTTCACAGGTCTCAAAATCTGTCTTCTCTAATCTTTTCAATTGGTGTTTTTGTTTTTATAAATGTAATCAATTGATGTAATTAGGTCATAAATTGGGAATTATGCAGGTCATCAACTCGGCCTCCACTCACTTTCTCGTTGATTTGTGGGTTTTTTTCATTAGGCGTTCTTGGGTACGTTCTTCATTCATTTACTGCAATGATGATACTGAAATTGATGTATGTTATGATTCATTTTAATCTTGGTTCCACAAAATGAAGAAGGGAAGAGTGATGATGTGCTGAGTTTTTGCTTGCATTTTTTGATTACATGTTGGTTTTAATTGGATTCTATGCAAATGCGATTTTGTGTTTTTATGCTTTTGTGATAACTGTGTAGGTGTTTGGCACAGCTTACTGGTTATACTGGAATTAATTACACTTGTGCTGAATTTGCATCAGCAATGCTTAATCTCATTCCAGGATTTACCTTTATACTTGCAATCATATTCAGGTTTAGTTCTCATCTAATCGTGGTTCTTATTCTGATAAATGGTTTTTGATTGCTGAAGTGTTGATGTTGTGTTGTTAGGATGGAAAAGCTAGCTTGTTCAAGTTCAACTTTTCTGGCAAAAGCAATTGGTACCGTAGTGTCAATTGCTGGTGCTTTTGTTGTAACTTTATACAAAGGCCCCGGAATCTTGGCACTTCAATCTTCTTTTAATAAGTTGCACTATGGTCATATTCGTTTATCACAGTCGAACTTGGTAATTGGAGGACTATTCCTTACAGCAGACTGTGTTGTTGCTTCAGCCTACATTATTGTTCAGGTACGACTTTATAAAAGACAAAAATGGGAGATATAAGAAAATAAGATAGAATGATAGAAACAAAACTGATTTTGGATAAAATTGAAGGTTTTCACGTGATTTTTATGTATAATACCTCAGCATATTTTTATTGCAGTCATTGATCTTAGGAAATTCCCAGCGGAGCTGATTATAGTCTTCTTTTACGTCTTCTTTGCTGCCATTCTGTCCACGATAGTATCATTGATTGCTGATCGGGGTCCAAGTGCTTGGGCATTACAACCTAATATCAGACTGATTGCTGTTCTATATTCAGTATGTCAAAAGACCAGTTCTTATTAGGTGGGAATTGATTAACGGCATACCAAATTTTTTTTTCGCCATACCGTTACAGAGATCTAAATTTTCGTATACGAAAATTCATACTATTGTTATATCGAAAAATTTCGTATACCGAATTTCGATGAAAAAAGTCATACCGTTGTCATCGAAAAAATTTCGGTATGCCGAAAAATTTTGATATTTTTGGTATATCGAATTTTTCGGTATGCCAATATTGGTACCGATATCGCACCATTGCAAAAAAAAAATTGCTTCTACTTCAAACCAAACCAAACCAAAATTCGAAACATATTAACACCCCCAACAATTAGTATGCAATTCAAACTAAACCAAACCAAAAATTGGTATGCAATTCAAACCAGATAATCTCAAAGATATTAACACCCCCAACAATCCCTAATTTAACACCCCAAACAATCCCTTAATTTAACAAATTTTGATTCTTGCATAAAAAAAAAAGAAAAAAAAAGGAGAGCATAACTTTATTAGAGATGTGAGGGAGAAAGAGAGCTGGTGGCTCGGCTTGGGCGACGGACGGGCGTGGTCACGTGGTGGATGGCTTGGTTTGGGCGTGGCGGCCGATTGAAGAAACGGAAATGGAGGAAGAGAGCGGGTGGCGGAGGGAGGCCGGGGACTTCGTAGAGGGAGGCGAGGCGATTGGGGCCGGGAGGGAGGCGGGGCATTTACGGCGAAGGGAGGCGGGGGGCGATCAAGGGGGAGGAGAGAAATGTATGTGAGTCGGGGAGTGGGGATGTAGATGGAGTTGTGGGCGGCTAGCATGGGAGACGGGCAAGGGTGAGAAGGGAGAAGGGTGAGAAGGGGAGGTGTGTAGATCAGAGACCGAGTTAGGGTTTATTTTTGTGATTTGTGTGTGTATATATATATATAATATAATTATTATTTATTTTTAAAAAAATATATGAAATTCAATATAGATTTTAATTATATAAAAATATTTCAGATAATATCTAATATATAAAAAATATTCGATATATCAAATTTCTATATTCATATAATGTTACCGCATCAAATTTTCGCACGCGGTATGGTACCGCATCAAAAATTTCGATAAAAAATTTCGATAAATTCGATATTTTTTCGTACATTGCAGTAAGTGCTTGATACCTAAGATTTTTTCAGATTTCCTCCCCTAGTTCTTATAATACGATATTTAACTCATTCCATTCCAGTTCAACTTAACCCTATCTAAGCTCCCAGTAATGCATTACTTCAGCTCTATTCTCTTTTTAGATTCTTACTCCCTTGATTCCAAGTTTTCCTATGTACTTATCTCCCACCTTACTCATTTAATGTTTTTTTTGTTTGGAATGCGCCTGCTCTTAGAAGTTAAGACTAATCAGTTACATTTGGCATATAATTCAGAGTTGTTCTGCTTTTTCCTAGGGAGTTTTCGGTTCTGCATTCCAGGTGAGTGTAAGTGTATGCCTTCACAGAAAGGGCCCACTTTTTGTTGCAATGTTTCATCCTCTGAGCATTGTGATAGCTACTGTACTCGGTATTTCCTTTTTGGGCGACACACTGTATCTTGGAAGGTAAGATGCATGCACTTTCTTTGAAGTTTCACCACCAGGACCATTCCTTTTATTTCATGTTCTCATCATATGATTTTTTACAGTTTAATGGGGTCCGTTATCATCGTTATTGGGTCCGTTATCATCGGTGATGTGGGGAAAGGCGAAAGAATTCAAGCTGACTAAGAACAGTATAGACGAAAGTTCTGAATCAACTAGTGCAAAAGCCCCTCTTCTTTCAATCAAGGATGAACCATGAAAAAACTAGATGTTATGTCAATTATGTGCATATATAAACATAGTTATTAGAGATGCAAAGGTACACTGTGGGTATATAAATCTTTAATTTATTTTGGACTAAAAGCTCACATAAAACTGAAATTGCTTTGGGAGATAATGAATGAACGGACTTAGGCTTGAACCGAAGAAAGGTAGCGCTCGCCAGCAAATCGGAGGCCAAGATCAGGAAGGAAGATCCAACAAAGAGGAGGTAGGCAGCGTGAGAAATCTAAAAATTGAAATGAAATATCATAAATTAGAAATCACATATTCTTAAAAATACTCTCAGAAAATGAAACAACAATTCTATCAGACATGATATCAAACAACTTGAGTGCATATTGAAAGTGCATCTTCTTCACAAGACACTACCCCTTCACAGTGACATGATCTGAAGAAAATTAAAAAACAGAAGCACGGGAAAAATATTTGAAGTCCTTGAATTGCATATGATATCTCAAACAAATTCTTGATTCACAAGTAATATATTAATATGCAATAGAGACAATGGGTTTCTTATGATTAAAAAACTATTTAAGTATGATTTTTTAAAAATGTACACATTCCTTCATCATTACCTTCATTTCCACCATTTGTAATATTCCTTCTGCTAAATTATTCCCAGAAAAATTGCAAGAATACATAATCAATATAATTCACAAAAAAACTGCAATAATACATGACCCATTCACGAAAAAAAATGCTCAGTAGAATCCACAAATTAAAATTATTGAACAATTGTAGAATCCACAAATCAAGATTATTCAATAATTGCAGAATCCACAAATCAAAATACATAATCAATATGATGCCAATAGGAACGTCGCTACTTACTGTGAATTACTCAAGAATCCAGAATCAATTTTTTCAATAGAAGTTTGCGGCTTTTGAATATACGACCACGGATATAGGGAGGGTGGGAAGTGCGGCGCAAGCGGGGACGAAAGCAATGGGAGAGAGAAGATGACCGGAGAAGGAAATGACATACGTGAATTGATGGCAGCGCGGCGACGGCTTGCCGTGGTGGAGGAGGCGCAAATCTGAGGAAGGGTTTAAGATTTTTCTTTTTTCTTTTGACGGGAGGGTTTGAGATTTTTTTGGGGAGGAAGAATGAAAGATTAATTTGATCTGATCGGATCTGATCTGATTCGTATTAATAAGTATTCCATTTTTCATAAAAGGGGGGGATATGATAGTAAATTAGAAAAATATAATTTAAAAAATAATTTAAAGATATTAAACAATCCTGAATTGAAGCGAGGTTAATGACGCCACGTATGGCGTGTTTGTAGAGATCGATTCTTTGTCAAGTCGTCTCTGTGTACTGGCTTTCTAAAACACCCTATTAACATTGAAAAAAACTTGTATGCAATATTACATACTAGTGTTATGTGCAATTGAGCTTTTTTTTTTCACACAGGTCATAAGAAGCGGGTTAGGGCAGATTGGCTTTTTTCATCTTTTATTTCATCACTTAAATCTGTCAAATTTCTTCTTCTTCATATTCTCTTCAAATTGTTGGTGGATCTCACGGGTTCTTCGTTCGTGCCCTAATTTCTTGTTCAATTTAATTTTTTTCAAATCGCTCCGATTATTGGATGAAATTGGGTTGTTCAATTTAAATTTTGGAATGGATTCTGCGAGAAGAAGAGAGAATATGTGTGTGGTGTTTGAATTACACCTCAACACAAAGTGTGTGTTGAAATTCAAATCCTTCTGCACTCTTTTCACGATGTTCTGTATATCTGTAATTTTAGACTGATGATTTTTTTTTCGCGTTTGTCTTGGTTTTTTGTTCATATAGTAACACTCTTTTTGCTCATAGGGTATCACTCTTTTTTGTTCATGTAGTAACACATCAAGTTGTTATGTAAACTGTAATTTTGGACCGAGAATTTCTTTCCGTTTGTTCCGGGTTTTGTTTATGCGTTTGTCTTGATTTTTTGTTCATGTAGTAACACTCTTTTCTTGATGATATTTTTCGCGTTTATCTTGATTTTTGTTCATGTAGTAACACTCTTTTTTGCTTTCATAGGGTAACACTCTTTTTTGTTCATGTAAGAACACATCAAGTTATGTAAATCTGTAATTTTTGACCGAGAATTTCTTTTCCGTTTGTTCGGTTTTATTTATGTGTTTGTCTTGGTTTTTGTTCATGTAGTAACACTCTTTTTGCTCATAGGGTAACACTCTTTTTGTTCATGTAGTAACACATCAAGTTGTTATGTAAACTGAACCCCGCCTCGAAACCCGACCCGACTAACCCGCTCGACCATTGAAATTTAGGCAACTTTTGTCTTATTTATGATATATTTGCACATAACATTTAGTGTCTTAATATTTTCACACAAGACTTTCTCATTTACATTTTATTTATTTGTAGAAGTATTTTAAGGATCTTAAACATAAAAATTTGGGATAATATATTCGACTTATTTTTTCACAAAGATATCAACTTTTTTTTTGCTATTTATCAATCCCTTAATTTAGCGTGACATATTTGTTGGGATTATCTTTTGGAAATTATGCTTTTTACTTTGTATAATCAAAACCTAATTTCGGACTTATTCTTTGAAATAAATTGTTTTATCACCGATGCTTTAAATATCATCGAATGTTACATATATTCTTCGCGATAATCGTTCAATAAATCGACGTGTTACATTGTAGTTAATTTAGTGATACCGGATCACGTAAGATTAAATTAACGGTCCCTTGTAACTAAAAAAAAAGTCGCCATTCACTTTACCTAGATGAAATGAACAATCCATCGTGAAAGGTTGAAGTGTAAAAATTTAGGATTGGCTTGTCTTGACCAAGAGATTACACTAGTGCATGATCGATGAATATAGACCTCAGGAGGACAAATTCTTGAGGAATCGAACAAGGAAGAATTAGACCTCGGTGGTTCGTTATTTCTTAATCTTCGTTCCTTAAATAGGATCACGTGTGGTTGGTAACTATTGATTTGATTTATCATGGGTAGAGAATCAACGAGATTCAATACTTTTTATCCCGGCAATATTATTGGTCACATGTGATTGCTAAGATTTTAATACGGAGAATCGCGGTAAAACACGCTTGTTCGACGGCCCCCCTTGGGAGGTTCATAAGTTTTATCATACCAAATCTTGCAAGTGGAACTAGTTTCCTAGGTATGGATAATAATGTTGAATCGATTTCTTAACCAAGGACAAAAGATATTAATTAATGGAAAGCTATTTCAAGGTGGCTTGAATTAATTAATGGGCTAGATAATCTTAAACAGGAAATAATAATGTAGAGAGCCATATTGACTGTAATATGGGTTAAGATGGATAGTGCAATATTAATTATGTAGTGGGATTAATTAATATTTATGGGCTTGAATAATATTGTGGCTCAATATTGATAATTCAAGATCCATTGGAAGGTCCAATCTTAATTCTCCTAAAGGCCCCCTAAGTAGCCCAACATAAAGTCCAATAACTGAAAAGGTGTTTAAAAATAAAATAAATCTTGTTGCATATTTTTCCTATTATTTTTCGAAAATTATGAATAAAAAGGGGAGAAAGATTTTCTTTGAATTTTGTTATGGAATGAAGATATGTATTCTTGGAATACAAGATTATCTCATTAAATTCAAGAAATCTCTCACTTGGTCATTCATAGAGAAATTTCGAAAATTTTGGAATATAAAGGGCAAGAAAGATTTTCTTGATTTTCTTGAAAAGATATTATGAAAGATATGTATTTCTTGAAATACAAGAATATCTCATAAATTCAATGTTGTGTTCAATATAATAAATCATGATTAATCGAACACGTAAGAGCGACACGTGTAATATTAATTAAAATAATCATGCCCAATGGACAAGTATTCGCTACTCAGATCAGGAAAGAAGAATTAAATGAGCCAAGTAAAAAAGACTCAAGAAACTGAAAGGCTCGGATATCTCGAGGGTCAAGATGCTCAAATTTCAAATATCCCGAAAGGCTCGAGATATCCTAAGGGTCAAGATGCTCATGACTCAGATATCCTGAAAGACTCAGGTATCCTGAGGGTCAGTATGCTCGCAGCTCAGACATCCTGAAACCCTCAGATATCCTGAGGGTCAGTATGCTTGCAGACAACATTCTCAAGACTCAGTATCTCAAGCGGTCGAGTGCTCGACACTCGATATCCAAGACCAACATCCCGAGGGCTCAAGCAGTGCTCGAGGAGGACAAAGATTCCAAAGATGAAACCGCATGGTTAAAGCGGGCTTAACAAAACATCAAACCGAAAGCAAAAGATTAATTTGGACGACCAAAAAGAGTGCCTTTTGCACAAGTAAGCTCCAAGATCAATCTAGAAGACGGTTGGGAACGGGCAATATCACTGGATTCTTGCATGATCCAAGTCTCCAAATTTCATGCTTGCCAACCTAGCTCATGCTTTCTGAGTGCTATAAAAGGAAGAAAAAAAGAAGAAGAGAAAGGTTCAGAAAAATTTCCCAGAAACAGGACACCCACACAAGTAATTCCCTTGAGAGGCGAGGTACAGAAAAATTCGAGAGATTACCCACTTACATAAAAACCCTAGCACTCATATGCTAACTCTCCTAATTATCTTCATCTGTAACGATTCATCTTCATAAGATGTATCAAATTTTTGCATGTAAAGCTCGTAATACCACATCCCGGCTTGGTATGCCCCTGAGTAGTCATTTTCGACGAACTGGGTCAATAAATTCATCTTATTTTTGGTTTATTATACACGTGCATGTTTTGTTTGTGAGTCGTTCCCAAATTAGCCACATAATACTCTTCGTAAAAATGACTCGCGACAACTGGCGCTAGAAGGAGGGTAACTTCACCAAGAAACCAACCCATACACAAACCCTTAGTGAGCCGAGGCAGAAAAAAGAAATAAAATGCCTCAATCTAGGAATACA
Source organism: Stenogyne calaminthoides (assembly GCA_037126765.1). Lineage (NCBI taxonomy): Eukaryota > Viridiplantae > Streptophyta > Magnoliopsida > Lamiales > Lamiaceae > Stenogyne > Stenogyne calaminthoides. The sequence goes on from JBBCBC010000011.1 coordinate 32,675,340, forward strand.
CAAACGGAGAGGTCGAGGGCAAAGTCGACCTCATATGAGGAAAAGAGGCTCAAAGACTAAATTTCATAAAGATCAAGGAGTGGAGATTACCAATCTCGAGGATATTGCAAATGACCCGGCGACCATAACAGGGCCATCACTTTCTTGCTACGAACAAGCAGAAAAGAGAATTCAAAAAGAGTTGGCCAAGTTATAAACTCAAGAACATGAAGAGCGATGCTCGTGACACATGATAATGAGCAAGTTAAAAAAAAGAAAATCATGGCCGGGCGATAAAAAGCCGATGACGTTTGATGTGAAACGACCTCAAGCGGTCTAGACCATCATCGTTTTGACGTTTGAGGCTCTCCGCCAAAGACCGAATCGGCAATAATCAGCGGCAGGATCCAGGAAAGGAACAACCAATAAAATACCCGCGCATTCAGATCTTCATGGTCATCCGCAGGCCGAACAAAAATCGGTGGGAACAAAATTTTCTATCCATCATCGATTGGGTAGTCAAGAACGAACTTGGAAAGGGGGACTGCCCCATCACGAGCATGACCCACTGGGTCCTCTTGATGGGAAATAGCCCCGATCAAAGTCCGTCAGTTCCACAAAAATTACGGAAATGCAAAAAGCCATCGAGGGTTTACAGGCCGACCTGGCAAAACGACCAAAGGTTACCTCGGCGAGCACAATACCCTACTCGCCATTGTCGGGCTATCATGGTAATTTGAAATACAAGAGAAAGTGGCGAAGTCCCGACCGCCAATTCCATATTCATTATTGAAGTCGACCCTCATGTCCATCTCAAAGCAAATACTCGGGATTTTATGATGGCGGTGGGGGCCACAGACGCAACACAGTCTTCCGATCATTACCCATGACTTTGGGTGATCGGGCACATAGATGGTTTTCTACTTTGCCAGTTGCGTCTATCACATCTTTCGCCCAATTGGGACAACAATTTTTGTCCCACTTTTCATCCATGTGTGCTCGCCCAGCTCCAAAACAAAGGTTGGCGCATTTCTCACAACTAAAAGGTGAGTCCGACAGAGCATACATAGAAAGATTTGATAAATGTTTGTATGATGGAGCCCCCGTCGAAGAGGATGCCAAGATCCTCGCGGTGGTGGGGGCCCAACTCGAATACTAATATGTGGAAGGCCATGCACCAAGACTGGCCGAACACATACTCGAGGACCCGAGAAAGCGGCGGCCAAAATTATAGCCATGCAAGATTTGCTCGCCCAATCACGATTGGGGTCGAGGGAACCTACAACTAGGAAGTTTTTTCGGGAATAAAGTGATGAATGAAGGGGGTACAAAACCCCTGTGCTCATTCAAACCATTCAAGAAAGATCGAAGCAAAACGCCCCACGAAGTCTTTTTAGCGTTCAAATGAAACAATCTTTAACCAAATCAGAGATCGGGATATGTTGGAAAGGCCAAGAAGAATCATAATGGACAAACATCGGCTTAATGCTTCCAAATATTGTAACTACCATGAGTACATTGGGCACAATACAGAAAATTGTCGCGATTTACTCGGCCAGCTTTGGAAGCTATACGAAGATAATCGTCTTACCCGTTCTTAAAAAAGCCGTACGAAATGGAGACTCGAACCGAAAAAAAGAAGACCGAAGGGTAGTTAAAAAGTTTAACAAACATCGACAAAGGATCTTGAAGAATCACGTAAGAGGTCTGAAATACCTAAAAGAGGGCCTCCTACTGTGGGAAGAGGTCGAGAAAGTTAAGAGATTCACATGATACGTCCTGAATATGGTCCAGTGGGTGGATGTTACCAGGCACCAACATTATCGAACAGACGAAAAAAGATGGAGATGTGTGCCATGCAAAGCATCCATCAAGTGAAGGTGGCGAGCACATCGCCCAAAGACGCCCCCTCTCACCAAATTATGTTCTCGTAAGGCGATCTCGACGGAATCATAACTCCCCACAATGACTCCTTAACCATCAGTGCTCAACTCCTCGGGTTGAAGGTGCACCGCCTCCTGGTTGATACCGGAGCTTATGCAAACATTTTGTTCGTTAACACCCTTCACCAGATGGAAAAGCAAGTTGGGGACTTGAGCAGTTATATTGAACCGTGTGATCATACCATAATAGGTTTTGGGAATCAGAACAGGCCACCCTATGGTATGATTAGGTTAGGAGTCGAAGTTAGAATCAACTCGAATCCGGAGATCCGATTTAACTAGAATGCTAGATTTTGTAATCGTCGATGCTTCGGCCAACTTATCTGGGGTTTCTAGGTCGTCCGTTTATTCAGGAATTTAAAGCGGCCTATTCTACGTATTACTACTGTGTTAAATTTCCAACACAAGATGGAACAGGTAGCGTAAAATGAGATCAGAAGAAAGCTCGGGATTGTTTGCTATCATGTGCACCAGAAAAACAAAATATTATCAACATGATGGAGCAAACATGGGAGATTGGTGAGTCAAGCCAGCGAGCAAATGCCTCACCTCAATATCTTCCGACGAACATAAGTTTGACGAGCACAGCTCCTCGCGCGAAAAATGCGCGAACATGGAATTCGGGGTGGCAACTCATGTCCCAGATCTCCTAGATCAAATGAATATTGATCAGCCGAACGAGCAAACGGACCTAGAACCTCGCATTGGTTTTGAACCCATGGAGGTTGATGACGAGCACCGGGGATCCATTCAAGATCCTCGGCGGAAGCAAAAAAGAAAGCGAGCAACACCTGTCGAACAACTGGAGCCTATCAACATCGACCCAAACAGACCTGAGTTAGAAGTGTTCATTGGATCAAAATTGCCTGAACCAATTCGAACAGAAATGATTGCTTATCTTCAAGCAAACTTAGATGTGTTCGCATGGTCGCATGAGGACATGGTTGGAATTGATCCAAAATATGCATGCCACTCCCTCAACCTTGATCCAATACAAACTCCAGTTATCCAGAAACGCAGAAAGTTTAGTCCGGAAAAGTATGCGGCAATGAATAGTGAAATCAAAAAGTTGCTCGACAACAAACTGATTCGAGAGGTGAAATGCCCAAGATGGCTTGCGAACCCTGTGCTTGTTCGCAAGTCCAATGGATCTTGGAGACTATATATTGATTTCACTGATTTAAACAAAGCATGATCGAAAGATAACTTCCCGATGCCGCATATTGATTATTTGGTCGATAATACAGCATGCCATGAGCTCATGACCTTCATGGACGCTTTTGCTGGTTACCACCAAATACCCATGCATCCGGACGATCAAAAGAATACGGCATTCTGCAGTGAAAAGAATATGTACTATTGGCAACGCATGCCTTTCGGATTAAAGAATGCTGGAGCAACATATCAACGTTTGGTGAACAAAATGTTCGACGAACACATCGGCCGAACAATTGAGGTATATATTGATGATATTGTGGTAAAGAGCGAACTTAAGGAAGACCACATCACCCACCTCACACAAACGTTCGATATACTCAGGAAGTACAATATGTTGTTAAATCCAAGAAATGTAGCTTTGGGGTTCACTCAGAAAATTTCCGGACATATGGTCACCAACGAGGATCGGTTTAACCCATCAAAGATTCAAGCCATGCTCGATATGCAGGCCCCCAGAAGTGTAAAAGAGGTCCAAAAGTTAACCGGACGTTTAGCTTCCGTAAGCCGGTTTATATCACAAACTAGAGACAAGTGCAAACCTTTCTTTGATACGTTAAAGAAAGGGAAATTCCAGTGGACCGAGCATTGCCAAAATGCATTGAATCATTGAAGCGATACCTTGCAGATATTTGAGACCTTGTCTAAGCTTTGTCCCGGCGAACAACTCTATCTGTATCTTGCTGCATCCGAACATGCAATCAGTGTTGTGCTCGTACGAGCAGAAGGGACCATACACTTGCCCATTTACTATGTAAGCCAAGTGCTTAAGGAAGCCGAGCTCCGGTACCCTCCTTAATTTAGAAAAACTAGCATACGCTCTCGTAATGAGTGTTTGAAAATTGCGACCATACTTTTTCGATCACTGGGCCGAGGTAATCGACTCCACCTTCCCATTCTTAAGTCCTCCAATCGACTGATCTTGCCAGCAAATTACTCAAGTGGGCGGTGGAGTTAGGACAATTCGGCATTACGTACGCTCCGTGAACGACAATGAAGGGCCAAGCTGTCGCGAGTCATTTTTTACGAAGAATATTATGTGGCTAATTTGGGAACGACTCACAAACAAAACATGCACGTGTAAAATAAATTGTAAATAAGATGAATTTGTTGACCCGGTTTAAATGAGAAATGACTACTCCGGGGCATACCAAGCCGAGGATGTGATATTCATGAGCTTTACACGCACAATATTCGATACACCTTATGAAGATGAATCATTCCAGATGAAGATAATTTTGAGAGTTAGCATATGAGTGCTAGGGTTTCTATATGTGGGGATAATCACTCGAATTTTTCTGTTCCTCACCTCTCTAGAGAATTTCTTGTGTGGGTGTAGCTTTTTCTGGGAAATTTTTCTGAACCCTTCTCTTCTTCTTTTTTCTTCCTTTTATAGCACTCCGACAAGCATGAGTTGGGTTGGCAAGCATGAGTTGGAGACTTTGGATCATGCAAGAATCCAGGTGATATTGCCACGTTCCCAACTTCGTCTTCTAGATTGATCTTGGAGCTTATTTGTATGCAGAAGGCACTCTTTTGGTCGTCCAAATTAATCTTTTCTTTCGGTTGAATGTTTTGTTCCCCTTTATCCATGTCGGTTTATCTTTGAAATATTGTCCTCCTCGAGCACACCGAGCCCTCGGGATGTTCGGTCTTGAGATATCCGAAAGTGTCGAGCACTCTCGACCCTCGAGATGCCTCGAGTCTTGAGAATGTTGTCCGCGAGCATCGACTTTCGTGATATCTGAGGGTTTCAGGATGTCTGGGCTGCGAGCATACTGACCCTCAGGATATACGAACTTCGGGATATCCGAGGCCGCGGATATCTCGACCTCGGGATATCCGAGGCTTCGGGGATATCTCGAGTGAGCATATCGACCCTCGGGATATCCGAGCCTTTCGGGATATCCGAAAGGTGAAAGCATACTGACCCTCAGGATATCTGAGCCTTTCAGGATATCTGAGCCGCGAGCATACTGACCCTCAGGATATCTGAGCCTTTCAGGATATCTGAATCTTTTTTACTTGGCTCATTTAAGTCCTCTTTCCTGATCTGAGTAGCTTAATACTTGTCCATTGAGCATGATTATTTTAATAAATATTACACGCGAAGTGCTTTTACGTGTTCGATTAATCATGAATTATTATATCGAACACAACATGTTTTATGGCCGATTTCATGGTCGAGTTGACATATCCTCAAACGCTCGAAAAAACTACCGACCTACCATGGCATATGTATGTTGATGGTTCATCAACAAGTTCAAGAGCCGGAGCCGGCGTAGTTCTCATCAGCCCAACCAGGCAAACATTTACAACATCCATCCGTTTTGATTTCCCACCTACAAATAATGAAGCCGAATATGAAGCTTTGATCATTTGGACTACTGGGATGGCAATGACAATGGGAATTCAGAGGTCGATGATTTACAAAGTGATTCTCGGATAATCGTTTATCAAGTAACAAAGTAGCACGAGGCCCGAGGCGAACAAATGATCTGATGTCGAAGAATTAGCAAAAGAGATGCTCGAGCATTTAGAACAAGTTTTCATAGAACAATTACCACGATTGGGTAATTCGTTCAATCGATGCTTTGGCACACCGGCAACAAAGGAAAGGAGTGACGAACACAACGGACATTGTGGTCGTCCACAACTTTGTTCGCCATCGAGTTCCGAGCTATGATCGCTCAAGGATGTTTAACAAGAAACTGGATGACTCCAATTCGAAGTTACTTACAAAAGGGACTTCTCCCGAAAATAAGGCCCAAGATACTGTACTCAGATTATAATCGCTTTCGTTATACTATCATAGACGAAAGCATTTGTATAAAAAGAAGCTTCTCACTTCCATTGTTGAAATGTATTACTCTGAAGAGGGTCGTGGTAAATGAACAAATCCATGAAGGAGTATCGGAAATCATCTGGGTGGGCTAGTCTGGCACACAAAATAATCGAACAAAGGTTATTATGGCCAACCCCCAAAAGATTCGCCTCAGCGTATGCTCATGGCGTGCCACAAGTGCCGTGAACATGCTCCACTTATTCATAGCCCAATTTGAAGAATTAGTATCGGTTTATAGCCATGGCCATTTGCTAAATGGGGGATCGATTTGATCGGCCCATTTCTCATCGCACGTTGGGGAGTAAGATATGTTGTAGAAGGTTTGATTATTATTACTAAATGGTATGAAGCGAAAGCCATTTGCCAAAATTACCGAACAAAGGATGTGGAATTTTGTTTGGAAAAATATCATTTGTCGTTTTGGACTTCCCCAATCATTAGTAATCGATAACAAAAAAAGCAATTCGATGGAAGTGAATTGCATGTAACTGTGCTCGTTGGGGGCATAAAAAACATTACTCAACTCCAGATATCCCCGATCAAAACGGACAAGTTGAAGTCGTTAATAAAATTATCAAGCATACCCTCAAGGCCAGACTTGATAATTCCAAGGGGGGTGGATGGGCTGAAGAGTTGCCTGAAATATTATGGGCCTATCGAACAACTTTCGGGACATCAATTGCGGAGACCCCGTTTGCCTTGGCATTTGGTGCGGAAGTCATTATACCAAGATAAATCAAGATTCCAAGTCATCGAACAATGACTTTTGGATAGCACATCAATGACCAGGCACTCGCCCTGAGTGCAGACCTGTTAGAAGAAAGAAGAACGGAGGCTGATTTCAAGAATGCTATGTATAAAAAGAGATCAGAGAAGTTCTATAACTCCAAAGTCCAAACACGCAGGTTCAATGTGGGTGGTATTTGGTTTTTAAGGCAACTGGGCAACGGGTATCAAGTGGGGTGTTCGCCGAAAGCATGGGAAGGTCCGTTCAGAGTTACAGAACGTTTGCTAAACGGGGCCTATGACTTGGAAGACCTGAATGGAGTCCCATTGTCCTACTCGTGGAATGCATCAAATTTGAAAAAATACTATTAATAATAGCGAGCATAGTCGGCCGAACAAAATCGTCCACACAGCTTTAGCGAGCATAGTGTTGGCTGAACAAAATCGTCCACACAGCTGAAGCGAGCATAGTGTTGGCCGAACAAAGTCATCCACGCACTTGAAGTGATCATAGTCGGCCGAACATAATGGCCGATGAAGCTGAAACGAACACAAAGGGCCGAACATAATCAGCCATCAAGTTCAAATGAGTAGGACAATCCTGAAAGAAGAACACATTATGTTCGATACATATTTTCAGGAAAGAAATGCTGGCCAGCACTATCGAAAGACAGAAGATACGTGTCAGGATGAGTTGTCGGCGTAAGATCGTGTCGAACGAGTTGACAAGTGGTGGTATGGCTGCCAGGACGAGTCAATCTTTAAGCAAAGAGTCACAAAAAGTCGAACAGACTCAAAAGGGGAGCAAAAAAGTAAGAGAGCAAGAAGACTAGCTATGCCAAAGACTAGCTTGGGATAGTTCTATAAATAGGGGCATATTGATAGCTAAAAAAAGCAGAGAAAAAACATATGAAGAAGAAAAAAGGAAAAATACTACAATTCTCAGAAGGAGGTTGGTTTAGTATGCCCCCAGACGTAGAAGAATCCAGCTCTCGATTCAGCAAACATTCAGCTGAACCGAGCATCTATTCTGATACGAGTCTTTTACCCCATATACATCACGAGCACAAGTTGAAGCTCGTTGCCGGACTCAAGATGCTTGGCAGAGTTATGGTTGCCACTCCACGTTACTATTTCTTTGCTTATGCGATGAGTAAGTCATTAGTCCCCTATGCATCCCCAAAAATCTCCTCGAAGGAGGGATGTCATAGTGTCCTTCGAAGCAATATCGCGGACGCCGATGCTCGAGCATCTATTAAAGGGGCCGGAATGGGTGCGAAGTGAACGTTTGTCTTTTTTTGATATATAGGCGAGCGAACATGCTCGCCACATGCTCATGTCATGACCTCGCGATAATCACGGCTTGTCGGGAGGGACAAAAGCTTATGCTTCTGCGCTTGAGCATGTTCATCTTGAAAAAGGTAAACCAGAATGATGTGCCACATCCTTGTCAACATCAATTCCATGGACAAGGTGAGGCCGGTTGGTCTACTCAAGACAAGGTTTAAATTCAAAACCCAGTCTGATATCTATAGTTGTGTAATAGATTACTCTTCTTCAAATATGAAGGTTGTAATAGAATACAAAGTGTTGCAAAAAGAAAAAGAAAAATATATGTACTTTTGTTCGCTAAGATTTTCTAGTTCAAGCCTATTTGAGGTCGCACCTAAGCCGGACGGCCCGAACAAAGACGAACGAGCCAAGTCCATGTTCACCGATTTAACGAAGTTCAGACTCGATTCCCCGCAACAAAAAGCGAGTAATGGGCACGTTATCATAGAAAAGACGACTCAGTTACAGATTCCGTAGAATAACCTGGCGGGTGATGAAAAGGGTCATGATTTAAATAAGACGGCCCTAGTACGAAGTGATCTCACCTAAATAAGACGATCGCGTACCAAGAAAGGGGGGGTTCATAAAGTAACCCATCTGGTCGCACCTAAATAAGACGATCAACCGATTGCAACGTCAATAAGACAATCAAAACCGAAAAAAGTCAGGAGCGGGCATAGGCAAACCCAATGTTCGAATTCATTCAGAAGAAAGGGGCAAAGACTAGAAAGCAACAAAGCGAACACAAAGCAACAAAGCAAACATCAAGCAACACGAGTATCAAATTTCATCCTCGACAATCATCAATAATCAGGTTAGAGGAAACAGTTCAGTATGTAATTCATCCATTAAGTTGTAAATATGTTCGAACAAAAGAAAAGCAGTCAGCAAAAAAATACAAGTATTAAAGACATTGTTCGAACAGAAAGTGAAGAAGACAAAAAATTACACAACGTATGTTCGACAAAACAAAAATAACATCAAGGAGCAAATTCATAATTGGGGGTAGACGGGAGAGAGATGTCGAACAAATCGTGCTCAGCCCCCCTCAAAGAACAACTCCTTGGTATGGTGGGTACCAAATGCTCGCCAGAAGATACATTCTGCTCGGTCACAGGAGGTCCCCTTTGCTCGGCCTGCACCTGATCGGTCCCGAACTCAGTCTGGAGATTTTGGCCAACAACACCAGCAGTATTCATGTTTGAGCCATCTTCCTCATCCAGAATAGGATCATCAACTTTGATCCCTTCAGGAAGAATGGAGAAATCACACAGATCGTTCAAATCTGACATTGGAAGGTTGCGATCCAAATTGGGTTGTCGATCGTAATCGCTTAAAAACTGGATATAAGAGGGGCAATTTGTTCGCCGTTGGATGCATGGCAAACAGACCGGATAGCATCGGCAAAGGCACAAATGTAGGAGAAGTTGGACATAGAATCAACATACTCATCATTGTGCAAGCTTTAAATTTTCGAAACCCAAACGAAAGTGTTGGTCTCCTCAAAGAATGATGAGTTTGTGGGCGAGCTCATCCCTCTCACTTTCCATGGCCTCGACGCCGGATCGGAGTCTACTTAAACTCAACATTCATTTCCTCCCTCGAGCTCTTCATTATATCGCCACCTCTCCCGAGAGTGAATTAGTTCCTTTTTGTCTGGCGAAAGCATCCTCCCTGAGCCAAAGCAGCATTTTTTCTGAACTTCGTGAGCATTTTCCTGAGCCTTCTGGGCATCCTCCTGAGCTTGGCGAGCATAAGCTTGTGCTGAGGAAGCCTGTCCCTGAGCCAACCTCGGTTAAATCCCGAGTCCCTGTTATTTCCCATTTTTTCTTGAGTTCTGATCAAAGCCAAGTAGTTGGCATGGAGGTTGGCGGATTCAAGATAGGCTTTCTCAAGGGCGACCATAGATTGGGTTTGAAGTACTAGGACCAGACGATATTTTCTAGAGGAGTGGGACCCAGTAGTGGACTCTTCCATTTCGATTGGTCCATGCTCGGCAGAGTCTGACGCTTCGAACATGTTCAGAATGCCCGAACCTTCTGAACACTTTCGAAAGGGTAAGTAGTTCTTCAGATTGGGCATCAAGGGGTAACTGCTCAACCTACATATATACCCGAGCAAATAAATATAAAAAAAAGCGAAGCGAAATTAACTAAAGCGAGCAGGCGAACAAAATGTACTGTTCTACCGAGCCGGATCCCATCCCAAGAATGATTTATCCTCGAGGGGACGGCTTCGGGATTCGGCTGGAGTCCATGATCGGGGTCCAACGAAGGTGGAGAAAGATGTCACGACCTCCATTTCAATGATTTGTGGCTGGACCAAACCGCGGAGGCGTCCGGCTCGTCGCCTCGGCGATGGGAAGATCGAAGTCACCTAACATCGATGCTAATTGAACAACCCGTTCACGGGGCGCTCTGTCGAAGTTGCTTTCGCTCGACCCTCTTCGTCACGATTTCCACCCTCGGTCTCTTGACGGAGCTTGACCCGCCGGCCCTTGCTCGGTGAGCGATTTTCCTTTTGCACTCGGCTCGATTCCCCAGGGCGGACGCGGATCGGCCGCCTGCTCACCTCCCCCTCTGCTGTTATTTGAGCCTCCGCTCGGCTGAATCGAAACAAGCTCCTCGGGCCATTTTCTCCGAGCCATCTCGGTGTGTTCGGATGTACTCACAAAGAATGGTCACAGCGGGGAAAGCTATAAACGAAATAATTCATTATGCACAAAAGGGTAACAGCGAGCAAAATAGCACAAAGCTTAAACAAATAAAAGAGGCAATCCTTACGGTAGGATTAATGAAAGAACAAGATGATGAAGAGGTACGAATGCAGGACCTCCTTTGTTCCTCGATCGGGCGGTATTCAAAGTTCTCCTGCATCGCTCCGAAGCGAGACTCAGATCAATTTGCCAAACGCCGCTAAAATAGCCGTCGTTGGTCTCCTTATCCGTCATGTTGGAATCCCGAAATAAAGAAAGCGAGTTAAAATCGGTTCAAATCGAAGAACGAAAACACAAAATCACTTACTTCGGTACACCCCGAAGTCAGTGGGGATGTCTAAACGAGCATTTGGTTCGCTTCCAGAGGCCGGGCTCTTCCAATCGCCCCCAACGAACCAAATTTTTTCCTTCCAATCACTGATTTTGTTCGGCACATCCTCAATGATTTTGCACTTGGCATTAGCTTGCATGAACAACCACCCATGCTCGCCCCCCGGACGGGTCAAGTGCACCAATTGAGCAAGTTCGATTCTTGGGGATAGTATCTTGGCTTCATTTTGCCGAACAAAGTCAGGAAACTTATAATCATGTGCCACCCATTCGGCTTCAGTTGTGTGATGGTAATGTTCCATTCCACAAGCAAGCGGGTAATGGCCGGATGGAGGGGAAATCGAAGGCCGACTTCCATTGTGTCTAAATTCACAAATGACACAACCCTCGGGGGTTGGTCGGCCCGCTCATCGAGGACGGTGCGAAAAAAAGACATCTTTAGGGGTTTCGTAATTCCCTGCAAATGAAAGTGAGCATATTTGCATCAATTACGCTCATTATCTCGGGCCGGGTACTCGTTCTCAACCCTAATCCTATGAGGTTGTTTCGGGCCAATCAAAACTATAACGAGAGCATTATACTCGTTATATGTTGGACTATGAGGCACACCAACAGGTATATTAAGCTCAGAATTTTGCTCACCAACTACCCCTATGTTCGAGTCGGTTACATTTACAGCCATCAAAATTTCCCCCCTCACAACATTGTCATTCCTATCTACATCAACATTATCAATAGCCCTAGACCCAATTTGAATTTGGGGCAAAGAATTATCACTTGAAGCGTCCGAAAAATCATTGCGGACCAAGTCCCTATCCAATTCATTTAGGGCTTTGTCGGAATCGGAGGAAAGAACGGCAAACGGTTGCCGAACTTGCCAACGAATTCCTGAACCCGAGACATTCGTCTCCGGCCAGATTCTTGTCGCCACCGGGATTCTCTTGTGAGAGGGGGAAGAAGAAGAACTATGGTGGTCTGATTCTAGGGGAACAGAAGAGTTTGAACAAGAGTCCATAATCACAATTAGAGAAAGAATGCAGCGGTTACCTGAGTAAAATTCTTCGCCGGAATGATGAAGCCCTCGCCGGAAATTTTCAGACACAGAAAAGATTGAAAGACAGAGGCAAAAAGAAGAAGGAAGGAGAAAAGGGTTTAAGGCGGAGAAATGAGGTATATATAAATATTGGATTCAATTTTGAAAATCCAAAGACGTATCTAAAATGACATCAACTATGGCCCAATAAGATTTTTTAAATCAGGACCCCTTGTTGAATACAAAGCGACCATTCTACCAGGGGTAATGTTGTGTTCGATATAATAAATCATGATTAATCGAACACGTAAGAACGACACGTGTAATATTAATTAAAATAATCATGCCCAATGGACAAGTATTCGCTACTCAGATCAGGAAAGAAGAATTAAATGAGCCAAGTCAAAAAAACTCAGACAGCCTGAAAGGCTCAGATGTCCTGAGGGTCAGTATGCTCGCAGCTCAGATATCCTGAAAGGCTCAGATATCCTGAGGGTCAGTATGCTCGCAACTCAGATATCCGAAAAGGCTCAGTATCCCGAGGGTCAAGATGCTCAAGAACTCGGACATCCTCGAAACCCTCAGATATCCCGAGGGTCAAGATCTTTCGCAGACTAAGACATCCCGAAACCCTCGAGATATCCCGAGGGTCAAGATGGCAAAGACAACATTATGAAGACTCAGGTATCCTGAAGGGTCAGAGTGCTCAACACTCAGATATCCAAGACTTAACATCCCGAGGGCTCAAGTGTTCTCGAGGAGGACAAAGATTCCAAAGATGAAACCGACATGGTTAAGCGGGCTAACAAAACATCCAACCGAAAGCAAAAGATTAATTTGGACGACCAAAAGAGTGCCTTTACATGACAAGTAAGCTCCAAGATCAATCTAGAAGACGGTTGGGAACGGGCAATATCACCGGATTCTTGTGATGATCCAAAGTCTCCAAAGCTCATGCTTGCCAACCCAAATTTCATGCTTGTCTGAGTGCTATAAAAGGAAGAAAAAAGAAGAAGAGAAAGGTTCAGAAAAATTTCCCAGAAACAGTGACACCCACACAAGTAATTCCCTTGAGAGGCGAGGTATAGAAAAATTCGAGAGATTACCCACTTACATAAAAACCCTAGCACTCATATGCTAACTCTCCAAATTATCTTCATCTGTAACGATTCATCTTCATAAGATGTATCAAATTTTTATGCGATGTAAAGCTCGTAATACCACATCCCGGCTTGGTATGCCCCCGGAGTAGTCATTTCAATTTAACCGGGTCAACAAATTCATCGGGATTTCATTATACACGTGCATGTTTTGTTTGTGAGTCGTTCCCAAATTAGCCACATAATACTCTTCGTAAAAAACGACTCGCGACATTCAAGAAGAGCCAAATCTTGGATTCTTGTTCCCTAATATTTCAAAATATTCCATAACAAATAAGAGAGTGGGATTTTGTGGAATATTTTAATTATGGAGAAAATAATATATGAGATATATTCAAGATTTCTTGGAGATCAAGAAAATATTTTTTCCTCCCTATTCCACATGAAATTTCGTCCACCACCCTCTATAAATAGGGGATGAATGTTTCATTCCCAAAGAAACATTTAAAATTAGTTTTTAGGAAAAATATCAGCGTCGATAAAATATCAAATATTTTGAAACGTCGACAGATTGTATTTTTTGAAAAACGTCAATTGTGAGTAGTGTACAATTCCACGTGCTGGAAAAATTAGTAAATCCACAAAGGTGGTGCAACATAATTTATTTTCCTTTTGTTAATTGTTCGCAAGCGTCCTACCACCGGATAGTTGAGCAAGGATTAAAGGAATACTTGGAAAGTTCTTTTGGTTGTGTCTAACAAACAAAGTCATTGTCGTGCCAAGAGATAAGTTCACGTAAACTCGTAGAATTCCGCATGCGTAGGATTTACGTGAATTAATTATATGCATGATTTGTTGTTGGATTATTATTTGAATTAATATAGGATTAATTCATGCTAGTAATAATTATAAGAATTAAATTTGTATTTAAATATTCATCCCGAATAGATCTAAGCAACTTATTCCCCAACAACTAGTATCAGAGCCACAGTTTCGGGCTCTGAATTTTAAATTGTAATTTAATTCGCTGTCATTAAATTTGAAATTGGATAGTAGAATTGCTAGATCTGTTTTGCAGGTATCCAATTGTCATGGAATTTAATGTGTTTATTTATGCATGCATATAAATTGTGATTTTTAATTCGATTCGTCCGAATTCGTTTTGCCTCGTGAGAAAATCCACGAGTAGATTAGGATTTGTTTGATTTGATCAATGTAATAGACTAGTTTAGATCTAGGTTTATTTATTTTTTGTAAATAAATTGCAACCGGATCGAAACGGAGGCGGAGATGAAGAATTAAAGGATAAAATCCAGAACCGAGCGTAGGAGGCGTGCGTCGCGTGAAACATGCCAAGGGAGGCACTCGCGACGACGCCGACTCAAGATAGGCACGACGGGCGTGGGGGCGAGGCCGAGGCCGAATGAGGATCGATCAGACGACGACGGGCGGGCGATAAGATAAAGACGCGGCGCTTAAGCCGGACGGGCGACGGATTTAAGCGCTACGCTGATGGGATGACGGCGCCGCCGAAGTTCCACGCAAGGCAAAGCGGCGGTGGCTTGCGCTGGATGCGCCGCGGGTACGCCAGATTTCGCCGAAGCCCCTACCGAGGCCGACGCTGGGCGGTTTACCGAGGTCGCCGAATGGGCGCTGGTAATGCGCAAAAGCAGTTAAGGCAAGACGGACGCGTCGCCGCCGCTTAAGTGGGTCGGCGGATCGGGCGTGCAGGTATATCGCGAGCTACTTGGCATGGCGTTCGAGACGGAGTTTTTTTTTTCGAGACGATCGAGTGGGAGAAATTCAAGACGACGTTTCTTCAAAATCAAGTCAAGAAAAAATCAAACCATGACAATTGGATAATTTGTGCCCAATATGTTTATTTTTCCGCTTTGCTTGATTTATTATTGTGTTATCTTATGCTTTATTTAATTTGTTTAAATTTTGTTTGCATGAGAGAGTTACCCAATGAAAAATCTCACCATAAAAAAATTACTAAGTATGTTTAAATAATTAATTGACAATTTTATTAGGATAATAAAATTGAATTAATTTTGACCTCCATGATTTATTTATTTGTGAATTCTTTTTGGAGAAATTCCTCACGGGACGGTCAAAAGTTAGCTTTCACATGAATGAATTTCAAATGAATGATTGTGGATTATTACTAGTATTTACGATGACCCCCCACGAGGCTCGTTCAAAGCGTAAATAATAATCCTCAGTATTTAATCATGGTTATTACTTAGGTATAAAATTGATATGCATATACTTCTTCAAGTCCTGTCAATTTTATATTGGTCAAGTGGGAGCCAACTATTAATCTGGATATTAAAGGTTTATAAATCGTTCTTGTTTGTAACTTTGCTTGAATGTGTTTAAATAATGACCCACCCCACGTGGCTTATTTAAAACTGTTTTTGAGATGTTACCGACGATGCATGTTCATATTTTTTGAGATTTTAATATGATGCATGTGATCGAACCTTGTGGTATATTTATGCTTATGCATATTATTATTTATTTCAGTTCAGCATGTCGTTACCTTTTAATCCACTATTAATATGCTTAAAGTCAATACAATATGTATGGAAACTATATTGATTGGAAACGAAAAATTAAAATTGTCCTAACTGCACAAAAGCACAAGTGGATTCTTGACACACCAAAATCAGATGAGCCAACTAACGAGTCAAAAATGTGAGACTCGTCAGATCACCTTGCGAGAGATGTCGTCGCTGAAAATGGTGGAGGACAAACCCGTAAGGGATTACGTCCTCAAAATTGATGGCCCATCTGAACAAACTTGAGGTTCTGAGTACAGATTATAATCTGGAGACTCAGATGAATTTGGTATTTCACTCTCTGCCCAAAAGTTTCTGAGCAATTTTGCCTCGCTAGCTGATTTGTTGCAAGCTTTTGGTCACGACAGAGATGTTGATAGGGCACCAAACTCAAGCTTTGACGGCAAGTGGTTCGTCTTCATCTTCTAGGCCAAGGGATGGCAAGAAGAAGAAGGTGACCAAAGGCCATAAGGAATCAGACTCAACTGTTGCCAAGGGCAATGATAGGATGACGAATGCTGGTGGTGTCAAGGAAAATCCAAAGAGGAAGTGCTTAAGCTGCGGTGAAAGAGGACAATGGAGGTTTGCCTGTTCCAACCCCAAAAGGGACGGAAAGAAAGGTAATTATCACGCACTAGTTGTTGAAACTTGTTTAGCGGCGTATACTTCTCATTCGTGGGTGGTTGATACGAGATCCACTAATCATGTTTGCTTCACGAGTTCAAACTGATCCGGCAACTTAGTGGCAGTGAGATCCTCATCACACTGGGCTATGCTACGAGAGTGGCAGCTGAAGCAGTGGGAGAAGTGCACCAGTCTTTTGAAGACAGAGTTCTAATTTTAAGAGATGTTCTTTATGTTCCCAGTTTTAGAAAGAATTCACTTTCAGTTTCTAAAATTTTGTTAATAGACACTTAGTTTCTTCTAATAAGAATGAAATCATTTCTTGAAATGATGAGTGTATCTGTTACGGAACATTGATGGAAAATATCTATACAATTAACTGTGCACACCACTCACGAAATGCATCCTATAACACATCAACTTTTTCCGATAAAAGAAAACGTGAACGAGACACTTCTATGGCATCTAAGATTGAGACATATTAATCCAAAGAGGATCCAAAGGTTGGTAGAAGCAGGTTCACTGGAGTCTCTCCAAGTTGAACCAATTCCAACCTGCGAATCATGTTTGGAGAGTAAAATGACCAAGAGGGCATTCGAAGCCAAGGGGAATAGAGCCAAAGAAGTGTTAGAAATCGTTCACACAGATGTATGTGGTCTAATGTCAACCAAAGCAAGAGGAGGTTATGAGTATTTCCTCACTTTTATTGATGATTACTCAAGGTACGATTATATTTTCCTTATGAAGCATAAATCTGAGACCTTTGAGAAATTCAAAGAATTTAAGGATCAAGCAGAGAATCATAGGGAAAAACGTATCAAGTCTCTACGATCCGATCATGGAGGCGAGTACCTCAGCGATGAGTTTTTAAACTACTTGTCTGATGAAGGGATTGCATCCCAGCTAACTGCACCCGGAACCCCTCAACAAAACGGGGTTGCAGAGCGAAGAAACAGAACTCTTTTGGAAATGGTTAGATCTATGATGAGTTATGCGGATCTTCCCAAGTCGTTCTGGGGTCATGCCTTGGAAACAGCAGCCTACATTCTGAACTTGGTGTCATCCAAATCGGTTCCCAAAACTCTCAAAGAATTGTGGACCAGGCGCAAGCCTAGTTTGAGACACATGAGGATTTGGGGGTGTCCGGCCTACGTGTTGGACAAGGAAGCCAGTAAATTGGATCCTCTATCAGAATTAAGGTTGTTTGTGGGATACCCTGAGGGAACAAAAGGGTGTATGTTCTATGGTCCCGAAGATCAAAAGGTGGTAATAAACACCCACTTTAGATTTTTGGAAGAAGACTATATGAACGAAAGAAGACCCAGATGTGAGATTACCTTAAATGAGCTAAGAGGGCTAACCTCAGTGCCAACTGTACAAGATGACATACCAAACGACACACTTACACAACCGGAACCTCGTCGTAGTGGGAGGGTTGTGAAACAGTCCGAGAGATTCATGGGGATAGGAGAGTCCTCGGACTTGATCCCCGGCACAAGACGAATCAGACCCATGGACATATGACGAGGCAATTCAAGACAAGGATGAAGTTTCTTGGCAAACAGCAATGAAAGCCAAAATGGGTTCTATGGATCATAACAGAGTGTGGGAGCTAGTCGAACCACTTAATGGGGTCAAACCCATTGGTTGCAAGTGGGCGTACAAGAGAAAAAGAGGACCGGACGGGAAGGTGGAAACCTTCAAGGAAAGACTTGTGGTGAAAGGTTATACTCAGAAAGAAGGGATCGATTATGAGGAAACGTTTTTGCCCGTAGCCATGCTCAAGTCCATCCGAATTCTCTTATCGATTGCTGCGCATCTCTACTTTGAAATCTGGCAAATGGATGTCAAGACAGCTTTCCTTAACGGAAGTCTTGATGAAGAGATCTATATGCAACACACCAAGGCTTCATTGAAAAAGGCTAAGAACACTTAGTTTGTAAGCTCATGAAGTCCATTTACGGACTCAAACAGGCATCCAGAGCTTGGAACCAATATTTTGATCATGTTATAAAGTCTTATGGGTTTGATCAAAACGAGTTCGAAAGCTGTGTGTACAAAAAGCGTGTCGGAACTGCATTGGTATTCTTAGTACTAGACGACATTCTGATCATCGGGAATGATGTAAAGGTGTTATCAGACGTAAGGGCATGGCTTTCAAAACAGCAGGTTTGATATGAAGGACTTAGGGGAAGCGCGACACATCCTTGGGATCAAGATCACTCGAGATCGCAAGAAAATGATGATAGGCTTATCGCAAGCTTCATACATAGACATCGTCTTGAAACGATTCAAAGATGCAAGATTCCAAGAAAGGCTTGCCTTTTTCGGACATGGAATCCATCTATCCAAGAAAATGTGCCCTAAGACGAAAAAAGGAGATAGATGACATGAGAGGCATTCCTTATGCTTTTTGTCGGAAGCCTTATGTATGCAATGCCGTACGAGACCGAATATCCATGGTCGAGGCATGGTGGCAAGATATCAAAAGTAACGAGGGGAAAAGAACATTTGGACTACGATTAAAAACATTCCAAGTATCGAAAAGAACTCCGGGATAGAATGTTAATTTATCGTCCGATAGTCCAAATCGGCTACACGCGGACTCGGATTTCCAATCCCACATAGACTCTTAAAAATCTACCTCTAGTAGTGTGTTTTTACATGGGGAGGAGCCCGTGACATGGAGAAACGCGTCAAATGTAAATCGTCGCAGATTCTACCATGGAAGCCGAATATGTAAAATGTCATGAGGCGTGAAAAAAAGCGGTTTGGCTCAAGAACTTCCTAGTGGACTTCGATGTAGTTCCGAATTTGCCCAAATTGAGAATCATCATTTATTGTGACAATGCTTGGAACGATTTGCAAATTCAAGGGAACCAAGAGCCCACAAAGTCGTAAAACACATTGAAAGGAAATACCATCTTATACGAGATATCGTTAAGAGATGAGATATAGATGTGGCAAAGATAGTGTCAGAAGACAACCTAGCGGATCCATTCACAAATGGTCTGCCTCGAATACATTCGAGAGACATGTGGAAGGAATGGGTGTTAAGGTTGTCAATCTGCTTTGAGTATAAGTGGGAGAAATTATTAGGTTCGTGTAGGTGACATTAGATGTCACGTGTTAGAACTACACGAGACATGTTGTAGTATACTTAAAAGCGGACTTTTGAGTATAAGTGGGGAGATTGTTGGGATTATCTTTGGAAAGTATGTTTTTTACTTTGTATAATCAAAACTGAATTTCGGACTTATTTATTGAAATAAATTGTTTATCTTTGAAGCTTTAAATATCATCGAATGTTACATATATTTCTTTGTGATAATCGTTCAATAAATCGCACGTGTTACATTGTAGTTAATTTAGTGATACCGGATCACGTAAGATTAAATTAATAGGTCCCTTGTAACTAAAAAGTACGACATTCACGACCTAGATGGAAATGAACAATCCATCGTGAAAGGTTGAAGTGTAAGGACTCGGATTGGCTTGTCTTGACCAAGAGATTACACTAGTGCATGACCGATGTAATTGAATAGGACCTATAGAAGGACAAATTCTTGAGAATCGAACAAGGAAGAATTAGACCTCGGTGGTTCGTTATTTCTTAATCTTCGTTCTTAAATAGGATCACGTGTGGTTGGTAACTATTGCTTTGACTTATCATGGGTAGAGAATCAACGAGATTCAATACTTTTTATCTGGGCAATATTATTGGTCACATGTGATTGCTAAGATTTTAATACGGAGAATTGTGTGCAAAGCACGCTTTGTTCGACCCCCCTTGGGAGGTTCATAAGCTTTATCATACCAAATCTTGCAAGTGGAACTAGTTTCAAAGTATGGATAATAATGTTGAACCGTTCCTTAACTAAGACAAAAGATATTAATTAATGGAAAGCTATTTGGTTGGTTGAATTAATTAATGGGCAAGATAATCTTAAACACGGGAAATAATAACAGAGAACCATATTGACTGTAATATGGGTTAAGATGGATAGTGCAATATTAATTATGTAGTGGGATTAATTAATATTTATGGGCTTGAATAATATTGTGGCTCAATATTGATAATTCAAGATCCATTGGAAGATTCAATCTTAATTCTCCTAAAGGCCCCCTAAGTAGCCCAAACATAAAGTCCAATAACTGAAAAGGTGTTTAAAAATAAAATAAATCTTGTTGCATATTTTTCCAATTATTTTTCGAAAATTATGAATAAAAAGGGGAGAAAGATTTTCTTTGAATTTTGTTATGGAATGAAGATATGTATTCTTGGAATACAAGATTATCTCATTAAATTCAAGAAATCTCCCACTTGGTCATTCATAGAGAAATTTCAAAAATTTTGGAATATAAATGGCAAGAAATATTTTCTTGATTTTCTTGAAAAGATATTATGAAAGATATGTATTTCTTGAAATACAAGAATATCTCATAAATTCAAGAAGATCCAAATCTTGGATTCTTGTTCCCTAATATTTCGAAATATTCCATAACAAATAAGAGAGTGGGATTTTGTGGAATATTTTAATTATGGAGAAAATAATATATGAGATATATTCAAGATTTCTTGGAGATCAAGAAAAGATTTTTTCCTCCCTATTCCACATGAAATTTCATCTGCCACCCTCTATAAATAGGGGATAAATGTTTCATTCCCAGCAACACACGAAAATTGGTTTTTCGGAAAAATATCAGCGTCGATAAAATATCAAATATTTTGAAACGTCGACAGATTGTATTTTTTCAAAAAACGTCAATTGTGAGTAGTGTACAATTCCATGTGCTGGAAAAATTAGTAAATCCACAAAGGTGGTGCAATATAATTTATTTTCCTTTTATTAATTGTTCGCAAGCGTCCTACCACCGGATAGTCGAGCAAGGATTAAGGGAGTACTTGAGAAGTTCTTTTGGCGTGTCTAACAAACAAAGTCATTGCCGTCCCAAGAGTTACGTTCACGTAAACTCGTAGAATTCCGCATGCGTAGGATTTACGTGAATTAATTATATGCATGATTTGTTGTTGAATTATTATTTGAATTAATATAGGATTAATTCATGCTAGTAATAATTATAAGAATTAAATTTGTATTTAAATATTCATCCCGAATAGATATGTGCAACTTATTCCCCAACAATATTTTATTTGACATAAATTATTTCTTTAAATAAATCTGGGAAAATAATAGTCCCACATATGTAAAAAGTTGATTTAGCGGCCTTGATTTGAGAATGTTTTCAGATAATTTATACGACATTTTTATAACATGCATATGATTTGTCCAAAACTCCAAATCACAATTTCTTCGAACGATATTATTATTGGGCATGATCTTTTGTGCACTCAAGTGCACCGTGCACTCATATTGCATTTTAGAAATTTACAATTTATTATACTAAAACGTGCAATTTATTTACACTGAAGCGTGCAACTATTAATATGGAAAAATAGTTGCACGATTTAGTGTAAATAAATTGCACTTTTCAAAACAATAAGTCGCACGTTTTTTAAATACAATATGAGTGCACATGAGACTCACTCTTATTATTGATATTATTATTGGCTAATTTGATACTACTATTGACAAAATTATATTGTAATCAAAATTTCATAATAGTGATTTTTTTATTGATCACATCTCGTGCACTCAATGACAGAGTCACATTGGGTACAGGGGGGCATTGGACCGAGTCACTTGTTCTATTCTATTTTTGATAAGCAGTGTAGTTAAATTGGTTCGTGATTCTTTATTAATGACATTCTATCAATTATAGATCAAGTTTCAATTTTTGTTGATCACACTTCCATTTCTTTATTTTTTTTTTCATTTCTTTTAGTGCAGATTATTTGGGGCTAAATATTGAAGTTTCTTCCTTCAATCATAAATCAGACTGCCGTCGCTTTTTGGTGACACTTCTTGTTGGAACCACAATTATTAATAATTTAATTTTAGACGCATTTCATATGAATAATCTTTACTAAATTCACTTTTTTTTTATTATTCAATTTATATATATATATATAGAACTTTTCTTATAGAATGAGATCAATAGTATTTCGAATACTATGATGTAAATATATTAATTAACTCAAGTGGTTAAAACACCACTGCATATACCATAAGGTTTCAACATATGCCCGATCAAAAAAAATAAAAAAATTTAATGAATTCTAATTTAATAAAATTTAATTTTTAACTATATATAATATAAAATTATATTTTAAATTTTGTTACTCCCTCCGTCCAATTCTTAACTCCATTCTTTCTGTTTTGGGCGTCTTATTCTTAACTGAATATTCCCTTAAATGAAAATATCCACTTTATCACATAAAATACTAATAAATAACTCTTTTTACCCCCAATTATTCATCACTTTATCACATAAAATAGTAATAAACAATTCTTTCTACCCCCAACACTTTATCACTTTATCACTTTTTCTTAAAAATCGAGCACATAGTAACATAGCGGTTAAGAATGGGACAGAGGGAATACTTTTTTTCACTAAGTTGGGCCCCTAATCAAATTTTCTAGCTCCGGCACTGCGTGCATTGACAGATTTATGTAGAGGCAAAGCATGACAAATGTCTTGCCTTAATTTTTTTTTATAACGTAATATATATATTTTAATTTTTTAATTTTAAAAATTTTATAAGATCAAAATAATTTAAGGATCTTTTAAAGAGTGGGTCTCATGTGCACCCGGGTGCACCGTGCACTCTTAATATATTTTAGAAACGTGCAACTATACAAAACAGAAACGTGCAACTATTCCAAACAGAAACATGCAACTATGTTCCCATATTAACAGTTGCATTTTTTTGTGTAAATAAATCGCACTTATCAACATAATAAATTGCACGTTTCTAAAATGTACTATGAATGCACGATACACTCGGGTGCATATCCTCTTTTAAAACAAAAGGTGTAGTTCAAAATGGGATAATTTAGAGCCCTTTTATGCATTACGCCTAAAAAAAATTGTGGCAATAGTCTAATGCATTCTCGTGGCACTGATCAGGCATTGCACACCATACTTGAAATAGCCAAGATACCCTCAAGGTACAAGCATTCAATGCGTCTCCACCCAAGGGTATTCCCGGGACATATGAAACACGATGAAAGTGTTGCAATTATCCAACAATGGATCCAATTCCACATAGGATCAAGAGACAGACAGGAGAGAGAGAGAAATATAATCAAACTCTTAATATATTTTAAACGCCAGAATTATACAAAAAACATAAAAGCAACTATTCCAAAATGTAAGACGTCAACTATGTTCCCATATTAATAGTTGCGTTTTTTTTCAATAAATAAATCGACTTATCAAAGATAATAAATTAGACGTTTTAAAATGTCTTATGAACGACGATACACCCGGGTGCATACAAGACCTATCCTCTTTTAAAACAAAAGGTGTAGTTCAAAATGGGATAATTTAGAGCCCTTTTATGCATTAAGCCTAAAAATGTGGCAATAACCTAATGCATTCTCGTGGCACTGATCAGGCATTGCACACCATACTTGAAATAGCCAAGATACCCTCAAGGTACAAGCATTCAATGCGTCTCCACCCAAGGGTATTCCCGGGACATGATCATATGAAACACGATGAAAGTGTTGCAATTATCCAACAATGGATCCAATTCCACATAGGATCAAGAGAGAGACAGGAGAGAGAGAAATAGAATCAAACTCTTAATATATTTTAAACGCAACTATATCAAAAACATAAACGCGTCAAGAATTATTCCAAAAAGAAGCGTCAACTATGTTCCCATATTAACAACAGATTTTTTTTCAGTAAATAAAAATGACTTATCAAAGATAATAAATTGCACGTTTCTAAAATGTACTATGAATGCACGATACACTCGGGTGCATACAAAACCTATCCTCTTTTAAAACAAAAGGTGTAGTTCAAAATGGGATAATTTAGAGCCCTTTTATGCATTACGCCTAAAAAATTGTGGCAATAGTCTAATGCATTCTCGTGGCACTGATCAGGCATTGCACACCATACTTGAAATAGCCAAGATACCCTCAAGGTACAAGCATTCAATGCGTCTCCACCCAAGGGTATTCCCGGGACATGATCATATGAAACACGATGAAAGTGTTGCAATTATCCAACAATGGATCCAATTCCACATAGGATCAAGAGAGAGACAGGAGAGAGAGAGAAATAGAATCAAGAAACTACAGAAACTACAGAAACTGTTTAGAAGATGCTACCAAAACAAGAAAATGACACTCTATATTCTTGAGCCCACATTTTTGCTTCTTTCTCAATTCTCCCTATATATACCCCTTTTGTTCTATCCATTTTCTCTTTGTATTCCAATTCTGCTTCCCCTCCGTTTGAGCAAAGTCCTATACTCAAGGTATTCTTTTTTTTTATTATTATTAATTACATTTTTTGCTATTTATGTTTTATGTCTTTTTTTTTTTTTGAATGTTATGAATGGGGTCAAAAGACTGTAACTTGTGGAAAAAGAATAATGGGTTTTTCCCAAAAAATTGTTCTTGAGTTAGATTATCATGTTCTTGAAATTTGGGTGTAAAAATTTGATTAGTTTGGTTAATTGAAGAATTACTATTCACATTTTATTTAATATTTTAGCATTTAATTGTTGGGGTTGTGATGTACAATTATGTATTATGTCCTTCTTTGCATCATCATTTAAAACCAGAATTTAAGTAGTATGACGGAACTATGTCTGTAAAGGAAGCTTTCTACTTGCAGCTTATAGTATAATGATCTTCTAATCAATAAAGTATGAATTGGGTTTTAATCTTGAAATATTAGGGAAGTTCACTGGAGAATTCAATTAGAAATTTGATCCATGGTTCATCTATAAAGCGAAAAAATGCGTCTTAAATCTTGAAAACAGAGTTGCATATTAGTATTAAGTGAACTATTGGAATTCAGGAGTAGTAATGGTTATTTTGTTGCCTCTCAGATTGAACAACTAGTTTGTGTATTTATAGACTTTAGTTCATTAACTTAGTTGTTTAATATTGAATCCTCGGTTTTCTTTACTTGCAAATTAGTTCATGAAGAATTGAATTTGGCAACACCCCCGGTACTAATCTCGGATTGTGTTCTCATTTAGGAGGTGTCGAAAAGTTTCCTTGTTCTGTTGGTGTCCGAAAAGTTGAAAATTTTATGGGATCCGATTCTACATGTTTGGTTTTCTTTATATCTTGTTATGTTAATTTCTGTATCGTTTCTTAATTAAGCATACAAGCATTATATTTACAGTAGTTGTAGGGTGTTTATTTAGGTTCTTACAATGTGCTTGGCATAAACAATATTGTGAATTTACTGATGGTAGTTGAATATGAGCTTAATATTTCAATAATATATCCTGATTTTGCAAGCTAAATGTAAATTGTGATTCTTGCATTTCTATAAAGGTTGACTTTTTAAGAATTTTCAGTGCTAGAATTTGCCAAGTAAATGATCAAAGGGTAATGATTCTGTGTTCAAGGGATGATGGAAGTTGATGGTAGAACTTCTCATTGCAACGAGAATGCACCTACAGAAGCTTCTACATCTCTCGACCAACAGAAAAAATCAGCAGGGAATTGCACGGGATCTCCAGAATTTGTCAATTATGGTAAGACTGCCTTGCTTATTTTACTAATGTATGTAGACATGAATATGTGCAATCAGATGATTCTATACCTTCAGAAAATTTACAGTGTGTTATATAATAAAAGTCATGCCTAAATATGTTTTTTGTAGCTGCAATTGCATGGGAAGAGAGCAGAAGAAAATGGATCGGAGATGTATCTCAGAGGTCTCACAGAATGCAAATGGAGCCAATTATAAGGTGTGTTAAGCAACCTCCTCGTCTCATTTACCAAACCGACATCTTATCTTGCGCTTGATCCCACACATATTAGATACTTTGCTCTTTTAAAACATTGTTTATATACTGAAACTGGAGTGTGGGGATATTCACATCCCGGATTGGTCAAACTTACCCAAAATGTCAAAAATACCCTTCAAATTTTAGCTCGTTTTTCCTCTTTTTTTTTTTAATCTTGAAATGAAATAAATAAATCTAGAATTTGATATCATATTCAAGATAAAAAAAAAATTAGAAGAAAAATGAGCTTAAAATGATAGATATAATATTTATAAAGCATGAGGGTATTTTTGAGGATATAAAGTTATTTGAGGTGTAATTCACTACAAGGAATAAAAAAAGAATTGCCTACAAAATTTTCCAAATGGTTATGGAGTTTTTCAACAAAAATAATTTGGTTCTTAAATAATGAGATTTGTCTATGAAGTGCCTACGAATTTTTGGAATTTTAGTAGAAAAACAATTTATCTACGAACAAACTGTCTACAATTTTTTTTTTAATTTCCGTAGGCAAACAAATTACTTACAAAAATAAATCCCTAGGCAATTATATTTGTAGTTTATAAATGATCTACAAACGAATTTACCTATGAATTACATTTATGTAGGCAAATTGTTTGTAAGTAATTTGAGGAATGAAAGTGTCTATATGATTAGAAAATTTTGTAGGCAAGTCGTAGGTGGTCCGTCTATTCGAGGACGAAATTATTTTTGTTGGAAATTCCGTAGGCATGTTTGAAAATTACTTAGGCAATTCTCTATTTTCTGGTAGCGATTTTGATTTTTTTTGTACGTTTGACTAAATTTGGCTCTGTTAGGGAAATTGAATATTGGGTGTGATTAGCTCCGTCCCAAAATGAAACATGAACAAAAACCTCATCGTGTGCTAGATGATGATACAATAAAATTTTCAAAAAATGATCGCTCGACCTAAAAATCGAGAATATGACATTATACTATCATGCATTGCGTTTTGATGCCTCGTTATTTTCTCTTGCAGCTGGTCCACGACTTATGAAGACCTGCTCTCGACCAATGATCCTTTCACTAAGCCAATCCCTTTAACCGTACGTACACTCTAAGTTGTATACATCGTTAAAATTTAGAGTTGAGACAGACTCGGACACGCACATTTCGTCTGAGACGATACTATTGCATTCATCAAATGCATGTCTTGATTTTATTTTATTTTTTGTTGCAGGAGATGGTTGATTTTTTGGTTGATATTTGGCATGATGAGGGCCTTTTTTGATTAGATAATCTTCATTAACGACGTTGTTGTTGTTCGAAGAGCAGAACCCACAAAATGTTGACATTTGTCACCCCTAATAAACTGCCATGTGTCACCTCCACTACTTGTAATATGCTGGCATGTGTTAAGCGTGTCATGCCTAGAGTTTGAGGTAATACTCTTGTACAATGTAGCCGATGTGTCCCCGTATTATTTTAAAATCATTAATTGTATAATTAATTGAAGGAAGCAAATTGCAGAAGAGGCGGAGGATATATTGAATTAGACAAGCCTACGGTTCATCTTCCATCGTTTCAAATTTCTGAAAGCATATTATTATCTCTCGCCATCAAACACTAATGCCCCATTAGGATTTTGCAATCTCAGATCTTTAGTGCCGCCAACGTCGCCGATTTACCATAGCCGCCACCTCCGCCTGTTACAGGCGTCACCAATTTCAAATTGGAAGAGCACCTCTGTCCATTTGCGCCACCACCGCGTTCCCTACCGCACGGAAAATAGAAGCCCACCATGCTGTAGGAGTGTTGCCTCCACCGCCGTCATATACGATGATCAAATCACTCATGTGTACACTATGCCTATATTTTTACTTTCCTATTAGTTTTGAAGTTATAAAAGGATTCATCTTTGTGAGTCGCATAAAGCCCTGCTCAAAGCTGGTAATTAATTATTCATACTAAATACTGAAAAATAGTGGAATATACATATTTTAGATATATAATTGCATTTAAATGATAATTTGTTTGGTTGCATTCATTTTGAATTTTGGTAGGATTAGAGGTTGTAGACAAATCGGATAATAAAGAGGGACTTTTTACAAAAATAAAGATGAGATTGATCTAATTATTTTAAGAAGAGTTGTTAGAAGATGAGATTGATCTAATTATTTTAAGATTTCATAAGTTGTTAGGGAACACACAAGTCTAATTCCAATCTACATTTTAAATAAAACTTCATCTTCCATATATTTATGTATGTATTATCATTATAAGATCAATGTATATTTATTAATAGACGAGCAATAAGCTACTGAAAATAACATATATGAGTTCCTCCCCAGATCGAGATAGAACAACAAAAAAGTTATGTTATTATACTTAATTAATTATTTACATGTGTGATATATATTGTACATTATATGTCGTCTAGAATATTGTACTTAATTTTTATAATTGAAACAAACTTAATTACATATTCAACAAACTACACTTTAGAAAATGAGTGGGTCTACTTGTGCACCCAAGTGCACCGTGCACTCGTACAATTGAATGACCAATTTAAAAAAAAAACTTGACACATTAAATATATTACACATGTTCTGTGGATACATGGGTAGGTTTGGGGCGAGTGCACGGATTTTAAATCCTTGCACCATTTGCACATGAGACTTTATCTTAGAAAATTAATCTCAACATCTATTTATCCATTCTAATTTGATTTACGTTTGATGTAGATGGAAATTGATTATTGGTAAATTTCCTGGAAAGATAATTAACGACGTAAAGAAAGATCGGGTGGAAATGCGAAGTTCGTTTGCTACACCACTACCGATGCGTAGAGCTGAAGTTTGAGCCCATTTTATAACCCCATACACACGGCTGCAGGCGGCGGTAAGCAACTTTCCTTACGGCCAATCATATTTATGGGTAAGTGAGTTCTGATTCTTCTACTCCCTTTTTTCAGTAGATTCCTACTATTTTATAATATGTGTTTCAATAATTCTTGTCCATCCCATTTCTATTTTTTTTTCACTTTAATTGCGTTGAGTTGTCATTATGGATTACATTCAATTTTGCTTTGGTTTTGATTATTTTGAATAGAGTTTATTGTTACGTATAATCTGCAACAGAAGCCCAATTGAGGAAATTTCTTAGTTATTAAGTTTAGATCTGGTGAATTCAAAATTGAAAGGTAGGAGATTTTTAGATTATAAAAAAAAAAAAATCATTTTGGGTGCTTTTAATGTTTTTGAACATTTATTAGTTTAATTCCCCTAATCATTTGTAATGATAATCGGCAAGCTATTATCACATGACTAAATTTGTGTTGTTATAATTCCTATTTTGTGATTGATGTGAATTGGAACAATTTGACTTTAATTTATTCATGACGGTTTCAAACATGGGACATAAGAGGTCAAAACAAAGAGTGAATTACGATTGGACGCCCTTGGTCTCCTTTAAGATCATAATATTAAGGAATTGTGAGCTGAGAAAACACCTTTTTTATAGTGATAATTATTAAGTATAAAGTTAGCATCTTTAATTTAATTTATTATATAATTTTAATTTTATTACTATTTTGGAATTAGATAAAATATGTGGGAGATGAAAAAGCACAGAAAAGTTTTCAGACGAATGGGGTAAATTTGACGAATAAAACACTTCATATATGAGGTGCAATAATTGCTTTTAGAATATGGGATGTTGGAGGTATGTGTTTTTCTCGATTTTGGACGTTGTTGCATTAAGGGAAGAGGAGTTGGAGAAAATTTATTGGGTTACAAACATGTTTAAGGTTTGGAAAATCGGATGTTTGATAACATGGTAGTTTGATTTTATTTTTTTTAATATCTATTTGCTGGGGAAAATGTAAGGGAGGTATTGTTGGTATGACAAATTTTGGGATTCATAAGAAATATGATCTCCTTTTCTCTTAATTCACCTCTCATTTAAAGGTTTTGTACACCTCTTAGATAATCAAATTTTTTGCCTAAACTGTTCGGATTGGTTAAGTCTTGGTTGTAAAACCTTTTTGAACATCAAGTAGTGCTTTAGAAAATGAATTTTACTTAATTTTGTAGAAAACAAACTGAAATAAAGAGGTAAGAAAGTAATTAACGATCTTGAAATGATTTACACTCTCTCTCTTGATTACAGATGGAGAGTGGATGCTAAAAGATACTAAGAATTTAGATGGATTTATAGGTACGTAGCACAAGCATCAAAACAATGATTGGACATGTACAAAGTTGGATGATGGCAAGAAAAAAATTAAGACAGAGAGATATTTACTTTGACAGATAAATTATTGTTAACAGTAAGGCTCCATGCTCCACTTCGTAAACGTTGTTAATATCTTCTCTTAGGAAAATATATGACTCAGTTGGGATGACAAACTTACAAAATTTGCAAGACTATTGTTTTCCAATGAATTCGTATTTGATGCCCTCAATTTTGCCGAATGAGCTCATAAAGAAGAGTTATTCGGGCTTTGTTCTTGAAGGATCAAGGTAGTAAAATATGATATCATTATCTTTGAACTTGACATACATATCCATATGTATACAAATATTTTACAAATGTCATTATTAATCA
Source organism: Stenogyne calaminthoides (assembly GCA_037126765.1). NCBI lineage: Eukaryota > Viridiplantae > Streptophyta > Magnoliopsida > Lamiales > Lamiaceae > Stenogyne > Stenogyne calaminthoides. Next base: position 32,706,208 of record JBBCBC010000011.1, read on the forward strand.
ACGAAAATAAAATTATTGCAAAAAATAAACAAAATTTACGATATTCTAACAAATTATAGAAATAAACCTACAAATGCACAGGCAAAAAACTAGTAATCCCCTATATTACTAATATGGAGTTTTTCTTGATGATGTGTCAACTCTACATTAGTTTAACATATGTGTCATTCTAGGAGAAGTTTTGTGTACATGTCATTAAAAATAAATCATACATGTCACTAAAAATAAATCTTATGTGTAATTCTATTTTTGTATATCTTAAACAATCTCATATCCCCTATATATCCCTCTATATATTAATAGGGAGTTTTTTTTTCCATGATGTGTCAACTCCATGTTAATTTAACATATGTGTCATTCATTGAGAAATTTGATTACACATGTCATTTTTATGTGTTATTTTTATAAAATGTGTAATTCATATTTATTATTTTATATTTTATTTAACTATATAATATTATTCATTTATATTTTTTTTGGTAATTTTTGTAATTTTGTTTGACTTAATTTAAGATAAATAAAATATTCATTTTAAACGTATTTTATCTTAGTGTGAATTATATTCAATTATTAATTTCTTCATAAATAATTTTATTTTATAATTGCTCTTATGTATATCTTAACATATTTCATGTGGAAAAAAGTATTTTATATTATAATTCATTCACTTTTTTTTTTAATTATTACATGTTAATTAATTTATTAGTCTTTTCTTAGTCGATTTATTTTGTTTTGATTTGTAGGTTTCAACTTCATACTAACATGGATAAATAATATTTGACTCAATAATTTTATCCCAAGGTTTGAGAAAATTTACTAATATACACCTTAAAAAATTATTAATTCATATTTAGTGAATTTATGTACATATTTATATTTTTAATTATTAAATATACTCCATCCGTCCCATAAAAGTGTGCACGTTTACTGTTTTCAGGTGTTTTTGCGAGCGAGTTTTTTTATTAGTATTTGAAATGATAAAACAATTTTTAAAGATGCATATAAAAGATGAGAGGTAGATCTATAATACCTCTCCTTAAAAATCACTTTGTCATTTGAAATACTAATAAACAACTTGCTCACTAAAACTCGATAATAAAGGTGGTGTGCACGCTTTTATGGGACGGAAGTAGTATTATTTATTGAAAATGTTGAAATTTTTAATTAGAAAACCGCGTAACACGTGGGCACTAAACTAGTAATATAATGAACATAAAAACAAGAATCTGACTCCATCCATCTTCCGGCATTAATCATCCCTCAAGCTAAACAATTCCTAAAAAAAAATCATCATATCATTCGTTTCGTAACCAAGAGAAATTTTTTTATTCTTCAGTTCATAACTACAAGCACTACGAAAAAAATAAACATTGATAGTTGTCGTTGAGGTTTTTTTTTAGCGATCAAAATTTAAAAGTTAATATGACTAAAAATTCAAAAATGTGTAAATTGTAGGAGGAAATTAAAATTTAAAAATTAACAGGACCAAAATAAAAAAGTGACAAAGTATAGACTAAAAAAACTTTTTCCCCCATGTTTGGTTGAATGCTTATAGGTCACAACTCACAATGGATTTAAATCAAAATGGTCCCGTAACTTTGCACCTTTATTGAAAATATCGTATATATCACATGTTTAAATTTAGTCCTGTATGTTTTCAATTTGTTCCGATTTAATCCAAAATCGCCAGAGACCAGTCAAACTACCCCAAAACGACATCGTTTTTGGGGCGTGTGATACACCCCTAATTTTGATCGGGACTCAGCAATTTCTGGCGAAAAATTAAGGGCGCGTGGTGGCCACGCATCTAAAACGACGTCGTTTTGGATGATATTGGTCGAATTCCGGCAGTACAGGACTAAATCGGCACAAATTGAATACATACGAGGCTAAATTGAAACAAGTGGTATATATGAGGCATTTCAATAAAGGTGCAAAATTATGGAAACTTTTTTATTTAAATCCCTAGGTCACAATAATAGGAATTGCAAGGTGCATCTTGAAAAGTTTTTACCTTATACTATACGTATTTTAAAAAATATATATACAGAAACAAAAGAAGATGAATATATAATTAAAAAAAATTGAAAAATATCAGTCAGTGTTTGAAAGATGGTAAAACTGTTAATTTAAGGTCTTAAAGATTTTTCTATCAATTCAGGGCCTGAAAGATATAAAACTATCAATCTAGGGCCTAGAAGATAGAAAACTATTTTAAGGTCATGTTTGACACTTATATTTCTGTTGGGGAATTGATTGCTCGGATCTATTCGGGATGAATATTTAAATACAAATTTAATTTTGATAATTATTACTAGCATGAATTAACCCATATTAATTCAAATAATAATTCAACAACAAATCATGCATATAAACAGTTCACGTAAATCCTACGCATGCGGAATTACTACGAGATTACGTGAACTTACCTCTTGGAATGACAATGGACTCGTCGATGAAAACACACCAAAAAGTCTTCTCAAGTATTCCCTAGTCCTTGCTCAACAATCCGATGAAAGGAAGCTCGTGAACAATTAACAAAAGGAAAAATAAAATTTGTTGCACCACCTTTGTGGATTTACTAATTTTCCAGCACATGGAATTGTACTTGGGAATTAAACACTCATCCCCTATTTATAGAGGTGTAGTGGTCGAATTCTTGTGATAAAATAATATGGGAAAATCTTTTTCTTGATCTCCAAGAAATCTTGAATATATCTCATATATTCTTTTCTCCATAATTAAAATATTCCACAAAAATCCCAACTCCTCTTGTTATGGAATTTTCGAAAAAAATAAGGGTCAAGATTCCAAGATTTGGATCTTCTTGAATTTATGGGATATACTTGTATTTCAAGAAATACATATCTTCCATAATATCTTTTCAAGAAAATCAAGAAAATCTTTCTTTCCCTTATATTTCAAAATTTTTGAAATTATCTATATGAATAACTAAGTGGGAGATTTCTTGAATTTAATGAGATAATCTTGTATTCCAAGAATACATACCTTCATTCCATAACAAAATTCAAAGAAAATCTTTCTCCCCTTTTATCCATAATTTTCTAAAAAAACAAGGAAAAATAGGCAACAAATTTATTTTATTTTTAAAAACCTTTTTCAGTTATTGGACTTTATCTTGGGCTACTTGGGGGGCCTTTAGGAGAATTAAGATTGGACCTTCCAATGGATCTTGAATTATCAATATTGAGCCACAATATTATTCAAGCCCATAAATATTAATTAATATCACTACATAATTAATATTGCACTATCCATCTTAACTCATATTACAGTTAATATGGCTTCCGGTTATTATTTCCCGTGTTTAAGATTATCTAGCCCATTAATTAATTCAAGCCACTGAAATAGCTTTCCGTTAATTAATATCTTTTATCCATGGTAAAGGAACGGTTCAACATTATTATCCATACCGAAAACTAGTTCCACTTGCAAGATTTGGTATGATAAAACTTATGAACCTCCCAAGGGGGCAAATCGAACAAATGTACTTGCACACGATTCTCCTTATTAAATCTTAGCAATCACATGTGACCAATAATATTGCCCAAGATATAGGGTATTGAATCTCATTGATTCTCTTCCCATAATAAGTCAAAGCAATAGTTACTTATCACACGTAATCCTATTTAAGGGGCGAAGATTAAGAAATAACTAACCACTGAGGTCTAATTCTTCCTAGTTCAGTTCTGAAGAATTTGTCCTCATGTAGCTCCTCTTCAATGCATCAGTCATGCACTAGTGTAATCCCTTGGTCAAGACAAACCAATCTGAGCCTTACACTACAACCTTTCACGATGGATTGTTCATTTCCATATAGGTTGTGAATGGTGTACTTTTAGTTACAAGGAACTGTTAATTTAATCTTTTGTGATCTGGTATCACTAAATTAACTACAATGTAACACATACTATTTAATGAACAGTTATGCAGTAAATATATGTAACATTCGATGATATTTAAAGCATCAGTGATAAACAATTTATTTCAGTAAATAAGTCCGAAATTCAGTCAGTCTGATTATACAAAGTAAAAACATACTTTCCAGTATAATCCCAACAATTTCATGTCCTTATTATTTTATTTTTTTTAGGGTTCACGGTAAAGGGTTTAGGGTTCATGATTTTGGGTTTAGAGTTCAGGGTTTAGTGTCAAACATGACCTTAAAATATATAAGCCTTGAATTGATAGTTTCAATCTTTTAGATCCTAACTTGATAGTTTTCTATCTTCTAGACCTTGAATTGATAGAAAAAATCTTTCAGGTCTTAAATTGATAGTTTTAGCGTCTTTCAGACCATGAATTGACAAAACTCCTTTTTTTAATTGAACAATGAAGAACAAGAAGATTGTAATTTGTAAATCAAAATGCCATCCTCAATTTCAAATATTTTTTACCTCAAAAATATATTGTCATATGTGGTACCTGATTTTGGCATTGAAAAAAAAACCTAACACTAATATATGTGGTACATGATTCTGGCCCATTAATCAGAGCCCAAAATCTTTCTATTTTGAACTGCGAGCCCATGATGGCCCAGCATCCCAATGACCATCAAACGACATCATTTTCTATTCTGGTTGAAGGTTTCCTAGAAAACAATCTACTGCAGTCGACAACTTCCTGATTTCACCTGCACTAATTCTCAGCTCTGTATTCTTGAATTCTCTCTTCACAAAATCTCATAATTTCCCTCGTGAAAGAAGGCCCGTTGATTTAAGCTCGATTCGTGAAGCAAAGGATGCTATTCGTCTGTTTCGCGAGGCGGTGGAAATGTCGCCCCAACCCTCTGTTCAACTATACAACAAGTTGTTGAGTGTTGTTGCCAAGATGAAAGAATGCACAGTTGCACTGTCCATGTTCGACCAAATGCGTCAATGGAGTATTCCTGTAAACCAGTACACGATGAACATCGTTATTAATTGTTGTTGCCATCTAAAACGGGTAGACTTTGGATTTGCTGCGTTGGGAAATTTCTTGAAGCAGGATTGCAGTCCAAATTCCGCGACATTTAACACTCTCCTAAAAGGTCTTTTTTTTGGTTGGTAAGGTAGAAAAGGCAGAAACTTTCTTCCAAAAGCTTTTTTTAATTTTGAAACCATGTGAGCCTAATTGTTAAAACTAATGGCCTAGTATTAGTTCGTTCTCACAAAAGTATTACTTGCAGAACTATACAGTATTAGTTAAACTACGAATGAAAACAGAAACCAAAACACAGCGCACAGAGATTTTACGTGGTTCGATCCAAGAAAGATCTACATCCACGGAATCGGGGCACTCTTCCACTATCAAAACGAGTAATCAACTACATATTACAATCAACACACTCATGAATCGATCCAGATTCTAGAAAACTGCTCAAGAACCCCTAACTCAAAGTGTGTATCTCAAACCCTTATGAAATCAGAGAGAATAAGAGATGAAAACCTAAAGCTAATGAACCCCAAATGAAACCCCCAAATCAATTTGGTGAATAACCCTGGCAAAACCGCTCAATCGAATGCTGAAATTCGTTCCGCATGCATCCCCATATAACTGAATCTGTTATGAAACAAATCGATCAGCAAAATAAATCGGCTTATTTCCAGTTCTGAAACTAATAGCCCGGTTCTGCAAACACGTTCGGTTCTCCAACATTTGAACCCGGTTCTAGAAAGCTCTCGACCCAACTGATATGAACCAACACTTAGATCATTCTTCACTTCATGTTTTGACCCTCACAATTCTCCACCTCAAATCAAAAGTGTAAGAATGTGCCCTTCATTTCCAAGACCCTTTCTGCATTTTCAATCTACTTCGCACTGAGCAATACTTGAACTTGCTTCCAGGTAGTGATTTAGTAAGCATATCTGCAGCATTATCCTTAGTACCAACATTCTGAATAACCACAATACCTTTCTCCACCACATCCCTTACAAAGTGTAACTTCACACTAATGTGCTTTGACCTTTCATGAAACACTTGATGTTTAACCAAGTGAATGGTGCTCTGATTGTCACATAAGATAGTAATGCTCTTCTGAGTAATGCCAAACTCCTGTGTAATCCCTTTCAACCATAAGGAATTTTTCACTGCTTCTGTAACAACAATATATTCAGCTTCTGTTGTGGACAAAGCAACAACAGACTGAAGGACAGATCTCCAACTAATTGATGTCCCATAGAGTGTGAAAACATAATCAGTTAAAGACTTTTTGGTATCAATGTTTCCAGCAAAATCAGCATCAACATAGCCAAGAATTGGTTCTGAATGCTTATCTGATTTTCAAACAATAGACCTGAGTTTGCAGTGCCCTTTACATATCTGAAAACCCACTTCAAAGCTTCACAATGTGTGCTTCCAAGATCTGCCATGAACCTACTCACTACACTCATACCATAAGCAAGATCTGATCTGCTACAAACCATGGCATACATCAAGCTACCCACTCCATTTGCATATGGGACACCACTCATCAACATTTTGTCGGTATTGTTCTTGGGAGATTGATCCTTGGATAACTTGAACTGCTGTCCAAGTGGAGTATTGACAAACCTAGCCTGATGCATAAAGAACTTCTTAAGTACCTTTTGAAGATATCCAGTCTGAGATAAGAACAATCTTCCTGCAGTTCTCCACCTGACAATATCCATTCCTAAGATTCTCTTAGCATCTCCTAAATCCTTCATCTCAAAAGTTGAACTTAGTTTCTTCTTGAGTGTCTGAATTTTGACTGAACTTCTGCTAGCAATAAGCATGTCATCAACATACAAAAGCAAGTAAGTGATGACATTATGTCCTTGTCTTTCTAAGTAGACACAACTATCCTAAGCACATCTAACAAAACCAATATATGTCATGAAGTTATCAAACTTCATATATCACTGTCTGGGACTTTGTTTAAGTCCATATAGTGACTTTTTGAGTAAACAGGCTTTGTTCTCACTTCCACTCTCAGCAAATCCCTCTGGTTGCTGCATGTAGATGGCTCTACCAACTCTCCATGCAAAAATGTTGTTTTCACATCCATTTGCTGAAGTTCCAGATCTTCTTGAACTACCAGAGCTAATAGCAATCTGATTGAACAGTGTTTGACAACTGGAGAAAATACTTTATTAAAGTCTATTCCCTCTCTTTGTGTGAACCCTCTAGCTACCAGTCTAGCTTTGAATCTCACTTGTTCACTGGCTCCAACTTCCAATTTTCTTTTGAAAATCCATCAGTTTACTTGTCTCATTCAATTCAATAACCAGAAAGCTATCCATCCAGAATAACCCAAAAATCGAAACGAAATTGAAAATTTGTAAATAAAATAAATACCTTGGCATCCTTGGAGGATGTAGGGGTTGCCGGTGAAACCGCGGCGGCACTTGCATATGTATCCAAGTTTCTTGGTGAAGCAGTCAGTGTTGCGCCCACAGAGATAGTCGTCGCCTCGTGTCACGGCCTCTTTACAAGTGGTATTCCCGACGGCCCAATCAAGTATTATTTGGGAGACGTATACTTGATCACAACCAGCAATGAAATTCAGAATGTTGAGCGGAAAATCGTTATCGAGGAACATGAAGAAGCCGCACTCCCACGATTTCGTCGTCGTATTAAGTGTTTGAATGTTCAATTCATAAAGTGGAAGATCTTTTCCCAAAGTCATTCTGCAACACTTCTGACCCAAACATGTTGATGGAGGGGAGAAGGGTATAATGAGACAGATGAAATTGGAATTAATCACTGATAGGTCCATAAATAGACCTCATTTCACTCCAAGGTCCATAATTTTTTTAAAATTACTAATAGGTGAAAATAGAGTGTTAAAAAACCAACAATACCCCTCCATGAAATTAAAAACCACCTGCCGTTCACTCTTCCCCATTTTCTCGCAAATAAAAAATCCCCACGCCCAATTTTCTCTCTCCCTCTTCCCCATTTTCTGCTGTTCACTCTCTCTCTCTCTCCCCCTTCTTCGCAAACTCAAACCAGAAATAGTCCCCGCCGCTCACCGTGTCGCCGCCACCCTCCACCCAAAACCACCTACAGTCTGCAAGACGCTACCACTCCCAAAAAATTGCCACCCACTCGCGCGGCCGCCGATGCACCCCTCCCAAAAAATTGCTGCCCCACCGCTGCCCACTCTCGCGGCCGTCGCAGCCGCCCCTCCCAAAAAATTGCTGCCCACCCGCTGAGCTCCGGAGATGACGACGATGGGTGCGCGACAGAGAATCTGAGTTTTTTGAAACGACGGTGAAGAACAGCAAATCTGGGTTTGTTTTTTTGAATCTATTGATTTTTTCTTTGGATTTGAATTCGACCCCCATCGAATTTGAATTTTAGTTTTGGATCTCTTGAATTTTTTTTTTAATCTGTTGTAATTTTTTTTGTTTACCCCGTGAGGCGGTGTTCCAGGAAAAAGAGGCTGAGGAACGAAGTAGGTTTTCCTATTCATGTTTGTAAATTTTGATTTTCATTTTGGGGATATTGTTTTGATTTTGGAGAAAAAATGAATGATTGGAAAATTTTCTTTTGTTTTCATTTTGGAGGGATGATGAGGAAAACGAAATGATGGATGAGGAGTAATTTTTGTTTGCGTTGATTTTTGGGTTTCGTTTTGCTAATTCCTGGATTTACTAATTTTTGGTTTTGGAAACAAAATCGAAGTATTTTTGGGTTGTGGATGTGAAGATCTGGGTTGTTGATATGTAAGTTTTTTTTGAAGATTTGAAGATCCATTTATGAAGATCTGGGTTAATTAATTCTAAGGGTGAAAATCTGTAATCGGAGATGAACATGTTCATGTTTTTTATGAATATGTTCATGTCGTAATGAAGATGGGGGTAATGAAGATAAGGATATGTAATTTTTGAGAATGTAATTATAGGTTTTATATATGTAATTTTTTTATATTTTTTAATTTTAATATGTAATTTCTGTAATTTTTGTAATTTTTTCGAGTTGTAATAATTTTCATTCCAATTTGTTAAATCTGAAATTTGTTTTGGAAGAGGACAACAACTAAATTCAACTCAACTTACGGACCAAAGCCAAGTAGATGCAGAAAAAATAAAGGTAAGGACAACAACTAATTTTGCAGAAAGAAAAGTACATTTAGGAATTAACTAAAAGGATAAAGAAAATGATGTTCAGAAATCATTAAAGGTAATGTAGTCTTTTTAGCCTTATATTTTGACCTAGGAGTAATTTAAAAAAGGAGATGGACCTAGGACTAGTAATATGTTTGGGGTTTGGGATGGACCTCTAAGTCACCCATTCATGAAATGGTATATAAAAATTGGTCCATTTTCATTTATAAGGAGATTTAGAATCTGAGGAGGGCATAATTTCCCATTAAAAAAAAGAAAGTAAGAAGTTGACCTATACCTGATTACCAATTTGCTATTTTGCTTGAAAAGTTACTATTTCAGAATATGACCAAAAAAAAATATATGACCAAAGAAAATAAGGTGGGAGACCAGGTTCGATTTAGTGGGAGACCCAGGTTCGATTTCCTTTTGGAACGAATTGGAGTTATGAGAGTTATAAGGTGGATTGGTGAATTTGTGGAGTGTTTGGGTGCTGGGTGTACTAACTACTAACAACTTGCTTTGTCCGATCAAAAAATAAAAATATATATAGTTACATAATTAATCAATACACGAATTACTAAAAGGGTATTTTGAAACACTTAGGACGTATTTTGAAAACTTAAAACAATTTTCAGAAGCATTTTTTTTTTGTCGGACAAAGTAAGTTGTTAGTAGTTAGTACACCCAGCACTCAAACACTCCAAAACTTCACCGATCCACCTTATAACTCCCATAACTCCAATTCGTTCCCAAGGAGAATCGAATCTGGGTCTCCCACTAAATTGATGAACTCAGTGGCCAGGTGGGCTAAGCCCTTTCACTGCTTTTGAAAATAAGTGCTTCTGAAAGTTATTTTAAGTGTTTCAAAACACACCCTTAAAACAGCATCCAGAAACACTTATTTTCAAAACTCCCTCTCACAAATTTTAAAAATAAGTGTTTTTGAAAGTTGTTTTAAGTGTTTCAAAATACACCCTAAGGAATTAATTAGAAAGAAAAACATATCAATTCTAAAACTTGGGGACGGAAAGAAGAAATCTTCAATCGCTTGTTTGAAAAACTACTGTAATTGATTGTCAATCAAAAAAATATCACGAAAATTGATTTTTGTTGATTAAATATCCAAACTCATACTTTCAAATTTTTTAAATTGGAAAGCAAAAACTCCAAGCAGACTTAAAGAAAGACATAAAATAAAATGACTCAAAAGGAAAGGAGAAATTTGCTCACATAGACGTAATTTCCAATATTAGTGGATCTTACTACTTTAAACCCAAGGACTCCACTTTTCTGGTGGCAATAAGGGTGCGTTTGTTTTGGGATTTAAGTGTGCAGAACAAGTCAACGTTTTAAAATTTAGAGATTTAGAATTCTTGATGAATAGTAAATGTATGTATTTATTTTGGAATTTGAGTAGAGTGAGATTTAACTTTATGTCAAATCAATGTTGATATTATATTATTATATTATATTGAGAAGAGTAATAAAGTGTATAAAGTGTGATGTATTGGGAAGAGTAATAGTAATAGACTTTATAGGTATTTGTAGGTGTTAATTGAATGTGAGATTTGAAAACCAGATTCTAAATCTCAAAGGGGGGCGAAATTTTTCATTGGGTAAGGGCGACGAAATTTTAGATCATGTGGATCATGTGCGGATCAAACCGAATCAAACGGATTTGTTTTAATAAATTGCGCAAAGGTAAAACATGGAAACCCGCTTACGATTTGTGTTATTATAAAGGCGAGTACGTGTTATTATAAGACAATTGTGTGTTACTATACGAGATGATGGAGAATAAAATATTTTTCCTAATTTAATGGTGTAATGTGGTGGTTTTGGCCCTTACTTAAAGACAATTGATCACAAATTAAACGGTGAAGCATATAATAAAAAATAGAAAAAATCATACGAAACAGTCTCATACATTATGCAGGTTACAAATTAACAACACAAATCCTAGAGAATGGATTGTTAACCCTAGAAAGATTCTAGATTGATAGAGATAATGGATGTGTTTTGGGTTTGTAGATAGGGTCATCAAAATTCTGAAGTAGCATTTTGTATAGGGTATTCACTGTATCAACTTTATCATTATTTATTAATGATTTTTCCTTATAAAAAAAAAGACAAATTAATTAACAATGCAAATTAATATTTACATTTTTTAAAAGTGTTAAAACGCCAATACCAAGTTATATTCTATCTCACCGTGAGACTGTCTCACGTAATTGTGCGCCTAAAAACCTGAAGGAAAGCGGAGGAGATGTAGGAGTGTCATTTTGTTCATACAATAAAAAAATTTCTTTGCATTTGAATGTATATAATAACACAATTTTTAATATTTTTAAAATAATATACTAAAAAAACAAGTGAATGTTATTTATTCTTATAGTAACACGTGTTGTTTTCACATCCATTTGCTGAAGTTCCAGATCTTCTTGAACTACCAGAGCTAATAGCAATCTGATTGAATAGTGTTTGACAACTGGAGAAAATACTTTATTAAAGTCTATTCCCTCTCTTTGTGTGAACCCTCTAGCTACCAGTCTAGCTTTGAATCTCACTTGTTCACTGGCTCCAACTTCCAATTTTCTTTTGAAAATCCATCAGTTTACTTGTCTCATTCAATTCAATAACCAGAAAGCTATCCATCTAGAATAACCCAAAAATCGAAACAAAATTGAAAATTTGTAAATAAAATAAATACCTTGGCATCCTTGGAGGATGTAGGGTTGCCGGTGAAACCGCGGCGGCACTTGCATATGTATCCAAGTTTCTTGGTGAAGCGATCGGTGTTGCCTACAGAGAGATAGTCGCCTCGTGTCACGGCCTCTTTACAAGTGGTATTCCCGACGGCCCAATCAAGTATTATTTGGGAGACGTATACTTGATCACAACCAGCAGTGAAATTCAGGTTGGTGAGCGGAAAATCGTTATCGAGGAACGTGAAGAAGCCGCACTCCCACGATTTCGTCGTCGTATTAAGTGTTTGAATGTTCAATTCATAAAGTGGAAGATCTTTTCCCAAAGTCATTCTGCAACACTTCTGACCCAAACATGTTGATGGAGGGGAGAAGGGTACGTCCATGCTGTTTCACAGAGACGCACACCGTGCTACGAATTCTTTCGTTTGAGGGTCCATAATCAGGGCCGATCCTATGAATTGTAGAGCCTGAGTTGACTTTAAAATTGAGTATTTTAATATATAACATAATGTGTGTTGCATATTTTTATTGATATTTTCACATGTAATGATTGTGCATATATATGTGTTTAAATAGATAGAGTACAAATAATATTTGTACATTTCGTGCACGATCTGTCGTACGCGCACATACCGTGTAAATTTTGTGCAAGATCTCTACATACACATTTCGTACAGATTTCGTGCATGGTTTGTACATGCACATTTCATGCACGGTTCGCACGTGCACATTTATTCAAATTTTGTAATTATTGTAATGATTGTTCATATATATGTGTTTAAGTAGGTAGAGTACGAATAATATTTGCACATTTCGTGCACAATCTGTCGTACGTGCACATACCGTGCAAATTTTGTGCAAGATTCATATGTGCACATTTCATACAGATTTCGTGCATGATTTGTACATGTATGTTTCATGAACGATTCACACGTGCACATTTCATATTTATAGTAATAAATTAGTAACCATATATATTATGTTCAGCTGTCGAACCTTTAACCTCAGAAAAAAAAACACGAGTGGCATCCGCTTGGGCACTGTAATAATTATGTTTACTTCTAATATCATTATATATATTATATGTTATATGTAATTATGGGCCCCTAAAATATCAGAAAAAATTTGGGCCTGAGTCGATCGACTCATTCGCCTCAAGGAAGGCGCGGCCCTGTCCACAATGTAAACCATGAAATTACATCCAATCACTATGAATGAATTCCTGGCACGGGAAATCGAGTAATGATCATTGAGGTTCATGTTGAAGTTGTGGGTATACCTACTTTCACCACCCGATACATTGTATGGAAAGCTCAAAACGGAGAAGCCTGTAGCTCGCCTAGTCTGGCAGTAGAACCATTGCAAGTGGTTTCAAACAAATCTTCAGAATCTTCGAGGAAACATCCCTTCTTAACCCCAAATGGGTAAGGGATGTCTATACTACCGCACTTGGTTTGGCAATGTGCCAGTGAATCATTCGTTCGGGCGTCTGCTTCTGCCTTCTCGAGTGTCATTGAAAATATGATAAACACCACAACAAGGTACAAAAAAATCTTCATCGAATGAGGTACGTAGAGATTGAAAAGGTGGTGGGTGTCTGAGTACTCTTATATTTAGCTGCTGCGGAAGAAAGACCCCCTTAAATTTAGTCTTGTAGAAAAGGCTGGCTGGCTGGTGGGCTGGTTGGATTTACTTCCAGAATGGTTATGCAGCATTCTCCTCTTCTATAACCACAACTGCTTCCTTTCCTCTTAAATTGTATTCTTACTCTATCAATCTTTCTGAAATTTAATTTCTCTAAAATTTCCTGCTTATTCCCTCCGAATTCATAAACACGAGAAAATTAATGAGAGTTTGGTGTTCTCATTGTTAATTGGGTTATACACCCACTTCATATTTTACCTATTTGCAGATTAATTTTACATAATCTACCCACCTTATATTTACTATTGTATCCCTAAATAATATTTACACCCACCAATTAATAATTCAGACTTACAAAATTAGACATCCCCACCCATTTAAACCTCCGTTTTAAAATACGGGTCCGACCGGCCGGTCGGACCGGAGAACCGTCGCTGGGTGGCTCAATAGGGGTGTCTAGAACCGCCATTAAACCGTCCAGGCAAAAACCGGAAAAATCGGTGAAAATCGGGAACCGGTGAACCGCCGGTTTTCACCGGTTTTCACCAAATAAACCAAAAAAAAAAAAAACGGGGAGTCGGCTAGGCGTTGTTCATTTTTTTAAATTATGCTATTAATCTCAATTCTCAATAACAATCACCATATCAGTGATTTTTACATTAAAAATCAAAGTAACTCACTGTAGAAGAGGAAGAGAGAAGAATTCAAGTAACCGTAAATGCTGCGTTAGTAGCCGCTTGCTCTCACCGCCCGCTCTCACCACCATTTGCTCTCGCCTGGCCGACGCCCTCCCTCGCCACCGCCACAGGATGTCCGCTCCCCCCCGCTTGTTTCGAAAGTGAATTGTGTAATTGACTGAATTGAGTGAATGAGTTGTTGAATTGAGTTGAATGGGTTGTTGAATGGGATTAGGGGTGAATTGTGTAATTGAGTTGAATGGGTTATTGAATGGGAATTGACTGAATTTGGAGTGGGACGATTAGGGCTGTTGAATGGGATGATTTGAGTGAATTCACTGAATGGGTAGCGTACTCGGTACGCGTATACTATATATATAATATTAATTATTTTATTAATATTCTATCAATTTATTTTAGTATTTAAAAAAAAAATATGTATAATCAGCACTTCTATTTTAGTATTTTATTAATATTCTATCAATCAATTTTAGTATTTTATTATTTAGTATTTAATATTAATACTCGGTATTTATATTTTGATTTTTAAAAAAAAATCATGCATACTATATATATAATATTTATTATAATGTCACACCGGTTCAATTATGCTCAATCCGACCCTGATCCAACCTTTTTTGGAGGTCGTCCGGCTCAACTTCCGGTTCCGATTTTTAAAACATAGATTTAAACCCAGCTGCACCAAATTTAAATCCATGACCATGACCATTGTTCCGCTGCACCAAATATTCTCTCCTTATTTGGTGTTTATGAATTCTTATAGATAATTTAGTATTGTTTTCCTAATCAAGAAGAGAGATGCTTTGATACATTATTATAAACTAGATGTTTCTATTAACTATAAAAGAAAACATTAATTAACTAATAGACAGATATATATATACATCAGTTTTGATCATATGTGTGTGGTGAAGATAAACTTATATGTTCATCATTATGTATGCCACATACATATGCAATGTCCCACCATCATTTAATTAATTTCTTTAATTAATTCAATCTTCTAATTAATTATATAAACCTGAACCTAAACTATGAACCCTAAACCATGAATCATTCGGGCCGGGTGAATCATGAACCACTCGGGCTGGGTTCGGGTTCGGGTCGAGTTGGGTCCGGGACACGTAAATTTTTTTAAATTATATAAACCTAAATCCTAAACCATGAACCATTCGGACCGGGTGAACCATGAACCACTCGGACCGGGTTCGTGTTCGGGTCAGGTTGAGTCCAGGTCGGATAAAAAAAAATTAATATAATTAATAAAATTGGGTAAAATATGGAATATATAAAAATGAAAATATTGAATCAATTAAAGAAACTAATTAAATGATGGTGGAGACCTTGCATATATGTACATACAAGCGGACATATAAGTTTGTCTTGACATCAAGTATATATGATCAAATTTATATATATATATATATATATATATATATATATATATATATATATATATATATAGAGAGAGAGAGAGTATAAATCAAAGAGGAATTGTCTGGTGGTGCCACATCCAATATCCCAGTAGCTAAGTCCACAATTAATCCTGTAACAAATTTGGTATCTTTCTTGGTAGTATTAGTTGTATTTAATATTATGCGTGGTCCACATAAGTGTTTTGCCTAATTAATTGTACTATTTATAGTATATATGGACTACATTAGGCATGACGTTTTCTTCATTTCCCATGCAGTTTTTAGAGGTATCACCTCTCTCTCTCTAAAAGTATCATCCCTTTTACATTAGTTTAAATGAGATTATTTTATGTACAACATTAGTTTAAATGAGAATATTTGAAAATTTGTGGATCATGTGCGGATCAAACCGAATCAAACGAATTTGTTTTAATAAATCGTGCAAAGGTAAAACATGGAAACCCGCTTACGATTTGTGTTATTATAAAGGCGAGTACGTGTTATTATAAGACAATTGTATGTTATTATACGTGATGATGGAGAATAAAATATTTTTCCTAATTTAATGGTGTAATGTGGTGGTTTTGGCCCTTACTTAAAGACAATTGATCACAAATTAAACGGTGAAGCGTATAATAAAAAATAGAAAAAGATTATACGAGACAGTCTCATACATTATGCAGGTTACAAATTAACAACACAAATCCTAGAGAATGGATTGTTAACCCTAGAAAGGTTCTAGATTGATAGAGATACTGGATGTGTTTTGGGTTTGTAGATAGGGTCATCAAAATTCTAAAGTAGCATTTTGTATAGGGTACTCACTGTATCAACTTTATCATTATTTATTAATGATTTTTCCTTATAAAAAAAAGACAAATTAATTAACAATGCAAATTAATATTTACATTATTTAAAAGTGTTAAAACGTCAATACCAAGTTATATTCTATCTCACCGTGAGACTGTCTCACGTAATTGTGCGCCTAAAAACCGAAAGGAAAGCGGAGGAAATGTAGGAGTGTCGTTTTGTTCATACAATAAAAAAATTTCTTTGCATTTGAATGTATATAATAACACAATTTTTAATATTTTTAAAATAATATACTAAAAAAACAAGTGAGTGTTATTTATTCTTATAGTAATACGCAATGATTTAAAAACCGGTTTGAACCGGCCGGTTCAACCGGTTGGACCGGGAACCGACCGGTAAACCGGTCAGAAAACCCATGTAAAACCGCTTTTAGGGTTGAACCGGATTGAACCGGTCAAAAACCGGTTCAACCGGTCAAAAACCGGTTCAACAGGCCAACCTGGAAAAACCGGTTTTTTTTTTAATAAATTAAAATTTCACATTTTCAGTTCACTATTTCACTTTTAGAATTGATTGGGATTTTCATTCAAGTTTCAACTTTTCGGTTTCGTTTTTTTTTCCATTTTACTTCCGCCCAAATTCATTCGGCCTTGTACATCTACCACCAAAAAAAATTTTACCTTATTTGTTTCTCTAAAAACATTGCAACCCTATTTCTCTAAAAGGTATTGTTCACTTTCATTAATTTTAAATCAAAATGGTTGGTGAATTTGGTATTAACTTGGTGTTTGATTTATTATGGTGATTTGGTCATTTGGTGTTTGATACTTTGATTTATTTTGATAATATGGTTGGTGAATTTTGGGAATATATAACAAGATATTGTTGTTTCAATTTGTTGTTTGAATTTGGGGAATATATAACAATTGGTTGGGGAATATTTGTTGTTCACATTCACTGTTAGTTAAGGTTCAATTTGGGGAATATATAACAAGATATTGTTGTTTGATACTTTAATATACAGATTTAGTAAAATCATCAATGGATTAATGAATTTCTTATCATATTTGTGAAAAAAAATATGCCTTCTGTAAAATTGGAAATACATTATAATGTTGTATATAAGCATTCTGTGAAATTTCACATTGGTAGTTACTACTTACTATGATCCTCTTATGTTTTTTTAATATGAATATTATAAGATTTTATTTAAATGTTAGAATTTTTTTTTATATGTTACATAGGATATATTTAAAAAAAATATAGGCAAAGATTATATCACCGGTTGAACCGCCGGTCCGACCGGTCCGACCGGTTGAACCACCAACCGGTGGCTAGTCCGGTTCGATCACCGGTTCGGTTATAAAAACACTGGTAATACGTGTTTTTTCCTATAAATAATACAATTGAAGCGAGTTTTTTTACTTTGTCTAAAGGCGATTTTTAATATATATATATATATATATATATATATATATATATATATATATTGATCCAATTCAATACAATTTATTTGATAAAATGAGACTGGCATGGGCATAATGAGACAGATGAAATTGGAATTAATCAATGATAGGTCCATAAATAGACCTCATTTCACTCCAAGGTCCATATTTTTTTTTTAAATTACTAATAGGTGCAAATACAGTGTTAAAAAACCAACAATACCCATCCATGAAATTAAAAACAACCTAGCGTCCCCATTTTCTCACAAATAAAAAATCCCCACGCCCAATTTTCTCTCTCCGTCTTCCGCATTTTCTGTTGTTCACTCTCTCTCTCTCCCCATTCTCTTCTTCAGAGCAAACTCAAACCAGAAAGAGTCCCCGCCGCTCACCGTGTCGCCGCCACCCTCCACCCAAAACCACCTACCGTCTGCAAGACGCTACCACTCCCAAAAAATCGCCACCCACTCGCGCGGCCGCCGATGCACCCCTCCCAAAAAATCGCTGCCCCACCGTTGCCCACTCGCGCTGTCGTCGCAGCCGCCCCTCCCAAAAAATTGCTGCCCACCCGCTGAGCTCTGGAGATGACGACGATGGGTGCGCGACAGAGAATCTGAGTTTTTTGAAACGACGGTGAAGAACAGCAAATCTGGGTTTGTTTTTTTTGAATCTATTGATTTTTTCTTTGGATTTGAATTCGACCCCCATCGGATTTGAATTTTAGTTTTGGATCTCTTGAATTTTTTTTTGAATCTGTTGTAATTTTTTATGTTTACCCCGTGAGGCGGTGTTCCAGGAAAAAGAGGCTGAGGAACGAAGTAGGTTTTCCTATTCATGTTTGTAAATTTTGATTTTCATTTTGGAGATATTGTTTTGATTTTGGAGAAAAAATGAATGATTGGAAAATTTTCTTTTGTTTTGATTTTGGAGGGATGATGAGGAAAACAAAATGATGGATGAGGAGTAATCTTTGTTTTGTTGATTTTTGGGTTTCGTTTTGCTAATTCCTGGATTTGCTAATTTTTTGTTTTGGAAACAAAATCGAAGTATTTTTGGGCTGTGGATGTGAAGATCTGGGTTGTTGATATGTAAGTTTTTTTTGAAGATTTGAAGATCCATTTATGAATATCTGGGTTTGTTAATTTCTAAGGGTGAAAATCTGTAATCGGAGATGAACATGTTCATGTTTTTTATGAACATGTTCATGTCGTAATGAAGATGAGGATATTGAAGATAAGGATATGTAATTTTTGAGACTGTAATTATAGGTTTTATATATGTAAATTTTTTATATTTTTTAATTTTAATATGTAATTTCTGTAATTTTTCAATTTTAATATGTAATTTTTGTAATTTTTTCAAGTTGTAATAATTTTCATTCCAATTTGTTGAATCTGAAATTTGTTTTGGAATAGGACATCAACTAAATTCAACTCAACTTACGGACCAAAGCCAAGTAGATGCAGAAAAAATAAAGGTAAGGACAACAACTAATTTTGCAGAAAGAAAAGTACATTCAGGAATTAATTAAAAGGATAAAGAAAAGGATGTTCAGAAATCATTAAAGGTAGTGTAGTCTTTTTAGCCTTATTTTTTGACCTAGGAGTAATTTAAAAAAGGAGATGGACCTAGGAGTAGGAGTATGTTTGGGGTTTTGGATGGACCTCTAAGTCACCCACTCATGAATATGTATATAAAAATTGGTCCATTTTTATTTATAAGGAGATTTAGAATCTGAGGAGGGCAGAATTTCCCATTAAAAAAAAGAAAGTAAGAAGTTGACCCATACCTGATTACCCATTTGCTATTTTGCTTGAAAAGTTACTATTTCAGAATCTGACCAAAAAAAAAATATGACCAAAGAAAATAAGGTGGGAGACCAGCTTCGATTTAGTGGGAAACCCAAGTTCGATTTTCTTTTGGAACGAATTGGAGTTATGATAGTTATAAAGTGGATTGGTGAATTTGTGGAGTGTTTGAGTGCTGGGTGTACTAACTACTAATGTTGTGTTCGATATAATAAATCAGGATTAATCGAACATCAAAGAGCGACACGTGTAATGTTTGAATATAATAATCATGCCCGGTGGATAAGTTACTTTTTGTTCGCCGACTCATCAGAATTGTTCGCTAGCCTATCGAACAAACATAACCAGGTCAGTATCTTCGAACTCAACTCTCCTGAGGAACCCAAGAGCGGCGAACATAAAGTACGACCGAACAGAAGATTAATTTCGACGGTCAATAAAGCTTCTTACTGACAATGTTTATACAAAGATGAATCTAGAAGATGAAATCTGAAACGTGGCGACATCTCTGGAGTTCTTGCATGATCCAGAAAATCCAGCACATGCTTTACCAATCCAGCTCATGCTTAACGAAGTACAAAAATAGAAGAGAAGGAGGGAGATTGCAGATAGAAAATCCCTGGAGAGGTGAGGAACAAAAGAAGAAGAGTGTTCATCCACATATCCAAAAAAAACCCTAGAACTCATTTACCAATCAGCATCGATTCATCTCCATAAGGTGTATCAGGAACTGTACGTGTAAAGCTCGAAATACTATATCCTGGCTTGGTATGCCCCCAGAGTAGTCATTTTCTTGACGAACTGGGTCAACAAATTCATCTTATTTACCGTTTATTTTACACGTATAAGTTTTGTTTGCGAGTTGTAATCAAATTAGCCACATAATACTCTCGATAAAAAACGACTCGCAACAACTAACAACTTGCTTTGTCCGATCAAAAAATAAAAATATATATAGTTACATAATTAATCAATGCACGAAGTACTAAGAGGGTATTTTAAAACACTTAGGGCGTATTTTGAAACACTTAAAACAACTTTCAGAAGCATTTTTTTTTTGGTCGGGCAAAGTAAGTTGTTAGTAGTTAATACACTCAGTACACAAACACTCCACAAATTCACCGATCCACCTTATAACTCCCATAACTCCAATTTGTTCCCAAAGGGAATCGAATCTGGGTCTCCCACTTAATTGATAAACCCAGTGGCCAGGTGGGCTAAGCCCTTTCACAACATTTGAAAATAAGTGCTTCTGAAAGTTATTTTAAGTGTTTCAAAACACACCCTTAAAACAGCATCCAGAAACACTTATTTTCAAAACTCCCTCTCACAAATTTTAAAAATAAGTGTTTTTGAAAGTTGTTTTAAGTGTTTCAAAACACACCCTAAGTAATTAATTAGAGAGAAAAACATATCAATTCTAAAACTTGGGGACGGAAAGAAGAAATCTTCAATCGCTTGTTAGAAAAACTACTGTAATTGATTGTCAATCAAAAAAATATCACGAAAATTGATTTTTGTTGATTAAATATCGAAACTCATACTTTCAAATTTTTTAAATTGGAAAGGAAAAACTCCAAGCAGACTTAAAGAAAGACATAAAATAAAATGACTCAAAAGGAAAGGAGAAATTTGCTCACATAGACGTAATTTATCCAATATTAGTGGGTCCTACTACTTTAAACCCAAGAACTCCACTTTTCTGGTGGCAATAAGGGTGCGTTTGTTTTGGGATTTAAGTGTGCGGAACAAATCAACGTTTTAAAATTTATAGATTTAGAATTTTGATGAATAGTAAATGTATGTATTTGTTTTGAAATTTGATTAGATTGAGATTTAACTTTATGTCAAATCAATATTGATATTATATTATTATATTACATTGAGAAGAGTAATAAAGTGTGGTGGTCCCTATTTGAAAATCCATTTAGCGCGTGCGGAAGCAAAACATTTCGTGCGATGCATATAAAAAAAAAGGTGAGGGCAGTGATTCTGATTTTTTTATTTTTTAAGCTCATGTGTGTTGTTTTGCTTATAATCGAATGCATATGACAATATAAGAACATAAAGCAGTAAACAACACAACAATGTATAGTGGTTCGGAGACTCAAGCTCCTACATCCCTCTCCTGTTCTAGGATATTCCTTCCAATGGACTTATCACCCTCTCGGGTTTCGCCTCTAGATATTTAACGAGCTCTCACTCAATCGGGACTTATCACCTCCACGGGATTTCTGAGATGTTTACCGAAGTTCACACTCAGCAAGGAGGACTTATCACCTCACTCGGGATTGCCTACCCTCCCTTTCGGGATTGCTAGATGTTCACCGAGTTCACACTCACCTACAAACTTAACCACCGATTTTGGTAAGGTTTGTTTGGTTTCAACTATGGTGAGATTTTCCCTTACATTTGT
The DNA here is from genome assembly GCA_037126765.1 of Stenogyne calaminthoides. Taxonomy (NCBI): domain Eukaryota; kingdom Viridiplantae; phylum Streptophyta; class Magnoliopsida; order Lamiales; family Lamiaceae; genus Stenogyne; species Stenogyne calaminthoides. The sequence goes on from JBBCBC010000011.1 coordinate 32,728,232, forward strand.
TTAGCCTCAATGCTAAGGTTGGGAAAAATCTCTCTAAGCTTAGGATACATCGTGAGTTGCTTAGATTGGGTTCTAGAACACTCTTTGAAATATATCGTGTATTTCTTTTCGGTGTTCTATGGTGGGAATGCTTGATGATTTGGCTTGATGGATGTTTCACGATTTTTCCACACTTGATAATGAAGGAAGATCTTGTATTTATAGTGTGGATTTGAATGTTACTGATTGGATGGAGTCACATTCAAATCCATATTTTTTAGCTTCTTGCGACTTTTTCTTTTGATTTGTCTTCCTCTCATTGGTCGCGTCGGTGAATTACAGCGACTATATTCTTGATTCTCTCGGGATCTTGATTCTAAGTCTATCTTTTTTCTTTGAGTCTCGAGTTTCAAAATTTGTCGTCGAGGCATCTTGACAGTTGAAGTCATTTTTCAGCCTGCGGTCATCAATTCTCGGTGAATATGACTTGAAAAATGATCGATCGATATATGGTTTTATCTCGATATATCGGCTATATATATCACCCACTCATAGATCGATTAGTATCGGTTTAGCATATTAGGTTAGCATATCGGTTTAGAACATCATCTCAATCCGTCGATCTTGATCATCTGAATATATCGATCTGATAAAACCGATCTGCAACCTTCTCTTGATCTTAATAATTCTTGATCATCGGTCATCGATCTTGCTTTTTCTTCTCTACGATTTTGCCCAGCTCATCGGTTGACTTTGAACTCATCTAACTTCTCATTCGAATCGCTGACCTCGTCGATCTCGATCATCTGCCGATTTCGTGAGTTCCCCTCAATTTGTTCCCTCGTTCCCCCTCAACTTGTTATCTGTAAAATAGCTTAAATAACACAAGTTGATAATGTTTTGGCATAATTCATCAAAACTAAAATATCCCAACAAAGTGTATAAAGTGTAATGTATTGAGAAGAGTAATAGTAATAGACTTTATAGGTATTTGTAGGGGTTAATTGAATGTGGGATTTGAAAACCAGATTCTAAATCTCAAAGGGGGGCGAAATTTTTCATTAGGTAAAATGGATCAAACTGAATCAAACGAATTTGTTTTAATAAATCGCGCAAAGGTAAAACATGGAAACCCGCTTACGATTTGTGTTATTATAAAGGCGAGTACGTGTTATTATAAGACAATTGTGTGTTACTATACGTGATGATGAAGAATAAAATATTTTTCCTAATTTAATGGTGTAATGTGGTGGTTTTGGCCCTTGCTTAAAGACAATTGATCACAAATTAAACAGTGAAGCATACAATAAAAAATAGAAAAATATCATACGAGACAGTCTCATACATTATGCAGGTTACAAATTAACAACACAAATCCTAGAGAATGGATTGTTAACCCTAGAAAGATTCTAGATTGATAGAGATACTGGATGTTTTTGGGTTTGTAGATAGGGTCATCAAAATTCTGAAGTAGCATTTTGTATAGGGTACTCAATGTATCAAATTTATCATTATTTATTAATGATTTTCCCTTATAAAAAAGACAAATTAATTAACAACGCAAATTAACATTTACATTTTTTAAAAGTGTTAAAACGCAATTACAAAGTTATATTCTATCTCACCTTGAGACTGTCTCACGTAATTGTGCGCCTAAAAACCGAAAGGAAATCGGAGGAGATGTACGAGTGTCGTTTTGTTCATACAATAAAAAAATTTATTTGCATTTGAATGTATATAATAACACAATTTTTAATATTTTTAAAATAATATACTAAAAAAACAAGTGAGTGTTATTTATTCTTATAGTAACACGTGTTTTTTCCTATAAATAATACAATTGAAGCGAGTTTTTTTACTTTGTCTTAAAGCGATTTTTTAAAATATATATATATATATATATATATATATATATATATATATATATATATATATATATATATTGACCCAATTCAATAGAATATATTTGATAAAATGAGACTGGCATGGGCATAATGAGACAGATGAAATTGGAATTAATCACTGATAGGTCCATAAATAGACCTCATCTTACTCCAAGGTCCATACTTTTTTTTAAATTACTGATAGGTGCAACTAGAGTGTTAAAAAACCAACAATACCCCTCCATGAAATTAAAAATCACCTGCCGTTCACTCTTCCCCATTTTCTCACAAATAAAAAATCCCCACGCCCAATTTTCTCTCTCCCTCTTCCCCATTTTCTGTTGTTCACTCTCTCTCTCCCCATTCTCTTCTTCAAAGCAAACTCAAACCAGAAAGAGTCCCCGCCGCTCACCGTGTCGCCGCCACCCTCCACCCAAAACCACCTACCGTCTGCAAGACGCTACCACTCCCAAAAATTGCCATCCACTTTTCATGTGGCCGCCGATGCACCCTCCCAAAAAAATCACCCCCACCGCTTTCATGTGTCCATTTTTTGAGCTCTGGAGATGACGATGATGGGTGATGGTGCAGGATTGAGAGAATCTGGGTTTTTTGAAACGACGGTGAAGAACAGCAAATCTGGGTTTGTTTTTTTGAATCTATTGATTTTTTCTTTGGATTTGAATTCGACCCCCATCGTTTGGATTTGAATTTGAGTTTTGGATCTCTAGATTTTTTTTTGTTTACCCCGTGAGGCGGTGTTCCAGGAAAAAGAGGCTGAGGAACGAAGTAGGTTTTCCTATTCATGTTTGTAAATTTTGATTTTCATTTTGGAGATATTGTTTTGATTTTGGAGAAAAAATGAATGATTGGAAAATTTTCTTTTGTTTTGATTTTGGAGGGATGATGAGGAAAACGAAATGATGGATGAGGAGTAATTTTTGTTGCTTTGATTTTTGGGTTTCGTCTTGCTAATTCCTGGATTTGCTAATTTTTGGTTTTGGAAACAAAATCGAAGTATTTTTGGGCGGTGGATGTGAAGATCTGGGTTGTTGATATGGAAGTTTTTTTTTGAAGATTTGAAGATCAATTTATGAAGATCTGAGTTTGTTAATTTCTAAGGGTGAAAATCTGTAATCGGAGATGAACATGTTCATGTTTTTTATGAACATGTTCATGTCGTAATGAAGATGAGGGTAATGAAGAGAAGGATATGTAATTTTTGAGAATGTAATTATACGTTTTATATATGTAAATATTTTATGTTTTTTAATTTTAATATGTAATTTCTGTAATTTTTTAATTTAAATATGTAATTTTTGTAATTTTTTCAAGTTGTAATAATTTTCATTCCAATTTGTTAAATCTGAAATTTGTTTTGGAAGTGAACAACAACTAAATTCAACTTAACTTACGGACCAAAGCCAAGTAGATGCAGAAAAAATAAAGGTAAGGACAACAACTAATTTTGCAGAAAGAAAAGTACATTCAGGAATTAATTAAAAGGATAAAGAAAAGGATGTTCAGAAATCATTAAGGGTAGTGTAGTCTTTTTAGCTATATTTTTTGATCTAGGAGTAATTTAAAAAAGGAGATGCACCTAGGAGTAGGAGTATGTTTGGGGTTTTGGATGGACCTCTAAGTCACCCACTCATAAAATTATATATAAAAATTGGTCCATTTTCATTTATAAGGAGATTTAGAATCTGAGGAGGGCAGAATTTCCCATTAAAAAAAAGAAACTAAGAAGTTGACCCATACCTGATTACCCATTTGCTATTTTGCTTGAAAAGTTACTATTTCAGAATCTGCCAAAAAAAAAATATGACCAAAGAAAATAAGGTGGGAGACCAGGTTCTATTTAGTGGGAGACCCAGGTTCGATTTTCTTTTGGAAGGAATTGGAGTTATGAGAGTTATAAGGTGGATTGGTGAATTTGTGGAGTGTTTGGGTGCTGGGTGTACTAACTACTAACAACTTGCTTTGTCCGATCAAAAAATAAAAATATATATAGTTACATAATTAATCAATACACGAAGTACTAAGAGGGTATTTTGAAACACTTAGAGCGTATTTTGAAACACTTAAAACAACTTTCAGAAGCATTTTTTTTTTGTCGGACAAAGTAAGTTGTTAGCAGTTAGTACACCCAGCACCGAAACACTCCAAAAATTCACCGATCCACCTTATAACTCCCATAACTCCAATTCGTTCCCAAAGGGAATCGAATCTGGGTCTCCCACATAATTGATGAACCCAGTGGCCAGGTGGGCTAAGCCCTTTCACAGCTTTTGAAAATAAGTGCTTCTTAAAGTTATTTTAAGTGTTTCAAAACACACCCTTAAAACAGCATCCAGAATCACTTATTTTCAAAACTCCCTCTCACAAATTTTAAAAATAAGTGTTTCTGAAAGCTGTTTTAAGTGTTTCAAAACACACCCTAAATAATTAATTAGAAAGAAAAACATATCAATTCTAAAACTTGGGGACGGAAAGAAGAAATCTTCAATCGCTTGTTAGATAAACTATTATAATTGATTGTCAATCAAAAAAAAATCACGAAAATTGATTTTTGTTGATTAAATATCCAAATTCATACTTTCAAATTTTTTAAATTGGAAAGGAAAAACACCAAGCAGACTTAAAGAAAGACATAAAATAAAATGACTAAAAGGAAAGGAGAAATTTGCTCACATAGACGTAATTTCCAATATTAGTGGGTCCTACTACTTTAAACCCAAGAACTCCACTTTTCTGGTGGCAATAAGGGTTCGTTTGTTTTGGGATTTAAGTTTGCGGAACAAGTCAACGTTTTAAAATTTAGTGATTTAGAATTCTTGATGAATAGTAAATATATGTATTTGCTTTGGAATTTGAGTAGAGTGAGATTTAACTTTATGTCAAATCAATGTTGATATTATATTATTATATTATATTGAGAAGAGTAATAAAGTGTATCAAGTGTGATGTATTGGGAAGAGTAATAGTAATAGACTTTATAGGTATTTGTAGGTGTTAATTGAATGTGGGATTTGAAAACCAGATTCTAAATCTCAAAGGGGGGCGAAATTTTTCATTGGGTAAGGTCGACGAAATTTTAGATCATGTGGATTATGTGCGGATCAAACCGAATCAAACGAATTTGTTTTAATAAATCGCGCAAAGGTAAAACATGGAAACCCGCTTACGATTTGTGTTATTATAAAGGCGAGTACGTGTTATTATAAGACAATTGTGTGTTACTATACGTGATGATGGAGAATAAAATATTTTTCCTAATTTAATGGTGTAATATGGTAGTTTTGCCTTTACTTAAAGACAATTGATCACAAATTAAACGGTGAAGCATATAATAAAAAATAGAAAAGATCATACGAGACAGTCTCATACATTATGCAGATTACAAATTAACAACATAAATCCTAGAGAATGGATTGTTAACCCCTAGAAAGATTCTAGATTGATAGAGATACCGGATGTGTTTTGGGTTTGTAGAAAGGGTCATCAAAATTCTGAAGTAGCATTTTGTATAGGGTACGCACTGTACAACTTTATCATTATTTATTAATGATTTTTCCTTATAAAAAAAAGACAAATTAATTAACAACGCAAATTAATATTTGTATTTTTTAAAAGTGTTAAAATGCCAAAACCAAGTTATATTCTATCTCACCGTGAGACTGTCTCACGTAATTGTGCGTCTAAAAACCGAAAGGAAAGCGGAGGAGATGTAGGAGTGTCGTTTTGTTCATACAATAAAAAAATTTCTTTGCATTTGAATGTATATAATAACACAATTTTTAATATCTTTAAAATAATATACTAAAAAAACAAGTGAGTGTTATTTATTCTTATAGTAACACGTGTTTTTTCCTATAAATAATACAATTGAAGCGAGTTTTTTTAATTTGTCTTAACGCGATTTATATATATATATATATATATATGTATATATATTGACCCAATTCAATAGAATCTATTAGATAAAATGAGACTGGCATGGGCATAATGAGACTGATGAAATTGGAATTAATCACTGATAGGTCCATAAATAGACCTCATCTCTCTCCAAGGTTCATACTTTTTTTTAAATTACTGATAGGTGCAAATAGAGTGTTAAAAAACCAACAATACCCCTCCATGAAATTAAAAACCACCTGTCGTTCACTCTTCCCCATTTTCTCACAAATAAAAAATCCCCACGCCCAATTTTCCCTCTCCCTCTTCCCCATTTTCTGTTGTTCACTCTCTCTCTCTCCCCCATTCTCTTCTTCAAAGCAAACTCAAACCAGAAAGAGTCCCCGCCGCTCACCGTGTCGCCGCCACCCTCCACCCAAAACCACCTACCGTCTGCAAGACGCTACCACTCCCAAAAAATCGCCACCCACTCGCACGGCCGCCGATGCACCCCTCCCAAAAAATCGCTGCCCCACCGCTGCCCACTCGCGCGGCCGTCGCAGCCGCCCCTCCCAAAAAATTGTTGCCCACCCACTGAGCTCTGGAGATGACGACGATGGGTGCGCGACAGAGAATCTAGGTTTTTTGAAACGACGGTGAAGAACAGCAAATCTGGGTTTGTTTTTTTGAATCTATTGATTTTTTCTTTGGATTTGAATTCGACCCCCATCGTTTGGATTTGAATTTGAGTTTTGGATCTCTTGAATTTTTTTTTGAATCTGTTGTAATTTTTTTTGTTTACCCCGTGAGGCGGTGTTCCAGGAAAAAGAGGCTGAGGAACGAAGTAGGTTTTCCTATTCATGTTTGTAAATTTTGATTTTCATTTTGGAGATATTGTTTTGATTTTGGAGAAAAAATGAATGATTGAAATTTTTTTTCTTTTGTTTTTATTTTGGAGGGATGGTGAGGAAAACGAAATGATGGATGAGTAGTAATTTTTGTTGCGTTGATTTTTGGGTTTCGTTTTTGCTAATTCCTGGATTTGCTAATTTTTGGTTTTGGAAACAAAATCTAAGTATTTTTGGACGGTGGATGTGAAGATCTGGGTTGTTGATATGGAAGTTTTTTTTGAAGATTTGAAGATCCATTTATGAAGATCTGGGTTTGTTAATTTCTAAGGGTGAAAATCTGTAATCGGAGATGAACATGTTCATGTTTTTTATGAACATGTTCATGTCGTAATGAAGATGAGGGTAATGAAGATAAAGATATGTAATTTTTGAGAATGTAATTATAGTTTTTATATATGTAAATTTTTTATATTTTTTAATTTTAAAATGTATTTCTGTAATTTTTCAATTTTAATATGTAATTTTTTTAAGTTGTAATAATTCTCATTCCAATTTGTTAAATCTGAAATTTGTTTTGGAAGAGGACAACAACTAAATTCAACTCAACTTACGGACCAAAGCCAAGTAGATGCAGAAAAAATAAAGGTATGGACAACAACTAATTTTGCAGAAAGAAAAGTACAATCAGGAATTAATTAAAAGGATAAAGAAAAAGATGTTCAGAAATCATTAAATGTACTGTAGTCTTTTTAGCCTTATTTTTTGACCTAGGTGTAATTTAAAAAAGGAGATGGACCTAGGAGTAGGAGTATTTTTGGGGTTTGGGATGGACCTCTAAGTCACCCAATCATGAAATTGTATATAAAAATTGGTCCATTTTAATTTATAAGGAGATTTAGAATCTGAGAAGTGCAGAATTTCCCATTAAAAAAAAGAAAGTAAGAAGTTGACCCTACCTGATTACCCATTTGCTATTTTTCTTGAAAAGTTACTATTTCAGAATCTGACCAAAAAAAAATATATGACCAAAGAAAATAAGGTGGGAGACCAGGTTCGATTTAGTGGGAGACCCATGTTCGATTTCCTTTTGGAAGGAATTGGAGTTATGAGAGTTATAAGGTGGATTGATGAATTTGTGGAGTGTTTGGGTGCTGGGTGTACTAACTACTAACAACTTGCTTTGTCCGATCAAAAAATAAAAATATATATAGTTACATAATTAATCAATACACGAAGTACTAAGAGGGTATTTTGAACACTTAGGGCGTATTTTGATACACTTAAAACAACTTTCAGAAACATTTTTTTTTGGTAGGACAAAGTATAAGTTGTTAGTAGTTAGTACACCCAGCACCCAAACACTCCACAAATTCACCGATCCACCTTATAACTCCCATAACTCCAATTCATTCCCAAATGGAATCGAATCTGAGTCTCCCATTAAATTGATGAACCCAGTGGCCAGGTGGGCTAAGCCCTTTCACAGCTTTTGAAAATAAGTGCTTCTGAAAGTTATTTTAAGTGTTTCAAAACACACCCTTAAAACAGCATCCAGAAGCACTTATTTTCAAAACTCTCTCTCACAACTTTTAAAAATAAGTGTTTCTGAAAGCTGTTTTAAGTGTTTCAAAACACACCCTAAGTAATTAATTAGAAAGAAAAACGTATCAATTCTAAAGCTTGGAGACGGAAAGAAGAAATCTTCAATCGCTTGTTAGAAAAACTATTGTAATTGATTGTCAATAAAAAAAAAATCACGAAAATTGATTTTTGTTGATTAAATATCCAAACTCATACTTTCAAATTTTTTAAATTGGAAAGGAAAAACTCCAAGCAGACTTAAAGAAAGACATAAAATAAAATGACTCAAAAGGAAAGGAGAAATTTGCTCACATAGACGTAATTTCCAATATTAGTGGGTCCTACTACTTTAAACCCAAGAACTCCACTTTTCTGGTGGCAATAAGGGTGCGTTTGTTTTGGGATTTAAGTTTGCGGAACAAGTCAACGTTTTAAAATTTAGTGATTTAGAATTCTTGATGATTAATAAATGTATGTATTTATTTTGAAATTTGAGTAGAGTGAGATTTAACTTTATGTTAAATCAATGTTGATATTATATTATTATATTATATTGAGAAGAGTAATAAAGTGTATAAAGTGTGATGTATTGGAAAGAGTAATAGTAATAGACTTTATAGGTATTTGTAGGTATTAATTGAATGTGAGATTTGAAAACCAAATTCTAAATCTCAAAGGGGGGCGAAATTTTTAATTGGGTAAGGGAGACGAAATTTTAGATCATGTGGATCATGTGCGGATCAAACCGAATCAAACGAATTTGTTTTAATAAATCGCGCAAAGGTAAAACATGAAAACCCGCTTACGATTTGTGTTATTATAAAGGCGAGTACGTGTTATTATACGACAATTGTGTGTTACTATACGTGATGATGGAGAATAAAATATTTTTCCTAATTTAATGGTGTAATGTGGTGGTTTTGGCCCTTACTTAAAGACAATTGATCACAAATTAAACGGTGAAGCATATAATAAAAAATAGAAAAAGATCATACGAAACAGTCTCATACATTATGCAGGTTACAAATTAACAACACAAATCCTAGAGAATGGATTGTTAACCCTAGAAAGATTCTAGATTGTTAGAGATACTGGATGTGCTTTGGGTTTGTAGATAGGGTCATCAAAATTCTGAAGTAGTATTCTGTATAGGGTACTCACTGTATCAACTCTATCATTATTTATTAATGATTTTTCCTTATAAAAAAAAGACAAATTAATTAACAATGCAAATTAATATTTACATTATTTAAAAGTGTTAAAACGCCAATACCAAGTTATATTCTATCTCACCGTGAGACTGTCTCACGTAATTGTGCGCCTAAAAACCGAAAGGAAAGCGGAGGAGATGTAGGAGTGTCGTTTTGTTCATACAATAAAAAAATTTCTTTGCATTTGAATGTATATAATAACAAATTTTTTAATATTTTTAAAATAATATACTAAAAAAACAAGTGAGTGTTATTTATTCTTATAGTAACACGTGTTTTTTCCTATAAATAATACAATTGAAGCGAGTTTTTTTACTTTGTCTTAACGCGATTTTTTTTTTATATATATATATATATATATATATATATATATATATATATATATATATATATATATATATATATATTGACCCAATTCAATAGAATCTATTTGATAAAATTAGACTGGCATGGGCATAATGAGACATATGAAATTGGAATTAATCATTGATAGGTCCATAAATAGACCTCATCTTACTCCAAGGTCCATATTTTTTTTAAAATTACTGATAGGTGCAAATAGAGTGTTAAAAAACCAACAATACCCCTCCATGAAATTAAAAACCACCTGCCGTTCACTCTTCCCCATTTTCTCACAAATAAAAAATCACCACGCTCAATTTTCTCTCTCCCTCTTCCCCATTTTCTATTGTTCACTCCCTCTCTCTCCCCCATTCTCTTCTTCAAAGCAAACTCAAACCAGAAAGAGTCCCCGCTGCTCACCGTGTCGCCGCCACCCTCCACCCAAAACCACCTACCGTCTGCAAGACGCTACCACTCCCAAAAAATTGCCATCCACTCAAGCAAACGATGCACCCTCCCAAAAAATCGCCGCCCCATCACCCACTTTCACTTGTTCGTCGCAAAACGCCCCCAAAAAATTGTCGCCCCACCACTGAGCTCTGGAGATGACGACGATGGGTGCGCGACAGAGAATCTGGGTTTTTTGAAACGACGGTGAAGAACAGCAAATCTGGGTTTGTTTTTTTGAATCTATTGATTTTTTCTTTGGATTTGAATTCGACCCCCATCGTTTGGATTTGAATTTGAGTTTTGGATCTCTTGAAATTTTTTTTTGAATCTATTGTAATTTTTTTTGTTTACCCCGTGAGGCGGTGTTCCAGGAAAAAGAGGCTGAGGAACAAAGTAGGTTTTCCTATTCATGTTTGTAAATTTTGATTTTCATTTTGGAGATATTGTTTTGATTTTGGAGAAAAAATGAATGATTGAAAAATTTTCTTTGGTTTTGATTTTGGAGGGATGATGAGGAAAACAAAATGATGGATGAGGAGTAATTTTTGTTGCGTTGATTTTTGGGTTTCGTTTTGCTAATTCCTGGATTTGCTAATTTTTTGGTTTTGGAAACAAAATCGAAGTATTTTTGGGTGGTGGATGTGAAGATCTGGGTTGTTGATATGAAAGTTTTTTTTGAAGTTTTGAAGATCCATTTATGAAGATCTGGGTTTGTTAATTTCTAAGGGTGAAAATCTGTAATCGGAGATAAACATGTTCATGTTTTTTATGAACGTGTTCATGTCGTAATGAAGATGAGGGTAATGAAGATAAAGATATGTAATTTTTGAGAATATAATTATAGGTTTTATATATGTAAATTTTTTATATTTTTTAATTTTAAAATGTATTTCTGTAATTTTTCAATTTTAATATGTAATTTTTTTAATTTTTTCAAGTTGTAATAATTTTCATTCCAATTTGTTAAATCTGAAATTTGTTTTGGAAGAGGACAACAACTAAATTCAACTCAACTTACGGACCAAAGCCAAGTAGATGCAGAAAAAATAAAGGTAAGGACAACAACTAATTTTGCAGAAAGAAAAGTACATTCAGGAATTAATTAAAAGGATAAAGAAAAGGATGTTCAGAAATCATTAAAGGTATTGTAGTCTTTTTAGCCTTATTTTTTGAGCTGGGAGTAATTTAAAAAAGAAGATGGACCTAGGAGTAGGAGTATGTTTGGGGTTTGAGATGGACCTCTAAGTCACCCACTCATGAAATTGTATATAAAAATTGGTCAATTTTCATTTATAAGGAGATTTAGAATCTGAGGAGGGCATAATTTTCCATTAAAAAAAAGAAAGTAAGAAGTTGATCCATACCTGATTACCCATTTGCTATTTTGCTTGAAAAGTTACTATTTCAGAATCTGACAAAAAAAAAAAATATGACCAAAGAAAATTAGGTGGGAGACCAGGTTTGATTTAGTGGGAGACCCAGGTTCGATTTCCTTTTGGAACGAATTGGAGTTATGAGAGTTATAAGGTGGATTGGTGAATTTATGGAGTGTTTGGGTGTTGGGTGTACTAACTACTAACAACTTGCTATTTTGCTTGAAAAGTTACTATTTCAGAATCTGACAAAAAAAAATATATATGACCAAAGAAAATAAGGTGGGAGTTACGATTTAGTGGGAGACCCAGGTTCGATTTCTTTTTTGAACGAATTGGAGTTATGAGAGTTATAAGGTTGATTGGTGAATTTGTGGAGTGTTTGGGTGTTGGGTGTACTAACTATTAACAACTTGCTTTGTCAGATCAAAAAATAAAAATATATATAGTTACATAATTAATCAATACACGAAGTACTAAGAGGGTGTTTTGAAACACTTAGGGCGTATTTTGATACACTTAAAACAAACTTCAGAAGCATTTTTTTTTTGGTCGGACAAAGTAAGTTGTTAGTACTTAGTACACCCAACACGCAAACAATCCACAAATTCACCGATCCACCTTATAACTCCCATAATTCCAATTCGTTCTCAAAGGGAATCGAATCTGGGTCTCCCACTAAATTGATGAAACCAGTGGCCAGGTGGGCTAAGCCCTTTCACAGCTTTTGAAAATAAGTGCTTCTGAAAGTTATTTTAAGTGTTTCAATACACACCCTTAAAACAGCATCCAGAAGCACTTATTTTCAAAACTCCCTCTCACAACTATTAAAAATAAGTATTTCTGAAAGCTGTTTTAAGTGTTTCAAAACACACCCTAAGTAATTAATTAGAAAGAAAAACATATCAATTCTAAAACTTGGGGACGGAAAGAAGAAATCTTCAATCGCTTGTTAGAAAAACTATTGTAATTGATTGTCAATCAAAAAATATCACGAAAATTAATTTTTGTTGATTAAATATCCAAACTCATACTTTCAAATTTTTTTAATTGGAAAGGAAAAACTCCAAGCAGACTTAAAGAAAGACATAAAATAAAATGACTCAAAAGGAAATGAGAAATTTGCTCACATAGACGTAATTTCCAATATCAGTGGGTCCTACTACTTTAAACCCAAGAACTCCACTTTTCTGGTGGCAATAAGGGTGCGTTTGTTTTGGGATTTAAGTGTACGAAACAAGTCAACGTTTTAAAATTTAGAGATTCAGAATTCTTGATGAATAGTAAATGTATGTATTTGTTTTGGAATTTGAGTAGAGAGAGATTTAACTTTATGTCAAATCAATATTGATATTATATTATTATATTATATTGAGATGAGTAATAAAGTGTATAAAGTGTGATGTATTGGGAAGAGTAATAGTAATAGACTTTATAGGTATTTGTAGGTGTTAATTGAATGTGGGATTTGAAAACCAGATTCTAAATCTCAAAGGGGGTCAAAATTGTTCATTGGATAAGAGCGACGAAATTTTAGAATTCCAATAGTGGCGAAATGAAAAAATTTAACAATTTCAAGACATAAATTTAAATTTTCGACATATATACCAAAAAAAATTTCAAATCAAGGGGTACGACCTGCCCCGGCGCCCCCCTAGATCAATCCCCGGGCAAGAGTATTCTCAGTAATAACACACGATTATCACATATTAAACCAATTTCTGAATATTTGGATCGATTTTGCAATAAGCATAAGCGGAATGTGAATGAAAAAAATACCTGATCAAGAATAACAGCAGTATCGGTGCTTTTCAGATCTGGAGCAAGATTTCTGCAGTCCGGGTGCCCGTTATACCACCAAACGAATTCTCTGGCCGCATATACACCAGCCAAATCCTGCACCAAATAACATACCACAAAGCTGATTAAGGATTTTAATAACAGAAATTGCACAAAATTGTAAAAATTTCACCGGAGAAACACAATATCGGCATTCCAACATAACTGCATAATACCTCCCCAAGAATGCCAAGTGTATGTTCGTATCGCGACTATACCGACAGACTTTGGACTTTATAATCTCAATTCTCATTTGTTTTGAGACTTAAAGTAAGAATTTTAAAATCCTGTAAATCCTACCCTACCTCATAATCTATAACTACTCTACCTTTTATTTTTTCAATACACTCACATTATCTATTTTTCTATTCTCCCAATACATTTAAAATAATATAATAATATTACATCAATCATCTTTTCCACCATCCTACCCTATAAAATTCTATAACAAATTTATATCTTAACTATTCATCAGAATTTTAAAATTCTAGGACTTCAAAGTTCGAATTTCTCACGTTCACTATAAGCCAGAAACGAACATACCCAAGAAACCTGTCACTTTCAGCACCGTAGGCAAGCACAACCTAGCAAGTTATACATATAAATTACCACATATATGAGGGACTAAATAGTAAATACAAAACAGAAAAATGATTTCAGTTTGCAGATTACCACATTATACATATCGCGTAGCTCAGCCAAAGATACGGAGGATCCTAGGGATACATTCCCAAAGAAAGAACAATATAATCAGTCATTGAGATAAGAAAAAAGCAATATTTGGTTTTGCAACAGTCATATGTTATTATATAATAACTAGTATTTTCACCCGTGCGATGCACGATCCGAATATTTATGTACATATTTAATTAGTTAATAATTTAATTTAAAATGTTCATTATTTAAGGTATTATATTGTTAAAAATTATTTAACTTTAATTTCTGCTAATTCAAAAAATTAAAAATGATGAAATTAATAATGGGATCTTTTATTTTTATTCAGGTTCATAATATTTCTTTTAAAAATAAGTTTATTGAGAGCCCAACTAAATTAAATAAAAACACTACGAAATAATATAAAATTAAGTGAAAAATAATTTAAATTAAAACATGAGTGATGACTGTCGACGTGACCAGAATAAAATGGTTTGGTCAATTTTCCGATCAAATTTTAAATTATTCGGGAAAAATGACTAAAAGTGAAACCAAAAGGACCAAAAGTGATAATGTAAAATTTTACAGGACCATTTGTGAATTCGGACAAAGTTACAGGATCATTTGTGATTTTTTCTCATAAGAAAATAGTAGTACCATTTTTGCTTCCATTTCATATAAAAGAGTACATTCAACATTTTTCTAAGACAAACTTGTGTGAACCAGAGTTCAACGTGAACCCGATTTTTTTAGTATCACTATTATGTATAAAAATTATCACTGTTATGCATAAAAACTTTGACTGTTATTCACAAAAACTATCACTGCTAAAAAATACTCCCTCCGTCCCATAATTATTGTCCAGTTTACTGTGTACTCGGTTTTTAAAAAAAAAAAGATAAAGTGTTAAAGTGTAAGGGGTAGAATTGGTAAATCAACTTTATTGTAAAGTGAAAAAGTGGTAAAGTGTTAAAGTGTAAGGGGTTAAATGAGTGACAATTGGTGTAATTTATATGTATTGTGAAGGGTGTTTATATTGATGAAACTTTCCATTTTAGGAAAGTGGACAAAAATTGTGGGACTCCCAAAATAAAATACTGGACAATAATTTTGGGACGGATGGAGTATTTTATATTTTTAAATAATGAAATTTTTTGTGCATAACAGTGATAATTTTTACACATAACAATGATAGAGTTCATGTATAGACATAATTTACTGGAGTGCTACTCTTTTTCTAATGATGAATGAGATGGATTGTGTTAATTTTATAAAAAAAATAATGGCATAAAAGATAAATAAGTGTATAATGTGAGAGAATCTTTTTTGAGAAAAATATCCTTTATGGGGCAAGCGAACAAATATGAGACGTCCAAATGAAAAAAGGGTTGAAAATAAATTTAAAACGTAAGGAATAAGATTATACAATAATATGAAAACAATAATAATAGTAACTTCATTGAAAAAGATTATGTATTTAATAAATTGCATTATTAGATCTAGAACAAAATACCATATAAAAAATGAAGTCCATTAAAATGACATCATATAAATAAGAGTAGATCTCATGTGAATCTGAGTTCATGCATAACAATTAGTGCGAATATATAATAGTGATACTTGAAAAAATAGAGTTCACCATGAACTCGGGTTCATAAATTTTACCTATAGATAATTCAAAAACTCTCTTGTAAAATTTGTTCATAGTATGAAATTGATATTATTACACTTATAAATTGATATCACTACTCTTATAAATTTGACAAATTCTTGTATGCACCGTTTGCACCAATTATATTAAGTTTTTTTTTTATCCAGTTCAGTTTTTTTTTTCACCGGGCCCGATCCAGCCCCGAAACCGGCCCGAGTGGTTCATGGTTCACCCGGACCAAATAAAAACCTAAACCCATTCGGATCGGGTTAACCATGAACCAGTCAGTCCGAGTACGGATCAGGTAAAAAAAAACTGAAAAAAATTCAATTGCATCAATTTAGAATTGGTGCAAATGATGCATAGGAGAATTTGCCAACTTTTATACCTTAACAAATTTATTGCCCTAGCAAAGTAATAAATAAATAAAAAAGTTATTTCGAATAAAATGAGACAATTAATAAAATATAAAAGTAGTAATTTATTTATGGTTCAAGATTTTTTTTTTCTAATAAATAATTAATTTTTCATGTAATCAATAAGAATGATATAGAAAAAATCTTGTTCCAATCGAATTTTTTTGCTATCATTCCATAATTTTATGATTGAATTTTAATGCAAATTTTTATAGGTGTTATAAAAAAATTCACTTGACGAGAACTTTATATCTCTAATTTTTCAGACTAGCTTTAATTTACCTTTTTTGTGTGTGGAAATTATAGCATAGGACACCAGAGATGCATGTGACTGGTGATATACGTGTGTGTTCAAGGACATGGTCTTTTATTCAGTTTATTAAAGCATTTCTTATCCAGTAATAGACTATTAATTTTTTTCATCCCAGATTTATATGGAATATTGAATTTACTAGTATGATATATTCATGCTATGAAATGTTTTTTTATTTCAAGTTCAAGGTTGTTGAGAATCAAGATACTCTTTAGTTCATTTAGTATTGATGTCAACTCTATTCTAAATTATGATCTAAGGAAAATAACTGATTCATCCTGGCGAAAATAAGAAAAGAGAATTGGATACAGAATTTAATTTGTTTCATAAAAGTTTAGGAATCACAAGCAATCTCACCAGCTTTATAATCTTGGTTCTTCCACATGATTATTCTAAATATGTATCATGGTTCCTTTTCTTAAAACTTAGCATCAAATATAATATGATTGTGATCAACATTAAAATATTTACACAGTATATTTAAAAGCTTTGTACCTAAAAGTTCAAACAAGATAAAACTATACAAACACCAATGTGGTTTTTTTCTGAAATTTAAGTTCAGGGAATGCAAATGTATTCTTTAATTCATATTTGATTTGATTTTAGTCAATTATTGTGATGGAGATGTAGATTTTTTATATACACAGAAGGCGTCGCCCTCAATTTGTGTCAATAAGGATCCAAAAACAAACCTATAATACCACAATTTGTGTCAATTAAAAATCTAAAAATAAACTTATAATAGGCCCGTGCATATTGCAAATATTCATATAGGTTAATTACCAAAAGATTTTGCAAAAGCTTCTTACGTATACTCATTCGAAGAAACGGGTGAATTGATGCACTGCGATCAAGGAAGAGGTCGTACAATATAACAAAGACAACATATTATCACAATTCGTATTCTCACAATATGTATACTATGTAATATTTATTAACAAAGAAGATTAACAAAGTACTTAAGTAATAATTCGTTGTCTATTGTTGTCGGTTGCCCTATTGACCTCAAAATTGTCAACAACAGAAGCATCTTCCTAACTTCCTCTACACGCCCTGTTCCTGCAGTTTCCCCCTTTTTTATAATTCCTTCATAAAAATCTTGAAACAATAAGATGCCAAATCACAAAACAATATGTGCAAATGTAATCTGAGTGCTACCACTTATTATCATAACTATTAGATTCTTATCACTTATCTTAACACAACATTATACTAATACCTTGCAATTCATAAGAGATTTTAGTTTATAAACAAATTTAATGTGAATGCAAAAACTTGTTATCATAATTATTAGGGGTGACAAATGTCAACATTTGATGGGTTACATTCTACTTTTATAACATAAGATTCTAAAAAAACATATCATATGAATGTGCAACTAATAGTCATTTACTTAATTTCAGGTTGAAGAACTGGTAACCTATTTGATCCTAAACAATGAGACTTAGAGCCTCTTTTGACACATCTTATAAACTTTTAAAAACAACTTATAAGTTGTTTAGAAATTTATAAGCTTTAATTTTATTTGGTAAAATACATATCTTCAATAACTTCTAAAGAAAAACAACTGCATCATTGACGTTGGACTGTTTTGATATGATTTTAGATCTGTTTATTATTTGTTATATCAAATTTTAGTTATTGTTTTTTCCTATTCTACTCAATTGGAAAAGTGGAATTCAACCACAAATCAGGTATTTTCAATTCTTTACTCTCTCTTTTCTACTCAAGACTTTGGATATAATTTAGGTTATTCTAGAACACTAATAAATTATAATCTGTTTCTGTTTATTATTTTTAAGTTTTTTCATATTATTCGTGGACTTTGATTTCAGTATAGTGTTTGGATTATAAGAAAAAAATAACTAGATAAAAAAAAAATTAACGATAGGCCCGTGCAACGGGCTTAGATCTAGTTTATACAATTAATAAGGAAATCTAATCCTGCTTTTTGGGAGTTAAGAATGCATTACAGGAAACATGTTTGAAAGTTTTTATTAAGTTGATCTTTTCATATTAAATTTAGATAAATTTTTATGTGAAATATTTCAGGATCTAGGATATGTGAAATATGACTAGCGGGGTCAGACTGAGAAACGCATAAATACAGAGTGAAAAATTCATTGATTCCCTGTGAGTCGAACCGGGTTAATCAAAATTTTCAATAAAGTTATTGTAAAGACAGAACAACGAAACGAAACTCTTGTCGAGATCTGTGTTATTATAAGAGAAAATAACTCTAAAGTATAAAATTTAAAGTCATATGACTCTAAAGTATATAAATTTTAGGTAGTAAATATAAGGCGCAAAATGAGACTATTTGTCGTTAGATTCTATTATAATTACAAACTCACCAGTCAACATATTTGGTCGATTCAGCTCACTTCCCTTATTTCTCTCCCAAACTCTTTTTAAACACACTCCAAACCCATTTCTCGTTCAGTGTATAGACTAAACCCAACCCCTCAAAGCTCCATTCTCTCTCCCAGAAACAAAACACCATGAAACAAACACCCCCAGATTTCGTCTTCGTCACCCCACCCCAGATTTTGGTGCGGAGGCGGTGGATCTAAGGTTTTTGCCAAGGATCTGTTGTGGGTGAGGAGGAGGCGGTGGTTGGTGGTGGGCCGCGCGGTTGGTGAGGCGGACGCGATGGGGGCCGCGTGGTTCTGGTTTAACGGCGGCGGCGCGGCGGATCTGCGTGGGGGGCAGCGTGGTGGTTTTTGTTGCAGAGGTGGTGGTTTGTGGCGGTGGCGACGAGGGGGTTTGGGCGGCGACGAAAGGGTTAAAGGCATTTCAATGCCTTGCCGACCATCCTGCTATATCACCACCCATAAACAAAGCCCTAATTTCGTTTTACTCCTTTCTATCAGGTAATTTTGTTCTGTTTTTGTTTCAATTTTAGTTTTTGCGTTGAATAATTTATTTCGGATAAGAACGTGTTGTATATGAGCATGATTTTGGTTTTGGGTTTGCCGTGATTTTTGGAATTGCTGTAATTTATTTCTGAATTTTTTTGGCACGCAATCAATGATGAAGAAAGAACCCATTTATTGCTCTGATTCTGTTTCCATTTTTTGAAATTTCGGATAAGAACATTGTTATTCCGTGTGATATGTATTTTTAGTATTTTGTGTATTTTTTGGGGTTGTAATTTTTTTGGGATGTAAGTTTGTTTAATTTTACAGATTTTGGGATGTAATTTTTTTGGTGATTTTTAAGATATATTTTTGCAAATTTTTAGTTTTATAGGGAAAGTACAATTTCTGTAATTTTTTGGGATGTACAACTTTTTACAAGGAAAATACAATTTTAAAAGAAAATGCACTCCAAAATCGATCTAGAAGTGCATAAATTTGAAAAGATTATTTTCTTAAAATTGCATACTTTTTGGGCTTCAAAATATAATTAAAAAATATGCACTTCAAAATTAACTCAGAAGTGCATAAATTATAAAAATATAATTTTTAAAAAATCAGTCCAAAATATAATTTTTTTTAAAAAATGCACCTTAAAGTAGGCTCAAAATGCACTCTACAATTGGCCCAGAAGTGCTGAAATTCATATTTTGTATTAATAAATAATGTAATTAATTCAGTAAATTAAAAAAATAAAAAATTTAAAATTTTAAATAACAAAAAGTCAAAATTAGTCAGAAGTGCAGAAATTTGGGCAGAAAGGCAAATTAGACTTTTTGACCACTTTTTTTGTACTAAGAGTCACTTTAAAGTTTTTTTGTACTTTAAAACTTTCTTTTCTTGTAGAATGTACCTTAGAACTTTCTCCCTTATTATAAAAACAAACATATGATACTGTAAGTACATGAACGTATTACCGTGAACACATATATGCATTACTATAAGGAAGGATCATTGAAACATGACTCATAGGTCAGAAGGTGGAGCGCATAAACACAAAGAGAAAATTCGCGGATCTTATATGGATCGAACTGGGTCAAATTAATTTTTCTATAAAATTCATGCAAAGATAAAATAGTTGAACTCGCTCGAAGGTCTGTGTTATTATAAGGGCAAACAAGTGTTATTGTAAGTACATATATGTGTTCCTTTCACACAAAAAAAGTACATATATGTGTTATTGAAGGACAAATAACATAGTAGTTTTTTAAGTACACAAGTGTAAAATATTGAAAATTGTGTCATTATACACACACAAATATGTTACTGTAACGAGAAACGTGTGTTATTACAAGGACAAAACAACTCTCCCTCTATTTTCATCTGTTTCCCCCTCTGTTTTTTATTTACTTGTGCTTTTGACCTGTGAGCAACTCCTTTAAGTTAAGATCAAAACCACCAGATTACACCATTGAACTAGTAAAAATATATTTTTTTCATCATCACATAGTATAACATAATTGCTCTTATAGTAATATATATTTATCTTTATAGTAACACAGATCGGGAGCGAGTTTTCCTATTTCTTAAAATTCGCTTGACACGGTTCAACCCGCGTAGGATCCTTGAATTTTCAAATCCTTTCCATTGCCTAGAGGTGCCGAACCCACAGTTCAACGGTAAGAGAAAGTAACCCTTACCACTACACTACAATCAATCAATCAATGCTTTTTAGTGTCATATATATGTTATTATAACATCTCTTTTATTTAAAAAGTCATATATTGTATTATAATATTTCCTTTTATTTATCAATACCAAAAAAATTCGCTTGACACTGTTACCACTAAACTACAATCAATCAATGTTATTTAGTGTCATATATATGTTATTATAGCATCTCTTTTATTTAAAAAGTCATATATTATATTATAATATTTCCTTTTTTATTTATCAATACAAAAAAAATTCGCTTCACACTGTTCGACCTGCGTAGGATCCGTGAAGCCGAACCCACATCTCAACGGTAAGAGAAAGTAACCCTTACTACCACTACACTACAATCAATCAATGTTATTTAGTGTCATATATATTTTATTATAACATCTCTTTTATTTAAAAAGTCATATTATATTATGATTAGTGTTAGTTCCGCGAACTTTGCGAATTGAAAGATTTTTTTTATGTACAATAATCAATAACATTTTAACATATTTATGTTATTTAGTATTTAAATTATACTTGATGACTCTCACAAATTTAGATTTAAAACACACATATATATATATATATATGTTTCTCAGGAATATTAACGTAAAGTTAGGTTTGTGCAATAACACGAGGTTGATTGTCACAAAGCTGGGAAATCATAATTTTTAAAAGCACAAATAATTTTAGGAAAAAATACTGGGAATAAGGTGTTCATCCCAAAAACGATCTTAAGTAATTCAGACCAAACAATGCCTATAAAATTTAAGAGGAAGTAATTTTCAATCCTATTATGTTTTGCGATGACGATAAAATAAAAGTTTGTATCAATCTCTTTCAACTGTAGGTTTGTATCTTCCCAAGTCAATTTTCACACACATATATATATATATATATATATATATATATTGCAATCTCATAGCTAAAAATAAAAGAAGTATAAATTTTGTGTCTCGGTTCTGATGGGAGACCTTACAAGTATAATACAAATGTTGTTTACAATTATTTTTTTCGAAAATTTTAATTTAGAGTGTATATATATATATATATATATATTATACAGACACCCATTTGAAGATATTCTTACAACAATCAAGTTGTCGTACTGACTATCAACAATCGGGGTCTAAAATTGTGCCGCGTGTCGTCTTATTTTATCGTACTGATCTGTTACATGTTGATTTAATATATTAATTTTAAATTATGTTTTAAATTGTATTTTGTTATTTACTATTTTACCCTTTTACAATATACAAAATTAGACAATATATAATATTATTTCAAATCCTTAATCATATTTAGATACATGTATATCACAATCGAATTAATCATATTTAGATACAAGTATATCACAAACTAATTAATTAATTCCATGCTTTTCTGTTCTGTTCGTTCTCGAATCGATCCACACAAATCATCTATTCTGTAAGTTTTACCTTTCACTTCCTCTGCCAATTGAGACATAAATTAGTTGTGATTTGATATTTTATTTTATGAATTTGTATTCAGTTCATATTATATTTGAGACTTGTCGCATTTGCAATCGTACAAGAATTGGTGACTGGATGAATCTTCATCAGCCAATTTCTTGAAAAACCCTTTTTCTCTGATCATTTTAAACCCTAAATTTAGACGACAATCTTCTCATATATAAAGTGAGACGTTTGTACACTGTATCCAATTCGGACGGGACGATTGTCTTGTAGATTCATAAATGACAGATTTAATGACTGCCTTCTATGTAATTTGGGAGAATTATGTGTTGGGATTTTGGAGGGTTGAGCTATCACTGCTACACATTTGAGCTTGCACAGCTGCACTTGGACAGCCCTTTTTTCAAACAGCTCTCCAAGCTATAGCTTGAAGAGCGGTTTTAATTAAAAAAAAGAATAGACAGCGGTTTTCAACCGCTGTCCAAGTTTAAAACTTAGACAGCGGTTGACAACCGCTGTGCAAGGGGTTAGACAGCGGTTTTGAACCGCTGTCCAAGGTAATAGTTTGGACAGCGGTTCCAAACCGCTTTCCAAGTGTTCGGAAATTTTTAATTCAAGGCCAAATCGCGAACCAGACTTCAATTTTTCCCCAAATTAAATCAAGCTAGTGTCTCCTTCCTCTACCCTAATCGAACTCCGTCGCTCGTCCTCCCATTCCGCCGCCGTCGTCTTCCCATTACCTCTTATATTTCCCCAAATCGCGAACCATGCCCTAGCCTCCTCCTCCCTCTTCCCCAAATCGAACCAGAAGCCCTAGCCGTCGTCTTCCCGCCGTCGTCTTTCTCCTTCTCCCGCTGCGTCATCAGGTAAGAGCCCTAATTTATTTCAAACCAAACCACTAGCATAGTATTAACGTAGAAGTTGATAGCATAACTTGGTGTTTGATAGTATTAACGTAGAAGTTGAGGTTGAGGTTGGTGTTTGATACAAACCACTAGCATAGTATTAACGTAGAAGTTGATGATAGCATAACTTGGTGTTTGATAGCATAACTTTCCGATTCATTTGAGAATTGAGGTTGGACTAAATTGGTGATAAATTAACGTAGAAGTTTGATTAATTGGCAGTGTACTTGTAATTAATTCGAAATCAAATTTGATCTTAAAATATTGGTGTACATATATTGGTGTTTGATGCACTCAAGGTGTTTGATAGTATGCTTGTGTGAGGATTTAAGCATAAATTAGTGTTAATTTATTAGGATTAATGTTGTTAGTGTTAGAGATGAACAACTTGTTAGAGATGAATATATATATATATATATTGTGTGGCTTGACTTGATTTTTTATGCTAACTTAGATATGAACAATTGATGCACTCAAGGTGTTTGATAATATGCTTGTGTGAGGATTTAATCATAAATTAGGATTAATACATTAGGATATATTTTGGTTATATTAATTTGATGATTTGGTGAATGGATAGTAGTGTGTTGCTTTAGATGATTAATGATGGTACATTAGGTTATATACATTGTTTTGAGATGCAACAAATCCTTAGATACATATGCAATATACAAACCTTAGGTACTACCACATTCTATATGCAAGTTTTATACATTAGGATTGTAATACTTTTAGGTTTAATACATTAGGATACATGCATTATCTTGAGAAACACTTCATATTGTCTTTTCTATAGGCATCTCTAGTTCTATATGGATCGAAAGTGGGTTCGAGCAGATCGATTATCAGATGAGTATAGTAATGGGGTGAAAGAATTTTGTAATCATGCAATTAGACATCGCAGACCGCCCTCGGTACATTCCATGTCCGTGTTGGAAATGTATGAATGGAAAAACCGTTAGTGGTCGAGAAAGTCTGTTTGACCACTTGATGATTCACGGTATTGATAAAACATATACCGTTTGGACATATCATGGTGAGAGAGGAGATGGATGTAGCTAAAGCAACCTAGAAACCCGACTTTAGGTTTGAAGATAAAATGGATGCCGATATTTTCGATGATGTCTGCATTGTTGATACATCAAGTGGGGATGACGATGATCTGCGAGATCACCCTTATATGTCGGAGAAGTTAAGGGATTCTATTTGGATTACCACTTTGTGGCGGCAAGAAAAGCGCAACAAAATCTGTCAATTTGTGTTGACATTGTTCAACCCAAAAAGTTTAATTTCTTGGGTTGTCAGATGAGTGCTTCACAAGTATCTTTGAAACAATTAAGGGTCTATTGCACCGATGGAAATGTCTTGCTAAGAGAGAGCATATGATCTTTAAAAATGCTCAAGTCCATGGGGTTAACACATCAGAAAATTCATGCTTGTCCGGGTGATTGTATCTTATTTCGAAAGGAGTATGTAGACCTCGAGGAATGTCTCAAGTGTGGACTAAAGCGATATAAGAAAAATAAATCTCTCGCGAAGGTGATATGGTACTTTCCAATAATACCAAGATTCGAGGAGAATGTATAGCATTATTTGTGGATGCTAGAAATTTAAGATGCATCATGATGATAGGATCAAAGATGGAATCTTTAAGACACCTATTTGATTCACTTTGATGGAAGACATTCGATGTCATGCATCTAGAATTTGGCACCGAAACCCACGACACTTGCGTCTTGCACTCTCAACCGAGCCGGAATGAATCCGTTCGGTATCCAAAGTACCAACCACAGTACATGGACAATGATTTTGTTAGTTTATAATCTTTCACACGAGTTGTGCATGAAGCGCACTTACATGATGTTGTCTATGTTGATATCAGGACCCAAACAACCTGGTAACGACATAGATGTATATCGCTCCTTTGATAGAGGACTTGAAGCTCATGTGGGATGAGGGGTGTCGATGTGTATGATCTTTGTAGAAAGGAGAATTTCAAGTTGAAGGCCATCTTTTTTTTGGAACTATCAATGACTTTCCCGCTTAAGGGATTCTATCTGGATATAGTGTGAAAGGGGCGATCGTGTCCTTGTTGTACGAAGAAGACACATCACATTCGCTTTGAGACATTGTAGGGAAGACCGTTTATATGGGACATAGGAGGTGGTTGGACCCAACCCATAAGAAATCTTGAACAATGGCCGATGCATTCGATGACCACAATTGAAACAATTGAAACACACGTATATTGTCGGGGTTGGGATGTATTGAATGAGATGAAGAATATCGACACACAAAGACATAAAGATCTTCGCAAAAGAGTGTCCCCACTAAGCGGTTGGAAGAAGGAATCAATTTTCTTTCAATTGCCCTATTGGAAAGAGTTGTATGTTAGACACTTCATTGATCTAATGCACGTTGAGAAGAACGTTTGTGCCAGCTTGCTCAACACTCTCCTAGCTGATAAGAAGTCCAATGATGGTTACAATGCAAGAATGGATATGATTGATATGGGAATAAGAGCGTAATTAAAACCTATGCCTAGAGAAAGGGTCAACCGTTCTTACCTCCTCTGCTGACACACCTTGTCCAAGAATGAGAGAAAAGAGTTACTTCAATTTGCTAAAGGATGTGAAAGTACCAGAGGGTTATTCCTCCAACATAGAGAGACTTGTATCAGATGATGGCGTGAGACTGATGAATCTGAAATAGCATGACTATCATGTCATCATGGAGACTTTCTTGCCATTGCTGTACGTTCTATCTTGCGAAAATATCGCATAACCATAACAAAGTTATGTTGGTTCTTCAAAAGGCAATGAGTAGTAAGGTCATAGATCCTAGAAAATTGCTTGGTTTTCGAGGAGGCAGTTATTGGGGACTCTCTGTGAGCTTGAGATGTATTTCCTCCATCATTTTTTGATATAATGGTTAACCTAACAGAGTTCATTTGGTACGAGACAAGGATGTGTGGTCCCCTTTCGTATGCGATGGATGTATGGTGTAGAGATATATGAAAGTGCTCAAAGGATATGTGATGAATATGTCCAGGCGGGGAGGGATGCATTGCGAGCGCTATTTAGTAGAAGAAGCGTTCAGTCTTTCGGTGCGAATTTATTCCGAATGTCGTCTGATTGGACTTCCGGTTACTTAAGTACACCAATAGGATGGATGGTGAAGGCATTTACCGTTGGTCAACCCGTAAGTGTTAGCATGGAGGAACTAACACGGATGCACTTATCGTACTTCACAAACGGTCGACGACGCTTTCCTTTTATCGACCAAGACACATGCGATCACTTGCCGAGAGAAATCCCACCAGAGATAGATCATGGATTGAAGTTGAGCACAATCGCACGTTTGTTGGACCGGTTCAATGGTTATGTAGCAAATATGTTGTCACGGGAAACATAATCGATTGAATGAAAGAGTTAAGTGGTTATCCGAATGCCCGATAGACACGTGTATTCATACAAGTGTTATCTTAGCAACGGATACACATTTTATACCGTAGATCGTGATGCCACAAGTACTATGCGAGAATAGTGGAGTGTCCATTCTTCGAATCGCATGGATCAATCAAATACTACTTACTTTGGATGATTTTCAACATTTGGGAACTTCGACTATGTTGTTCACCGTCAACCAAAGTGTAGTTGGGTGAGGATCCTAACGGGGTCCAAGTTGAAAGTTCGGGTTAAATGCGCGTTGATTTGAAGAATGTGGGATACTGAGATGACCCTTACATAATGGCGATCCAAGCTCAACAAGTTTTCTATGTCCCAGGCCAGTTAATAAGAAATGGTCCATTGTGGTTCTGTCAAACAAATTTAACAATAGTTTCAGATTAGCGACCATGTCGATGAAGATGTTGACATAATTGATGATCCTTTTCAAAACTTCACTCATTCTCGTACCATCTTTTCGATGATCCCGCAAATCCACGCCCATACCGAGAGAATAATTAGAGATGATGATGAATATGGCAATCCGGATCTTGTTAACATTTATGGTCATGAACGAGAAAGGTCAACCAAAAAACGAAAAAGAAAAACAATTGCTAAAAAGAAATTTAAGACTTTATTGAATGTTGTTTCTTCTGCTATATTAAATGTTGTTTCTTTTGATTTATTAAATAAAGTGAATTGTTAATCAACAGGTTCCGAGGCAACGAGATAATGAACATTGTGGACATTTTGTGTGTTGCTCATTTGAAGACATAATCCACGCTTCTCTAACGAACATTCCTCTCAATGTAAGTCAATTTATCGATTTATTTAAATTATTATTAATTGAATAAAAATTCATACTATATTGATTGATTCGTTATTTGCAGTTTGTCTATGAACGTGAGCTCAATTCTTACTCTAAGAAAAGACTGGAGAAATGGAAAAACGATTGGACGTGCGGTACCTTTACAATCAATTCTTATATTCATACGATATTGACTGAACGTTGTTTGAAATTTTGGTAGCATGTAATTTCTTTTATATATTTGTGATGATATATATTTCATGTTTTTGTTGTATTGGATGTATATATGTTTATGATTGTATGTTTATTTATTTCATGATGTGTATGTTTATTAATTTATTTAATATTTTGGTATATATATGTGGTATAAGTTTTGGTTTATGGTTTTATTATAGGATTTTTGGTTTATGCTTTATGGTATTGGACGTATATATAAGTTTTGGTTTATAGTTTTATTATAGGATTTTTAAAATATAAATTAATAATTAAAAAATATATATATTGGACAGCGGTTTTCAACCGCTGTCTATGTAAAATAATAAACGAATTTTAAAAAAAAATATTGACTTAGACAGCGGTTGATAACCGCTGTCCAAGACAAAGGCTTGGACAGCGGTTATCAACCGCTGTCCAAGCTTAAACTTGCAAAGCGATTAGAAACCGCTGTCCAAGTGCTTCTCTTGGACATCGGTTTTTTATCAGCTGTCCAAGTTTGGACAGCTGATGCTTGGAGAGCGGTTTTAACCGCTATCCAATGTCATTTTTCACAGCTGTCCAAGCCCAAATGTGTATTAGTGTATGTGTTAAGAGCAAGGTATTTTAGAAACAAATAAATGTTTGTTGTTACGAAGACTTTATGATTATAGAGTACTTGAATCTTTTCACAAGACCGACCACCATGTGACCAGTAGGAAAGCTCTAGCGAAGCAAAGATAGATATGACATGAAAAGAAAAAAAGAAATAAGTTTTACGAAACTGGTAGTACGTACCTGATAATGATTGAAGACTTTATATTTCTTTTGAGGATTGTCAAAGTCTGAGAAATTTTCTGTTAATTATTATTATTAGACAAAGTATAGTATGGAAATTTTTATTAATGAAAAAACTTTAATTTACAACTAAATTTTATAATTGGTGAAGATAAAACAAAATTGAGTGGTTCATGGTTCACTCGGCCCAAGTGATTCATGGTTCACCCGGCCCGAATAGGTCATAATTTAGGGTTCATTATTTAGTGTTTAGGGTGTAGATGGATGATTTAGGACAATTTTATAGATTTTTATACATGAAAATTTTCACACTAGACATATTCTTATTATTATACCCGCTAGAGACATCAGATATCAAAGGATTTATTAGTCTTAGATAATGTTGACGGCCAAATAATTTACGAAAATGATTCTGATGTGGCTTGTTAATTTGACCATCAAACAAAGAATTAATCGAACAAGAGCACTGCGGGAAGAACCGTAGTTCTTCCCTGAAATGTGGGTGTAGGTATATAAGTGGAATGAGGGAAACATTCAAGTGTGTGTGTTTACAATGAACTGTGAGGTCCTTTATATAAAGAGGACCAGCACGACAAATCATAAGCACGACAAATCATTAAGCACGACAAATCGATAAGCACGACAAGTCATGTGCATAAAGCATGACAAAACATATGCGTAAGCACGACAAATCATGTGGTCTCCGTGGGACCTGCTGGTCTCGGTGGGACTTTGAAATGTGATAATTCGGTCCTGGCGGCGTGTGATAAATCTGGTGATCTTGTGGCGTGATATATTTGAGCACAACAATAGCCCCCAAGATCGGGCTGTGACGTTGTTCAGAGCTTGATCTTGTTTCATGTCTCGACCAGATTTCATGTTTTGTTGTATCTGCAGTCGCATTGTTTACCTCCGAGATTGCTTGGTGCCGTATGAGATCTTAATTGTTCAGTGTCTGAGCCCTCAGCATGTCTGAGCATCGAGCATACTGACCCCTCAGGTTTGTCTGAGCCTTCAGGATATCTGAGCCTTCAGGATATCGAGCATAGCATACTGACCCCTCAGGTTTGTCTGAGTCTTCAGGATGTCTGAGCCCTCAGGATATCTGAGCATCGAGCATACTGACCCCTCAGGTTGTTGGGATTATACTGAAAAGTATGCTTTTTACTTTGTATAATCGAAACTGATTTTTCTGACTTATTTACTGAAATAAATTGTTTATCACTGATGCTTTAAATATGATTGAATGTTATATATATTTACTGCATAACTGTTCAATAATTCGTACATGTTACATTGTAGTTAATTTAGTGATACCAGATCACAGAAGATTAAATTAACAGTCCATTGTACCTAAAAGTACGCCATTCACGACCAAGATGGAAATGAACAATCCATCGCGAAAGGTTGAGGTGTAAGGCTCAGATTGGTTTGTCTTGACCAAGAGATTACACTAGTGCATGGTGATCTTGTTGAATAGGACCTCTGAGGAGGATAAATTCTTGAGGCCGAACAAGGAAGAATTAGACCTCAGTGGTTCGTTGTTTCTTAATCTTCGTCTCTTAAATAGGATCACGTGGGATTGGTAACTATTGCTTTGACTTATCATGGGTAGCGAATCAGAGAGATTAAATACTTTTTATCTTGGGCAATATTATTGGTCACATGTGATTGCTAAGATTTAATCTGAAGAATCGTGTGCAAAACGCTTGCTTGATTTGCCCCCTTGGGAAGTTCATAAGTTTTATCATACCAAATCGGCAAGTGGAATTAGTTTCGGTATGGATAATAATGTTGAACTGTTCTCGACCAAGGACAAAAGATATTAATTAACGAAAAGCTATTTCAAATGGCTTGAATTAATTAATGGGCTAGATAATCTTAAACACTAAAAAATAATGACCGGAGCCATCGACCGTAATAATATGGGTTAAGATGGATAGTGCAATATTAATTATGTAGTGGGATTAATTAATATTTATGGGCTTGAATTATATTGTGGCTCAATATTAGATATTCAAGATCCATTAGAAGGTCAAATCTTAATTCTCATAAAGGCCATCTGAGTAGCCCAACAAATAGTCCAATAACTGAAAAGGTGATTAAAATAAAATAAATATTGTTGCTTAATTTTCCAAGTAATATTTCGAAATTTATAGATATGTTGGGAGAAAGATTTTCTTTGAATTTTGTTATGGAATGAAGATATGTATTCTTGGAATACAAGATTATCTCATTAAATTCAAGAAATCTCCCACTAGCTTATCTATATTGTAATTTTCGAAAAAATAGAAAATATGATGAGCAAGAAAGATTTTCTTGATTTTCTTGAAAAAATATTATGGAAGATATGTATTTCTTGAAATACAAGAATATCTCATAAATTCAAGAAGATCCAAATCTTGGATTCTTGCACATTAATTTCGAAAATATCCATAATTGAGGAGGTGGGATTTTTGTGGAATATTTTAATTATGGGAAAAAGAATATAGGAGATATATTCAAGATTTCTTGGTGACCAAGAAAAGTCTTTTCCCACATTGATTTTCTACAAGAATTCGACCACTCCCTCTCCTATAAATAGGGGATGATTAGTTCATTCCCAAGTACAATTCCATGTGCTGGAAATATTAGCAAATCCACAAAGGTGGTGCAACAAATTTATTTTTTCCTTTTGTTAATCGTTCGACAAGTGTCCTTCCACCGGATAGTTGAGCAAGGGCATAGGGAATACTTGGGAAGTCCTTTTGGTTAGTCCACCCGACCGAAGTCACTGCTATCCCGAGAGGTACGTTCACGTAAACCCGTAGATTCCGCATGCGTAGGTTTTACGTGGCTTTTTATATGCATGATATGTTGTTGAAATTATTATTTGAATTAATATATGATTAATTCATGCTAGTAATAATTAATGAATTAAATTTGTATTTAAATATTCACCCCGAATAGGTCTGAGTCTTCAGGATGTCTGATTTCTTCTTCCCTGATCTGATCAATCGATCTAGTCAGGCTCGTGCCGAACCCGAACCCGTCATCTGAGTCTTTTTGCTCTCGTGCCGGAGCCCCATCGTCTGAGTCTTTTTCGTCTTTCGTACTTTGGGGAAGCCCCATCAGACGAGTCTTTTTTTTCAGGCTGTATTCTGGGGAAGCCCCATCGTCTGAAGTCTTTTTTTTGCTTTCGTGCCGGGAGCCCCCGTCTTCGTGTCTTTTGATCTTTCGTGCCGGGGAACCGTCGTCAGAGTCTTTTATGTCTTTCGTGCCGGAGGAGAGCGTAAACAGTGAAGTCTTTTCAGGTTTTCATGCCGGGGAGCCCGTCGTCTGAGTTTTTTCAGGCTTGTACGGGGAGAGCCCGTCGTCTGAGTCTTTACGTCAGCTTTCGTGCCGGGAGCCCGTCGAACGAAGTCTTTTTATGCTCAGATTGGGGAGCCCGTCAGACGAAGTCTTTTTTCAGCTTTCAGACTTGGGGGAGCCCCGTCAGATGAGTCTTTTTTCAGTCTTTCAGATTGGGGAGCCCCGTCAGATGAAGTCTTTTTTCTGCTCAGATGCCGGGAGAGCCCGTCGTCAGACGAGTCTTTTTTCAGGCTTTCAGCCGGGAAGAGCCCCATCAGACGAAGTCTTTTTTTCTTTCAGACTTTGGGGGGAGAGCCCCGTCGTACGAGTCTTTTTAATGCCCGTGGGAAAATGGTCTTCGGGAGTGGCTTATCGGAGAGAGCCAGATGGGATCCTGCTTGAGATGAGCAGGTCTTCAGAGTTGGCTCGTGAGAGAGAGCTAGATAGGATCCTACTCGAGATGAGCAGGTCTTCAAAGATGGCTCGTGAGAGAGAGCTAGATGGGATCCTACTCGAGATGAGCAGGTCTTCTGAGATGGCTCGTGAGAGAGCTAGATGGGATCCTACTCGAGATGAGCAGGTCTTCTGAGATGGCTTATGAGAGAGAGCTAGATACTTGAGGGAGCTTGAAGAGTTTATTTCGCCGTCGACCACTTATGGTCGAAAGCGCTTTATGACTCTCCTCTGTCAGATCGTCTGGCGATTTATAGGAGTAAATTTTATACCGACGCCGACCACTTACTGACCGAGCAATTTGGCGACCTTTACCCTGCATAAATCGTCGATCGACCGTGGTGGTCTCATGAGAGAGCCAAAATCGATGAAGGAAAGCAGGTTAATGCTGATAGAGGCAGACCGGTCACGCTGAAACAATGAGCCAACATCTCATCGCCGAGAAGGCGGAGAATACTTCGCTAAAATGGCGGACTGGACATCGCCGAGTTAGCGGAAAGCCGACCCGAGGAGGTAGTCGGCTGGTCGCCGCCGGAAAGCCGACGCATCTCATCGCCGAAAGGTGGAGAATGCTTCGCTAAAACGGCGGACTAGACATCGCCGAATTAGCGGAAAACCAACGCCGAGGTGGCGGGCTGGGCCGTCGTCGCCAGATCGGCGACGCTGAAAGTGCGTCACGCCCGAGAAGGCGTAGAATGCTTCGCTAAAATGATAAAACCGGATCGACATTGCCGAAGTTACGGAAAGTCGACGCCGAGGTGGCGGTCGTCGCCGCCGGAAAGCCGACGGTCTCGACGCCGAGAAGGTGGAGAATGCTTCACTAAAACGGCGGACTGGACATTGCCGAAGTTAGTGGAAAGCCGATGCCGAGGAGGCGGCTACCGTCATGGCGACAAAAGTTCGATTTATCTCATCGCCGAGAAGGCAGAGAATACTTCGCTAAAACGGCGGACTGAACGTCGCCGAGTTAGCGGAAAGCCGATGCCGAGGTGGCGGGCTGGTCGTCGCTATGACAACCGATGGTCTCGATACCGAGAAAGCAGAGAATACTTCGCTAAAATGGCGGACTGGACATCCCCGAGTTAGTGGAAAGTCGACGAGGTGGCGCTGGCTGTCGTCACGCTATGAAGCCGATGATCTCATCACGAGAAGGCGGAGAATGCTTGCTAAAATGGCGATCAACGCCGCCGAAGTTAGGGGAAAGCCGACGCCCAGGTGGCGGGTTGTCGCCGTGAAAGCCGGCGGTCTTCGACGCCGAGAAGCGGAGAATATTTGCAAAACGGATCGACGCTATCGACACGCTGAAATGACGCAAAGGAGGAGGAGGCGTTGTTCGTCGCTGTGAAAGCCGACGGTCTCGACGCCGAGAAGGCGGAGAATACTTTCGCTAAAATGGCGGACGGACGCTACCGAAGAAGCGGAAAGCCACGCCGAGGAGGCGGCTGGTCGCCGCCAGAAAGCCGGCGATCTCATACTGCCAAGAAGGTGGAGAATGCTACTAAAACGGCGGATCGATATCGCCGAATTAAGGGAAAGCCGACGCCGAGGTGGTGGCGGGCTGGTCATCGCTGCAAAGCCGGTATGCCTCGACGCCGGAAGACGGAGAATACTTTAAAACAAAATGCCAGATCGACGTCGCCAGTTAGGAAAGCCGACGCCGAGGTGAAGGCCGTTATCAATGTGGAAAGCCGGACATCTCACGCCGGTAAAGGCGGAGAATGCTAAACGTGCGGGATCGACATCGCCGAAGAAGCGGGAATGCCGCCGAGGGAGACGGGCTGTTTGCCGCTGGAAAGCCGATGTCTCGACGCCGGAAGCGCGTGGAGAATACTTTATAAAAACGGTGGACCGGACGCCGCCGAAGAAGCGGAAAGTCGACGCCGAGGAGGCGTCTGTTTGCCATCGCGAAAGTCGACGGTTCCCGACGCCGAAGGGAGAAGGTGCTTAAGGAATGATTGCTAAAAGAAGTGAAAGCGACGCCGCTGAGGCGGGAAGTGAAAGCCGAAGCCGAGGTGTGGGCGGGTCGTTGCCGCTGGAAAAGGCGGAGAGGTGCCGGAGAATACTTCGCGCTGGTCGGACGCCGCCGAAGTTAGTGGAAAAGAGGTGGCGGATGGGTCGCCGCTGCGGAAAGCCGATGAAGGCGGAGAATACTTTAATAAAACGGCGATCGACGCCGCCGAAGTTAGCGAAAAAGCCGACGCCAGGTGGCGGGCCTGGTCGCCGCCAGGAAAGCGAACGATTTATTCGGACGCCGAGAATTGAGAATGTTTCGCTAAAACGGCGGATCGACATCGCTGAAGTTAGCGAAAGCCGACGCCGAGGAGGGGCTGGCCGGTTGCCGCCGGAAAGCCGACGGCCTTCGACGCCGAGAAGGCGGAGAGAATATTGGCGAAAACGGCGAATCGGACGCCGCCGAAGTTAGGGAAAACCGACCCGGCGTGGCGGGGCGGTCGTTGCCGCTGAAGGCGATTTATCTCATCGCCGGTGAAGGCGGAGAATACTACTAAACGGGCGGATCGACGCCGCTGAAGTTAGCCGAAGTCGACGCTAAGGTGGGCGGCTGGTCGTCGGGAGTGAAAGCCCACGATCTTCGACGCCGAGAAGATGGAGAATGCTTTCGCTAAAATGGCGGATCGACATCGCCGAAGAAGGGAAAGCCGACGCCGAGGAGGCGGGCCGTTCGCCGCCGTGGAAAGTTCGGATGGTCTCGACGCCGAGAAGACGGAGAATATTTCGCTAAAAGCTTAAAACGGACGTCGACGCCGCCGGAAAAGCTAAAGCGGCCCGAGGAGGCGGGCCGTTCATCGCCGTGAAAGCCCATCTCGGCGCGCCGAAGGTGGAGAATACTTCACCGAAAAGGTGGTAGTGCCTGCGCCGAGTAGGCGGGCATAATCGTCGCCGAGAAGGCGGTATTACCCAATGAAGGCGGACATAATTATCGCGCCGAAGCGATATTACTGCGTCGAGTAAAGCGCGGGCATAATCATCGCCGAGAAGGCGGTACGCGCGGTAGTAGGCGGGCATAATCATCGCCGAAAAAGCGGTATTACTCGCGCCCGAGTAAGCAGGGCATAATCGTACAAGTGGCTTTTTTGTAATTTGGCCGGTAGTGCCCATTTTCTTCTGAATGATTTCGAACATTGGGTTTGCCTATGCCCGCTCCTGACTTCTTTCATTTTTGATTGTCTTATTGACGTTGCAATCGGTTGATCGTCTTATTTAGGTGCGACCAGATGGGTTACTTTATGAACCCCCTTTCTTGGTTCGCGATCGTCTTATTTAGGTGCGATCACTTCGTATTAGGGCCGTCTTATTTAGCTGCGACCAAGATTCATCACCCCGGCCGCAATCACGGGTATTTGTAAGTACGAGTCGTCTTTCGCGACTACGTACCCATTACTCGCTTTTTGCTGCGGGAATCAGAGTACGAACTCGTTCGTCAGGTGAACATAGACTTGGGCTCGTTCGTCTTTGTTCGGGTCGTCCGGCTTAGATGAGACCTCTTCGCAGGCTACCGGCCAAATTAAATGATAATAACGAATAAATGGAAAGCTACGAGGACATAAATATAATAAACCTGGTGGGGTGGGTAAAAGGACTACCCGTAGATTCTTTGAGTAGCTCGCGAGACTCTGGGTGCTCGTCTAATTTTTTTTCTCCCTAATGCCGGGCGCCTTTTTTTTTTTTTTTTTTTTTTTTTTAAAAAAAAAAAATCGGCCCACAAATAAAGCTAATAGCCCAGAGCCCAAATGGTCACCAAACTACCCAGCCCATACAATAATCAAATTTAATCTACCCAGGCCCACGAAATTAAATAAGCTTTGGCCCAATAATTAAAAGTAGAAAATTGGGCCCAAAAACTTAATGAAATTCGGCCCAATCATTTTGCTCAGCCTGAATTACTTGGTGCAACTACTTGGGCCTATTTTTAATTAAACTCGGGCCCAAGAATTTTA
This sequence comes from Stenogyne calaminthoides, assembly GCA_037126765.1. Lineage (NCBI taxonomy): Eukaryota > Viridiplantae > Streptophyta > Magnoliopsida > Lamiales > Lamiaceae > Stenogyne > Stenogyne calaminthoides. The sequence goes on from JBBCBC010000011.1 coordinate 32,764,558, forward strand.
AAAACACAGATCACCCTTTTTAATTCCAAAATTTCAAAACATAGGCCCAAGATGGAGTGGGCTTATTAAATCACTAATAACACAATATGGCGTTTTCAAAGCAAGGCCCATCCAACTTATTAACCTTCCATGGGCTCTGGGTCCAAATTATAAGATTAGAACATACCGATACTTTGTTATTCACGGATGAGGTTAACCCTTAAGCCCCTACGCGGCCCAATCTCGTAATTGTTCAACGCGTCAACACTACCACGTGGTCTTTATTTTTGCGGCGCCGATTTGAAGCGGGCGGGCGCCCCAATTCGGTGATGGGATCGAGCGACAGCGACACGGTGGCTTCTGAAAAAATGCGGCGGTGGGTGCGTTTGGGCAAAGGCGGAGGAGGTGAGGCGGTGTCGTGGCGGCGATTTGATCTTAAGCGGCCGGTAGGCGCGCCGAGTTGGCGGCAGCTGTACTGGAATCTGGCGACCGGTCTGCGGAACAAGTGAGGCGAGCGATTCGGAAGTGAAGGCGGCGCCCGACCTCGGGGAATCGGGACGGTGGAGGTGAGGTGGCTTCACAACCCCTTTCTTCATCTTCCCCATTTCTTTTTCTTTTTCTGTATGTATTTGTGTATGTATATCTGGATGGATGTGTATCTGTGTATGTATATGTTGGTGTATGGATATGGGGGTTTTGAGGGTTTTGGAATTTTTGTTTTGGGAATTTTGATTTTGGGATAGGGGGTTTCTGCTGTGGCCGCGGAGCCGAGGGTGGCGGTGGTGAGGCGGTGCCGCACCTTCCGGCCAACCTCCTCTTCCTCTGTTCATCTGTATTTGCATCTGTTTTTTTTTTTATTTGTGTTCTTGTGATTTCTTGGATTTGGATTCGAAAATTCGACGTTGTTCTTGACGAATTTTTCAATTGACCCTCCTTCTAGCGTCAATTGTTGACGGCCAAATAATTTACGAAAATGATTCTGATGTGGCTTGTTAATTTGACCATCAAACAAAGAATTAATCGAACAAGAACACTGCGGGAAGAACCGTAGTTCTTCCCTGAAATGTGGGTGTAGGTATATAAGTGGAATGAGGGAAACATTCCAGTGTGTGTGTTTACAATGAACTGTGAGGTCCTTTATATAAAGAGGATCAGCACGACAAATCATAAGCACGACAAATCGATAAGCACGACAAGTCATGTGCATAAAGCATGACAAAACATATGCGTAAGCACGACAAATCACGTGGTCTCGGTGGGACCTGCTGGTCTCGGTGGGACCTGCTGAAATGTGATAATTCGTCCTGCTGACGTGTGATAAATCTGGTGATGCTGACACGTGATATATTTGAGCACAACAGATAATATTATGTACCCAAGCTAAATTTGGATAAAGGGTGTAGACATTAACATGTATAAATTAGTATGAAACTAGTATTTCACCCGAGCGATGCTCGGTCTCATTTACAATATTATCTAATTAATTATGAATTTATAGAGCTCCAACCTAATTTAAAAAGTACTTTTGTGATCTAAATATCAAGTGAAGGTTTGTCTCGCGTATGTCACATAAAATTCTCTTTGAATATTATAATCCTATATATAATTTATTTTCTTATTTATGTATATTAATATTAAATTGTCAATTCATTATATATAAATTAGGTTTAATGTGTTGAACCTTTAATTAGATATTACATCTTTAAAAAAATATATGTAATATATGTCAACATCAATACTTCAATAGTGTTATTAGCTTGTAGTAAGACATTTTATGATATAATAAATTAATATATATATATATATATACATAATTAAGTAAATTGAATATTTAAAGAAGAAAATAAAAATGAAGCTTAATTAAAAAAAAAGAACTTTTTGTCTTAAATCTATTTAAACAAAATTCATCTGAAAATTAATTATTTAGTGAAATAGATAGCAAAATACCATTATATTGGTCCAATAATACTGCGTCATAAGAACAACAATTTAATTATTTATCATATCAATTTTGTAAAATTAGAATTTATTTTGTATTTAATTTTATACAAAGCAATTAAATAAGACCACTAAAAAAATTAATTCAACACATTCGAATTAAATAGTGGTTTAGTTAATTAATGTGGAGGGAGAGAAATGAGAGTGAAAAATTATATATTTATAGATATATATTTAAATATGGGCTTATAATTAGTTTTGGGCTTTTTACAATTGTTTAACACGGATTTGATCATATGCCCGCAGGTGGACACAAACTTATATGTCCACCGCTTATGTGACGCGCCACATATGCAAATTCTCACCATTATTTAATTAGTTTCTTTAATTAATTAAATCTTCTCATTAGTTATATAAACCTAAACCCTAAACTATGAACCCTAAATCATGAACCCTAAACCATGAACCATCAGGGCTGGGCGAACCATGAACGACTTGGGCTGGGTTCGGGTTAGGGTTTGGTCCGGGTCGAGTAATTTTTTTAAAAATAATTAATGAAATTAATTATATAAACCTAAACCCTAAACTATGAACCCTAAACCATGAACCATTCGGGTCGGGTGAACCATGAACTACTCAAGGGCGGGTTCGGGTCGGGTTGAGTCCGGGATGGGTAAAAGAAATTTAATATAATTAATGAAATTGGATAAAATATGAAATATATATAAATGAGAAGATTGAATTAATTAAAGAAACTAATTAAATGATGGTGGAGACCTTGCATATGTGGCGCGCCACATAAGCGGTGGACATATAAGTTTGTGTCCACCTACAGACATATGATCAAATTCGTTGTTTAACATATTAGATTTGGACTTGTAAATTAATTTTGAACTTGTGTATTAAATTTGAGATTGTAAATTAATTTTGGGCTTGTTACAGGAAAGTGGGGAGAGAGAGCGGGGACATGATTTTTTTGGAGACTATTCTCTTTTTATATATATATAGATTATTTATATATGGACATGGTTTGATCGCAAAATCATGGGATAACATTATACTTAGAAAGATTCCAGACGAAATTGGGAGTTTTGGTCGTAATTTTCTGCGTTTCTGAGAGGGGTCCGAAATTTTTTAGTTGTTTTTTCTTCAAGGTACGAAAACTGCCCCTCCAGGTCTTGTATTTTCGAATATACTTCAAGTGAAGCATGGGTGTGACGAATTCTTCCCTTATTTTTTATGCTTTTATAGTTCGACTTTCTCTTAGAACTTCTGTCAAACACTTGTTGGGTATATACTTGTGCAAAGATTTTGTGAATATGGAGCATGATACTTAACTGTTGGTTGAAGCTTGGCATGTGTATACAAAAGTTATGAGATGGTGAATTTGATAAAGTTCCATTTGAGCATGGTTATGTGAATTTGTTCTCTACTTGTGCTATGAAGTTTGAAATTCTTTGAGAGCTTTTCACAAATTCTTGGTGGTTGTCTGTGTATGCGTTAATTTGTCACTAATTGGAGCAAGATTTTTGGTTAGTAGGTGATTTCTTGAATATTGATGAAAACAAGAAATACTTGTGAATATAGGAATTTGAAGTTTTACACTTTGAAAAAATGGATGAGAGGTGCGATACGAATGCATGGGGGGCCGAAACTGCTTGTTCAGTTGGGTGAGTGTGTTAAAAAATTGAGCTTCCAAACTTTCTTTTAAACTTTCTTTTATATATGGCAATCATCGAGTTCTTGGAACACATAATCAATCATTGCCTAATTAAGAAGACAGCTTATCTGTACTTGCCCTATAACATTTCGGTTGCAAGCGAACTCCAAAGCCATGATCCTATAAATATTGAGAAAATCGGGATTAATTCAACAATTCTAATTAAATATATTTTCATGGTGTAGCACAAAGATATTGCTTAAATTTTCCATGTTTATTTCACATATAAAATTCAATAATGATTTTCTTATGGACAAATTATCCTGTGCACTATTTGCATCAAATCAATTTGGTGCAATTTCATTTTAGGAGTTCTTTTTTTTTCAGTTTTAGTTTTTTTGGTTCAATTTCAGTTTTCTTTTAACTTTAATTTCAGTTTTAGTTTTTTTTTTCTCATCAACTTGGACCCAAACCCGGCCCGAGTGGTTCATTGTTCACTCGGCCTAAGTGATTGATGGTTCACCCAGCCCGAATGGTACATATATAATTTAGGGTTCATTGTTTAGGGATTAGGGTTTAAAGTGTATAGTTCATTCAAATTAAAATTGAATCAAATTGCATCAATTTGAATTGATGCATGGGTTGCACAGGAGAATGACTCCTTCATATGAGTCCAACTTCCACACGGCTTAATCACAAACAAAAGAGTACAACTACAAGTCTACAACCTGCACCAAGAGTACAACTTCAAGTCTCTATGTGTTTTGTAAAATGAACAAATGGCAAAAATAAGACTTAATCTTAATCACCAACTTAGTATTATAATGAAATTTATTAATAATTTTTGGATATAAAATTCATTTTGCTAAAAGTGTAGATGTGACATGTCAATTCCAGGCAACAGTTAATTACAGGAAAAGAAAGGACGCCAAAGCTAGTAACGCAGTCAAAATGCAACTCAAGATCTAGAGTCCCTTTAAACAAATAAACTAAAGGTCCAACAACGGGCTCATAGGCATTGATTTAAAAGATTTCAAACTTGTTTTGATTAGTAGTCCTACAAGTTTGCAGACCAAATTTGAAGAACAATAATCCAACCCATAACAAGAGATACAAATTTATTGTATATGTAGTCTATAGACATGAACCCACCCTTTAATCGTAACATCATTCCCTTATATTTTTTATTTATTTTGAAACAGTAGAATTATTAAAATGGAGTACTCACTTGATCGACTGCAGTCATGGCCATTTTATTTACTCATTATTTGCAATGGCATTTATAGTATCAGTCATGTAACTGAATCTTCTGTACCTCATGCTACTATATCATCAACTTTTGTCATTTTTAAGAGTCATATATCAAGATATCTTTGTGTGTTCTCTGAACCTGTACTTTTTTTAATGTTCATGAATCTGACCTAGACCCACCCACAAAAAATGACTTATGCTGGTTGTTCAGATTGAGCCATGAACAGTAGAGTTTGATGAGGAAGATTTTAAACTTTTTACTTCATTTTCAGTTCTAGTTTGATTCTGGGAATTAATTTGCAAATTCACATGAAACCTGGTAATCATATGCTCTTGAGAGTACAAAATAAAACTCCAATATTTACAAGAAACATTAGCTACATTCTTGAATTGTATATACTATTCACTTACCATATTATACTCTCAACAAACTATGTGAGATATTAATATTCAGATTATGCTTTATTCTGGGAAGAAATTTTAGGATGGTGCTCAGAGTATTGTTTAAAGGGGAGGAACAATATGAAATAGATAAAATGTAACCAGTGAGACTCAAAATTAGTTTTAAAATGAAACAAATTAAAGAGAGGATAGGAGTTAAAAAAGAAACACGTACTCAAGTAAACATCAATTAAGTTAAAGAGTGGTGGCAACTATTAGCTTTACCCGATGTATAGATGTATACTCCAGAAAGAAATCTCAAGTAAACATCAATTAGAAACAGTATTAAGAATTAGAAATACTAATCTAAAACAAATAGTTTATTAACATAAACTAATGGAGAATCGAGAAAGAAACAAACAGTTCATCAGAAGATAAACTGTCATTTATTACCTGTAAAATAAAAAATTAGATATACAATAACATATATATATTTTTTTTTAAATTGAAACATGTAAAATATATGATAAATGGAAAATATTATTTCTCGTGTTTAAGATTCATTGTTCATTAATTAATTTAAGCTACTGAATGCTCTAATTAATTAATATCTTTTAATTCATTGGAGTAAGGACAACTCACCCATTATTATCATACAAGAATTTAATCCACTGTACATGTTTGATATGATAAACCTTGTGAGCCCACCAAGGGGACGAAATCAAACAAGACTCTCTAAGTACATGATTTGTTTTAAATCTTGGTGAAATGTCATGTAATTAATAATAATGCCCAAAATACAAAGTATTGAATCTCATTGACCCTTAATAAATCAAAGCAATAAATATTAACTACATACAATCTCATTTAAGTGACAGAGATTAAGAAATTACAACCACTGAGTCTAAGTCTTCTTTCTCAAGTCGGTCTAGAAGAATTTCCTCACTGTAGGTCCTATTCAGCATATCATTCACTACTTCACATTTAGGCTTGCACAGCTACACTTGGACAGCTCTTTTTTCAAACAGCTCTCCAAGTTATAGCTTGGAGAGCGGTTTTATTAAAAAAAAAAAAAAAAACAGCGGTTTGAAACTGTTGTCCAAGAATAAAACTTGGAAAGCGGTTTTAAACCGAATTGCAAGTTCACTTGCACAGTGGTTAATAACCGCTGTCTAAGTAAACACTTGGACAACGGTTAATAAGCTTCTTTTTCTTTATATCGAGATATATCGGCTAAGCGTCGCAGCGTGCCGAACTGGCTTTGCCTTCATTTCTTCTCCCCCAAATCGCATAAAACCGATCGAAGACCTAGCTCCTCCCTCTCACCCAAAAAGGCGCGCGTCGTCGGTTTCCTCCTCCAACAAAATCGCCGTCGTCGCCGTTGAACTAGCTTCTCCTCCTCCCCCCCAAATCGTCAGACGCCTCCTCCTCCCTCCTCTCCTACTTTTGCCTCCGCTACCGCCCTCCAAAATCGCCATCCTCCCTACACTTGCCCGCCGCCTTTTCCTCCTCCATATATATATAGGTATTTTTTCTTTTATATATATATGTATATATATATATATATTTTTAATAATATATATATATATATATATATATATATATATATATATATATATATATTGCATGTGTTTATTTATATATGTGTTTGGGATTAATTGTTAGGATATATATATAAATATTGTGTTTATATATATATGTTTGAGATTAATTGTTAGGATATATATATATATATATATATATATATATGTTTGGGATTAATTATATATATATGTTTGAGATTAATTGTTAGGATATATATATATATATAAATATGTTTATATATATATATATGTTTGGGATTAATTGTTAGGATATATATAGCTAATTTGTTATGATTAATTGTTGTTAGTGTGGGATTAATGTTGGTTTAATTATATTGTTGTTAGTAGCTTGGATTAATTGTTGTTAGTGGCTTGAATGAATTTTTGTTAGAGTTAGAAATTAACATTTTGTTAGAGATGAATAATGCACTTAAGGTGTTTGATAATATGCTTGTGTGAGGATTTAAGTATAAATTAGGATTAATACATTAGGATATATTTTGGTTATTAATTTAATGAATGGATAGTGATTAATGATTAATGATGATTAATGGTGATACATTAGGATACATATTGTCTTGAGAAGTAACAAAAATTGTGAATGAGTGAAAAATTGGAAGGATTTCAAAATTAGAAAATTAAAATGAATGTAGATTAAGTATGGTTAGGTATGCTTTTAGGTTTAATACTTTAAGATAATTGTCTTGAGAAGCAGCCTTCATATTGTCTTTCCTATAGGCATCTCTAGTTCCTATAGTTTATTGAATATTGTTTGTTTTTTGTTTATTAAATGTTGTTTCTTCTGCTTTACAGGATCATATCTCGTTTGCCATACTCCGAAGATGATGGAGATGATGATGGATATTCTGATGGAGATCATGACGCATATGATCATAGTGCATATGATCGACAGCATCCTGATGACTTGAGAGAGTGTGACACTGATGCTCCCACCACCACTAGCAGCTCCGGGGAGAAGCGCACTCGGGGTATATTCACCATGTCATCTATTAAGAGAGCTCGTAGCAAGGGGAAAACACTTCAGGTAATTTTATTACAATTGAACAGTTTGAAATTGATAAATATATTGATTGATTGTTGAACATAATTAAATACTATGTTATTGCAGTTATCGTTAAATGAGTTTGGACAAGCAATAGGAAAAGAGAGTGAGTCGTTGTCCTTCTACATTGGAGCTGCAGTCAGGAGCGTGATACCTATCGTGCTGCCAGCCAAGGACTGGCGTAGCCCCAAACTGACTCCTTTGAAGGAAAGAATATGAGACGAACTTACGGTATTTATTGAAAGTTGTAGTATGACCCTTAAATTTACTAAATTGTTATGTTATATGCGTATAGACTACATTCAGAGGTCTTGACCACACAAAGAAGAAGCAAATATTGTCGCAAGCTGGAGTAATGGCCAAGAATTTTCGGACTTGGTTGAGAAGTAACACACGAGATCCAGAAACTGGTCTTTACTCGACTAGTTCGCCTCCGGCGTATCAGAATAGCCTATGGTGGCTCCATACTGGGAGGAGTTTTTGAGCAGAGCTATGGAGGATGATTTCCAGGTAAAATTGATCAATGTCATTTCCTCAATTTCTAATGCATATAGTTTTTCAGTGTTTATCATATTTCTATTATACTGTAGAATCGAAGTAATAAAAATCGCGATCAAGCCAAGTCGATGGAGGCGCGATATCGTGGCTCGAACAAAGGTTATGCACGAATAAGAGAAAATATGGTGAGATCAAAATCCTAACTTTTAATTTTTTTTATATATTCTCTTTTAATATATCTAATAAAGGGACACGTTCATCACTATCGTAGAAAGAAGAAAGAAGGAAAACTGGAGAGAGTGAGCCTATTGTTACCCGTTTTGACTTATTTCAGACTACCAGAAAGGGTCGAGACGGGAATATTCTCGATCCCAGTGCACAGCGCATCATCGAAGAAGCGGTAATTTATCCATTAATTTATCTTTCAATTACAAACTATTATTTATAAATAAATAATTAAATAATAATCTTTTGTTTTTGTGATTCAGGAGCGTCTATCTCAGACCATGACGCCCGACGACATCCGCATTATCGGCCCTGATGATCTGTTTGGACGGGCTATAGGTCGCCAGGAGCATCCCGGCCACTTACGGAGTGTCGGATATGGCGTGACGAAGACATCGTTAGCGATGACACCTGGTCTTCAAGCCATGAATATGGTGGGTATACTAACGGAACATGTTGCCAAGTTGTCTAAAGATGTGGAACGTTTGAGGTCCGAGAGAAGAACGAACCACAGAATGTCGTCGAGTGGAGCAAGCTGTGAACATAGTGTCGCTAATGCTATGTTTTCAGCTAACCCTAGGGACGACTTTATTGAGGCACTTCAAAACGTCTCTCAGGTATCAGATATGCATGTCTCACATTTGTTTTAATTAAAGACTAGTGTATTAAAATTTTCTAACTAAATATCTTATTGAACCAGCCAACGACCTTTTTGCTACCTTTATTTGGGAGGATCCGTCGGTTGGTGGCCACAGGAACGTTGCACAGCTCCCATGGAATGATTCATGGTCATCCCATCACTCCCCGGTTTCGTGAGGGTCACACTCTCGGCGACGCATCTGTAATCGGACAATAGGATTAATGACGGTGCCAAAACCAATCGATGAAGCCGAAATCCACGGTCGAACAAACGGTCGGGCACTTCATCGAATGGCCGAGCAACTTGGTCTCTAGCACCATGAGGGTAAAATATATGTTATTAAAGTTCATTATCTAATTTGTGGTTCAAATTATATTGCAAATTAATTGTAGAATGGCCGATACCACAAATGCCTCGGAAAGAAATCACCACAAAAGGCTAAAGAGAAATCGAGGGTGTCATAGGCGGTCAGTTAGGGAGAACGAGGACTCCACTACGCTTAATTCTGGTTATCCCATGACCGAGACTTAGATCACGATGATTATGTCTGATCCTAGGGTGCACCTTTGGATGGTATCGTCTAATGCTTTTCGAGATAAATCCACAGTTCCCATGCTTGCTCACTTTCATCGAGAATACTTTCCAAGAATTCGGCCAAATTGAGGAACATATCTGTGTGAAGTCTTGAATGACGCCGAGTGGTTGAGTGAAACCACCATAGCCCTTTACCTCGGTATGTGTTTACTAATTCTCAATATTCACTTTTCGTATAGTTTAATTTTTTTTTTAAATATTAATTAAGCGTATATATGTTGGTTAAAGATATTTGGGTGAGGTATATCTCTCCAGAGATGTCCGAGCAAGCAAAATGTATTCCTTCGTCTCCCCCCAGGTGTCTTGCATATTGGGTGATAGGGTACATACCATGGATGAGTTAGTTAATCATATCTTTGAATCAAACGGGAGCGATCATCTCATTTTTTTGGCCAACAAATGTGGGGTGAGTGATAAACATTTTCGTTAAAATTTGTATTCATGTTTATAATATTTGCACATATATATGCTAAATTTGCGATTAATTTTAATATTCCCAATATAATATAGGAACCATTGGGTCTTTGGTCGCCATACACATGAATACATTAAGTGTGTATTTTATGGACCCAAATTCGGGATGGATTTTATTCAAATAATACGATCTCGTTTCATATATGGGCGTAAGTTCATTTTTTATATTCTATACAATGATTTGTTTTACTTTTAAAATTATGCATATTTAATCTATTTTTATTTTTTAATTATAATAATAATAGTGTGATGACGATGTATCGGAGTCGCCTTCAGAGTCAAGGTTCAAGATCTAAGTTAAATAAAGTGAACTGGATTAACATTAAGGTAAATTTAATTTAGTAAATTATCAAATTAATAGAAAGAAATCATAATTGTAATACGTGATTATAATTGTTAATCAACAGGTTCTGAGGCAACGAGATAATGAACATTGTGGACATTTTGTGTGTTGTTTTATTGAAGATATAATCCGCGCTTCTCTAACGAACATTCCTCTCAATGTAAGTAATTTATCGATTTATTTAAATTATTATTGATTGAATAAAAATTCATACTATATTGATTGATTATTTGTTTGCAGTTTGTCTATGAACGTGAGCTCAAGTCTTACTCTAAGAAAAGACTGGAGAAATGGAAAAACGATTGGACGGGGTACCTTTACAATCGATTCTTATATTCATACGATATTGAGTGATCGTTGTTTGAAATTTTGGTAGCATGTAATTAAATTATATATTTGTGATGATATATATTTCATGTTTTTGGTGTATTGGACGTATGTTTATGATTGTATGTTTATTTATTTCATGGTGTGTATGTTTATTTATTTGATGTTTTGGTATATATATATATGTGGTATAAGTTTTGATTTATGGTTTTATTATAGGATTTTTGGTTTATGGTTTATGGTATTGCACGTATATATAAGTTTTGGTTTATAGTTTTATTATAGGATTTTTAAAATATAAATTAATAATTAAAAAAAAAGAAGATATTGGATGACGGTTAATAATCATTTGTCTATCTCTTTATAATAAACGAAATTATATAAAAAAAATAAGTTAGACAACGGTTAATAACCGCTGTTCAAGCCCCTCTTTGCAATGCGGTTGAAAACCGCTGTCCAAGCCCAACTTTTGGACAACGGTATTTTAATAGCTGTCCAAGCTTTGACAACTGTTACTTGGACAACTATTATAACCGCTCTCTAAGGGCTTTTTTAACAGTTGTCCAAGCCCAAATGTGTATTAGTGATTATGTACTAGTGTAACCTATTGGTCATGATAAACCAATCCAAGCATTACACATCAACTTTTACCAATGAATTGTTCAATTCCATCTAAGTTGTGAATCATTTGTACTTATTTACAAGGAATTGATAATGTGATATTCTATGATCTTCTACACACCACATTATCTACAATGTAAAGTACTGAACGGTTATGCAATAAATATGTAACATTCATGATATTTAAAGCAACAATGATAAAAAGATTATTCTCATAAATTAGTGCAAGAATATTTTTATATACATAAGTAGCATTCAAAGTATACTTGTCAGTATAACCTCAATAGATAAATGCTGAAATTACTACACTATTTGATGTTGAAGACTTCACATCAAATAATATACAACATACACTTAGGGTATGTTTGTTTCGGGACTCACCCGGATGGACTCAGAACTTTGAAAGCCTTGTTCCATTATAATTTGAGATTTAAAATTAGACTTCAAAATTCCCTCCTATAAAATACATCTTATATCCCTATTTTTCAATAAATTGAATACAATTACATTACTACTTTTCTCACTCTCAACACAATATAATAATATCTCATCAATCACTATTAAACATTGATTTGACATAAAGTAAAATCTCAAAACAAACACATATTTTTTACTATTCACTAAAACTTTCAAATTTATAGGATTTCGAAGTTATGACTTCCCCCGCACACCTAAATCCCGAAACAAACATACCCTTAGAAGTTATACAAGACTAGAAATCAAATCAAATTTACATTCATGATCACAAAAAAAGAGTTGCTATCTACACAAAGTGCAATTGTACTACTACAACTTTAGATTCGTCAATCACAGGAATACAAAAAAAATACATAGAAACAACCAAAACAAGTTATTTTATGCAGTAGTAACAACGAAAATCATGCTCTCTTGATGGATCAACTCCCTTTGGCAATATTCGTCCTGAAAATGTAGTAAACGCCCAACGTCATGAATTCGAACACCTTGTAACATCTGTACAAGAGATGATAACAATCAAATTGGCACACTCATTAAACAATTCAATACTAGAACACCTTCAATGACAAATTACCCAACAAGTAACTAAATGTCAGATTTGAATCCCGAAAGTAGAAGAGATGAAAAAAATTGCTGCATTTCATCTCACCGAAATAATAGAAACTAAGTTTAAAAGGTGACGGAGAATTGAAGATGCAACAACTAATGTGGTTAAATAAAAGCTTTCTAGATCCATGTTTTGAATTTTTTATAATAGATTCAACTCTTTCCTTGAGCGTCTCAGTTATCTGCATGCATTACCCAGGTTATAGAAATACAAAGGCATAATAGATATATGGCATAGTCAAAGTATGAGGAAGCATACCAGGCTTGATGTATTTGCCCATTTTCAAACTGAAGCAGCAACGCTTTTCAAGTGATTGCGACCTACTTGATCATAACTTAGACTGTAATTCAAGTTTTCTATTGCTTCAACTAACCAAACTCCATTTACTTTATCTCTTGCTCGCTTCATCAGATTCCAAAACCCTACCTGAAAATAAAATTCCGATTAACTTTGTTTGAGCGTGGTTTGATGGATATAAACAAGCTCGAAATACACTTTTGTGTTTGGTAAAGTCTGAATCTCATTGAGAAGAAAAAAAAACATAAAAAAATGACAAAGGCATCCAAGAAGGCATTTACTAGTATCAGAATATACATACCACAGATCCTGTAAGATTAGTGTTTACTGGATCCGGTGAATCGGATTCAACATAAGGTACGAAAAAATTAATGAGCAGTAATGCATCTGGAGAGTAAATTTCAGGTGTGGACCCATCTGCGACGAACAACCACTGCTCTTTCTGATGGCCATGTGTGTACACCTCTGTTGGAATAATTTTAGTTTTGATTATTATGCCAAAACACCTTATAATAGGACAAACTTAGTTGTATAGAAAGCTTGCGATTCTAGACTTAGTATTATTCTTACTGGTAATAAGTTGAGGGGGAACTCACCAAGAAAAGACGGGGTGATCAAAACGAAACGAGACTGATGAGTCCATGTAAACTGATGAGCTGAACAAGAAGAAACAATTGATCGATCTTGATCAAAGAAAGGTGATCTGATCTTGATGTAGTCGACGATCTTTGTCTTGACTGATATGTTGACTGATGCAAACCGACCTTATATCTTCGATCTTTGTGTTGATCTCGATCGCGAAATGATCGGATCGACGAGAAGAAATCAAAAAACTGAAATCAGGAAACAGACGAGCTGAAATTTGATCCGTTAGACACACAAATAACTGGCCAATGCGAAGATGACAAAATAACTGGCCAATGCGAAGATGACAACACATATAATGCATCAAATACTCTTCATCATTTCACTTGTTTAACTAACACTGTTTTTCTCGCATGTTTTTTTTTTTTTTTATAAATATTGTTCATTTCATACAATAAACCACAAAATTTATAGGTTGTCTATTTGATCTATCCTGCAAACCATCAGTCGTAATAGTGCAACTCAATTCTTCCCAAACTATTCGGTAATTATCAAACAACAATTGAACTTTTCATTTGTTGCGCCCCTATTAAATTTACACTCAAATTGGTTATCTTTTGATAATTTATAACTAGGACCGTCAGAAGCAATAAAGTCGACCATTTGTTGAAAATAAAAAGAATTTACAACATTTAGGGGAATACATTCATTATAGACAAATCTAACAATAATCATATCAGCAATGTATAAAACTTCTTTGCTTACAAGGACAATTTTGCCTGAAGGTTGTGCATATGTGGTGGTTCTTGGAGCAAATAAACTTCTCAATTTCTTATCTTATTTTCTCTTTCCTGTTGATGTTGCAACTGCAATCTTTCTTTGAGCCTGTATATTCAGTTATAATATATCTAACTCTTTCTCAAATTCAACTACATTTCAAAGATCACCTCCTAGTGATTTTTTTTCTTCATGCTCCTTTAACGATTCTTTCATCTTGAATCGTACATCATGACTTTCTTTTTTTGCACGCAACAATATCCCTTTTCTGACTAGCTAAATGCTTCTTCATCATATTTATTCCCCCTCATTTTCAAGTATTGTTACAGAGCAAACAAGTCCAATCTTCTTTCCATCAACATAATTTTCTTTAAAATAAATCCAAGTTGGATTAGTTTTTGATCGAAATGAAAATGATGATTGAGTTGAACTGATTGAAGTATTGTATTGTTGACCACTTGATGAGGAATCCATCTAAAATAATAGTGGTACCACTTGATCATGCACGGGTCAAATCGGGTCAAACAAAATTTTCTTTAAAACCCACTCCCCGTTTATATTACTATAAATGAAGGTATGTGTTATTGTTAGGATAATTAAATGTCACTATGTAATGATGTTAAAAAATATATAGTTTTACTAATTCAATTGTATAATATGATGGTTTGAGTCTTTACTTTAGGTTGTTGGTCACAGGTCAGAAGGAGATGAAACAGAGGGAATGACAGTTTGTTCATACACTAACACATTTTCTCTCTTTACAGTAACACATTTGTGTGTATTTAGTAACACAATTTTCAATATCTTATATGTTCTACTATGAAGACAAATATATGTACTAAAAAGACAAATATGCATTATTTATCTTTACAGTTATACTTATTTGTACTAACAACAACACATGTTTGTCCCTTTAAGTAACACAGATCTAAGCGCAAGTATTCCTATTTTGTCATGGCGCAATGTTTTTGAATAAACCTGCTTGATCCAGTTCACCCGCAAATGATCCACGAATTTTCAGTCTAACGGGAAAGATGGAGTGGGTATGAATAAATTTTATGGATCTAAGATCCATACAATATTGTCCTCAAAAGTTTGTCTATGTAAATAACTTATAAATTTTCTATGCTGACTGTGGTTTACAACATTTATTAAATGATGAAGGCCCTTATAATTCTATATAACTAATATTTTTCAAAAGTAATTAAATTTTTTTATACCGAAATATACAATTCGTGTCATGTTATATGCTATATGTTTCAATATGGTATATTTTAAAAATACACTAAATGACATATTATGCCCAAGAGACGTACCTAAAAAAAATCAAATCCAATAAATCAGTTCACTTCAATTATTATTTCCATTTTAAATTTGCTCAAAAACGAAATATTTCTTCCACCAAATCAACCCACGTCCTCCCCAAAACCTCCCACACAATATAAACTATACAAAAAAAGAAAATGAAGAAAGGGACATGTTCCCAAAATCGATCGAAAATGAATTCCTCCTTGCCAAGTTTCCTCTCCATCGCTGTCCTACTCCTCATCGTCTCCCCCATCGCTTCCGTCGTCGCTTTGCTCCGTAAGCCGTCGAATCTGCCGTCGATTTCGGCCGAGACTCTGATTCGCGAACTCAATTTGTTCCCCAACAAGACGGTTAACATTGTCGACGGCGATGTATCCTCTTCCGACGCTCCGAGGATCGTCGAGAGGCCACTTAGGTTCCCGAATTTGGTCGATCCTACCGGAGTTTCGGCTGAGGAACTAGGTCACCATGCCGGTTACTATAAGATTGAGCATTCTCATGGCGCCAGGTTCGTTTCGTTAAATATTGGGTTAAAACGCCCTTTTCTCGTTGCTTTATTGTTAATTAATTGGTACTCAATTTTGTAATATAATGCTATATTTTTGCAGGAGCCAATTAGTTGGCATATGATCGTATTATTGTTTTTCTATGGAAGTTCTATTCGTGTGTTTGATTATCTGTATTCGAAATTTGTTCCTGGTTTGTTGTCTAATGGTGTGCTATTTAAGCGTTTTTGTGTCCATCGCTTTATTGGCAATGTCCTTGATCCGTACTGCTTTCACCTCTTTCGGTGACTATCTTATCAATGTTTTGCTACAGATTATGTTTATGATGGATTTGCCACTTACTAAATATGCTCGTATAGAATCATAGATATTCCTGAAACGCTGCTAGTTTTTTAGCTTTAAATTAGATGTGCTGGTCTTACGTTGTTGACATTAATATTTTGTGGAAGGTGAACGATATTTTAAACCTTCAACTTGGATGCTATTAAGATTGAATACACCATTCTGAAAGTATGAAGCTGTTAGATACACAACATGCCCAATTATATGGCTTTACTGATATTCGTGATCCTGGAGTCCTTGACCTCATGAACAATGTAAATTATTGAGTTTTGTTTTCAGTATTCAATATACAGATGTAGGTGATAAGTATGACCTAGCCTTATATTAGCATGTGCACTGTTCATTTTGTAATAGCGGGATACTCACTTTATATTCTAAAGGTTAAGTTTAGAAAGTTTTCTATTGAAACATTTCCATATTTTTAGCCTCTAATTGTCTCACTATACTTTGTGCTTTAATTAAGGTTACACTGGTGATCATGATATGCAGGATGTTTTACTTTTTCTTTGAATCGCGCAATAGCACAAAGGACCCTGTTGTCATCTGGTTGACTGGTGGGCCTGGTTGTAGCAGTGAGATGGCTCTTTTCTACGAAAATGGGCCTTTCACCATTGCTGATAACCTCTCTCTTGTGTTGAGTGAGTATGGATGGGACCAGGTACAGTTTTCGGATAAAAAAATAGTTCATCCCGGTGACTATAATGTAGTACATACTGGTTGTTATCAACTGCTAACCTTTTATCAGTGCTTATGTCACTGGGTTTTCTGCAATGATTTTAATTATTTTTAAGATATTCTGTGCTCAATGATTTTGGTGCCATATTTGAATTCTCTCGTTGGATTTGGCTTTGTTTTGTTTGTTCATCTGTCATTTTTCCTTAAGTCAAAATTTCAGAAACAGTTTTAAGTCATAGTATTTGAAACTTGTGTTATTTCTCTGATTACTGTGCAGGTTTCAAATATTATATTTGTTGACCAACCTATTGGAACTGGCTTTAGTTATAGTACTGATAGACGTGACATTCGCCATAATGAGAAGGGTGTTAGTGATGACTTATATGACTTTTTACAGGTCAGTTATGTTATTTTGTTTCCCTTTTACACTCTGGTTGTTATCTAAAATTGCGAAGAAATAGATTGGACATGGTTATGTTGAACGTTGAATATATAAACAGAAAAATGCAGTAAATTCAAAAGGAAGACGGTATCAATTTAAAAAGTGTAGCAATAATAGCTCCCTATCTCTCTCTCTCTTCACCACCCACAGAGAAAAATATTGCAGTTCTGATTGACATGGGTGTAAAGTTGGACATAGTGTGCTATGAGATAGTATATGTTGTCCCCTGACATGAACTTTCTGGTTGCTATATTTAGAACTCTATATGTGACATGCTTCCATACATGTATATGGAATGAATTCACACGTGATAATCAAGCTAGTTATAATAACAACTTGATTCAAAATTTTGTTTGAGGTTTATAATTATAATTAATCTTAATGGTCACCCTGATTTTTAATTTCAGTATTGTGAAGATGTCAACCATTTTTTTACTAATGGCCTTTTGAAACAAATGAATAAAAAATTAGATAGAAACCCAACAAGAAAATTGTGTACTTCCGTGTTTATATATGTTTTTATAGATAGTTTTTTTAAGCTTGTAACAACTTATCAATCTTTTGTACTTCCTGTAATTTGAGGTGAACTTAACTAGACATGAGAAAAGATATAAATTATAGTATGGAAACTCTATATATTTGAATAGGTAAGAGTCCTTGCTACTTGATATTTTTGGTACAGGCTTTCTTCAAGGAGCATCCAGAACTAGCAGAGAATGATTTTTACATTACTGGGGAGTCATATGCTGGACATTACATTCCTGCTTTTGCTGCTCGTGTCCACCAAGGAAACAAAAAGAATGAAGGAATTCATGTTAATCTTAAGGTATTCCCCAGTGCATTCTGTTGAGGGCCTTTATGTGGCCATGTTACTCTGCTTATACCAAGTAACTACACAGGGATTTGCTATTGGGAATGGGCTCACTGATCCAGCAATCCAGTATGGTGCATATGCTGATTTTGCTCTTGATTCGGGAATAATTACCCAAACTGAGCATGACCGTATCAACAAGGTGTTACCTCTCTGTGAAGCTGCTGTAAAGCTTTGCGGTAACTATACATCTCTTGTTTAACATCCTTCTCTATCATTTTGGTTTTTTGCTGCATGTTTTTGTCTTGTATGCATGGCCATTTCCTTTGCTGTTAGTCATTACTAGCAACAAATTTCCAGTGTACTTTCCTGTTCTGGTTCTGGCTCAATATCTTCTAGTTAGTTAATCATTTTTCATTCAACTTGTTTCAGGCACTGATGGAACAGTGTCTTGCATGGCAGCCTATTTTGTTTGCAACACAATCTTCAGTTCTATTATTTTACATGCTGGCGATGTGAATGTAAGAATCATATAACTAGTCTGGTTATTGCTAACAAGATCTGTGCTCTCTCCCGATAATCTTTCCTCCTTTGCATATATAATAACATTTGATTCATTGCTTGCAACCTCTCCTAGCTTGCAATAAAAAATATTGGTTAACACATTGTGGAGCATCATCTTCATTACGAAGTTGCCTGGATGATAGGACAGTAGCGAAAGTCCACTCGAATTTCCATTTTGTTTTACAGTTTTGGTGGATCTCAAACTCTTGCGCTTGAAAGAGTTTGGGCAATCCCTCAGTATTCACTCTTTTTTTGGCTTTGCAGTATTATGATATTAGAAAGAAGTGCATAGGCCCCCTATGCTATGACTTCTCAAACTTGGAGAAATTCCTCAACCAGAAGTCTGTGAGGAATGCACTTGGAGTTGGAGATATAGAGTTTGTATCATGCAGCACTAGTGTTTACCAGGCATTGCTTGTGGATTGGATGAGAAATCTCGAAGCTGGTATCCCTGCACTGCTGGAGGATGGAATAAATATGCTGATATATGCTGGAGAATATGACTTGATTTGTAACTGGCTTGGTAGGCTATTTTAATCCCACATCTGAGTATTATGATACTCGTCTCTGGAATCAGCTTTAGTATCCAAAGTAATCTTCATTAAGGATATGCTGATATTGAGTAAACTCTTCTATCCTTTTAAATCGATCAGGCAATTCAAGATGGGTCCATGCAATGGAGTGGAGTGGTAAAAAAGAATTCGCATCATCTCCTGAAGTTCCTTTTGAAGTTGATGGTTCTGAAGCTGGATTATTGACCAGCCATGGACCTCTCAGTTTCTTAAAGGTCTTTTTCATGATGGTTTTATGTTGATTAAATGCCAAGCTGATTCTTATTACACTTGTTATTTTACCTAACGAATTCATTACGAAATCAGGTACATGATGCTGGACACATGGTTCCCATGGATCAGCCTAAGGCTGCATTAGAGATGCTAAAGAGGTGGATGGAGGGTTCACTCTCGAAATCTACGAATGAACAGGGAGACCTGGTCGCGTCGATGTGATTGTGAAGCTTGGTTTTCTTGCTCTGAAAAATTCTGTAAGTAAGCAATGTATGATGGACAAATTATTGCCTCTTGGCAAGTAGCGACTGATAAATGATATGAAGACAAGGTTGGAAGTAGTTGATGCACCACATATTATGAAACTTGTTCTGTATTGTGTACTTTTATGGCCTGGACTGCTCTTTTACTAAGCAGTTTATTGCCATCATATATTGAAATGAGACTTATTTGTAACATCGCTCTTGATTTTAGGCATCAAAATGAAACCTTAGCTTATGGTTTCTATGGTTTGTATAATTTTATGAACATGCTCTGAAATTAGGAGGATAAATTATATGTATTGCAAATACTTATGCCCTAGTTGCCGTGCAACTCAAAAGTACTTTTTAAATGGTTTTAGTTATTTTACTAATAGGTATTAGTTGGTCAGTGTAAGTTGTTTCCACTCCGTCCCTTGTTAGGTTTCCTATTTACTTTTTGCACATGGATTAACAAATATAGTATTATATTTACTTTTTGCTCATGGATTAACAAATATAGTATTATATGTGTAGTTGGTTGTTGAAATGTGATAGGAAAGAGAAAAGGTAGAGAGAGAGAGGGAGAGAGAGAGAGAGAGAAGGTGGGGACATTTACTTTACATTAAAGGAAATGGGAAGCTTAAGGTGGGACGCCTGTTTTGGCTAAATGGGAAGCTTAACAAGGGATGGAGGGAGTACTTGTTTTCGTTGAACAATATTAGTTGTACATTAGTTGCACGGTGCAACTGATGCACTCAAGTGTTGCTCTATATTTATTAGTTTTCATTAATTGAGAATACTACCCCTGGACCGTCTGTGATTTCATGGTGAACCCTTGACCTATCCATTTTTCTGTTATGGTGGGGTGGGGGGATGGGGGAGATGGAGCAAGACCAGCTAGCGTAATTGGCTTGATTTAGCACAGTAATTCGGTTAGCTCGTTAGCTTCTATTCTGTAGGACCTCCTTATCTACTTCAGTTACAGGTTTATCTCCTAAGTCCTAAGACTACTTTTCACGAGTGTAGCTTGTCCCGGCATTTCAGGCTGTTGGCTCCTTAATATGTTTGCTTAGTACTTAATATCTTGAATTCTTGATCGGTGATTCATTCTTAAGATGCTCACAGACAGGCTGCTACAGTGCTTTTTTACTCGGGCAATATTTAATGTTAACTCTGTGCATTGATGTCACTTTCATTTTCTTTACACAATGCACAGAATCTACTATACGTATGAACGAGGAAATCCAGTATCGGAATCAGTCCGCTGCAGCCCGTCAAGTTGAGCTTTGATGGTATGTATCCTGAACTGCCTACACTTGCATACTTTTCTGTCCCCTATGTGATGACTTTGTGTACCTGCGTGCGCGTGTGCATGTTTGTGTAGTTTTGCAATCCCAGCACAAGTTCTTGTCTTTGGGCCCTTGAATTCAATTATTTAAGTGTCAATTCACTGGTTCTACTGTGCTTTATTCTACACTAATCCATGATCAATTTTGTTCACTTGTACATGTGTGTAGACCACTAAATGTGGAGGGCCTAGGGTACCCTACCCCCACCACCCCCTCTTGCTCTTGATTTTTGTTGTTTTCTCTCTATCTTTGTCATCTTTAACTACACATTTTCTTTTGACTACTATAGCCTCCACCCGATGTCTCCAGCTGTTTTTGATAAAGTCCTCGGCACTCAGCTTATAGTCTAATTACTTTATTCCAAATGATGTTCGACATACGCCACTTGTATTGCCAAGTGCAACCCTCCTTATTTGATTAGGATTCTGAAATTAGTATGGTTTTCGGATAGGGTGGAGAAGCTATCTATCCATACATGATTTGTCTGTTTTAGAAATAACCAACAGGTTCACGTGTTCCCAGGAAATGTTATTTATGTTGTGCAGACACTACCTTTTTATTTAAGCACACTGTTTTACCTTAATAACCACAAACTTTTAAGACCATTATGCCACCCTATACAAAAGCCCAAACGAAGTTAAGATCAATATAGATTGTGTTTGTTCCCCAATTGACACTAACATCAAAGTTAATAAATAATGGCCGTCTTTTCAAGTGGTTGAATCGCTGGATTGCTTTTGAAGCAGAAGAGAGATATTTTGTTTCAGAGTTATGGAGACGGACGTTCCCTATCTTATGGTGTCATACATGAGACGAAATTTCACCTTGATATTTGAGAATTTCTCTTCAAAACATAATTAGGCTGGGTGGGTCTCACGTGCATCTAGGTGCACATTGCACTCATAGTGCATTTAAAAAACATGCAACTCGTTATGCTGAAAGATACAATTTGTTTATACTGAACCGTGCAATTATTTTTCCATATTTATAGTTGCACGGTTCAGTATAAACAAGTTGCATCTTTCAGCATAACAAGTTGCATGTTATTAAAATGTACTATAAGTACACGGTGCACCTGTATGCATACAACATTTAGCCGATTAGGTTAGTTTTTTTATAAATTGATGGATCATATAATATGTATTAAATGAGACTGGTCTCGTTCGAGTTTTTATCATTCTTGATGTCGAAAATAGTTAGTTTGAGGAGAACGTGAGATATGTTTGAGGAGAACTCGGATTGGGTCCTACCTAAATTGTCTTGTGTGAAATAGGTTGCCATTCCTACACACCACGTTAGTGGACCTCCTAGCTTGTCTTTTGTATACCTGGATTTTGACTTCCTAAATAGTTCTGGTTTTTATCTCAACTTTCTTTTTGTATCATGATAACTTATGTTATGTCACATAGTAGTGTGTTGGTTTTGGAGATAAAATCAATTGCACGGTTCACTTGTGCAATATGGGTTTAATCGATGCTTGTTGAAATAAGTCAATCAAATTCAAAGTTAGCATGATAACATTACTCATTAAATTATGAGCAATTTAATTAGTGGACTTGTGGATTAATTCATAATATATAAAACTAGTGATTTGGTGTTTAATTTATATAAAGTTAGTGTAGACTAGTGAGCTACACTAGATTTTGCAAGATAGTTTATTATTTTTGTTATATCATGAATATTCATATATTCTATTTAAGTATGAGCAGTAAAATTGTCCAAGTAAAAAATGTAGTACAATTGTACACATTAATATCAATGCTTCGCTGCAAATAATGGCATTGATTAAACTAAAAGGACCAAAATTCCACCGTAAGGAAAAAAAAATCAAAATAGTATAACGAAAAAGCTACTTACAGTTATAGCTAATCCTATTTTGAGTGAATTAATAGTACTTCGTGGATCTTCCTTTTTCCAAAAACTCTCCTTATAAGCCCCGGTTTGGTTAGTGAGATAGTTTGGGATTAGCGGTTTAATTTCAAGTAATTGGTTGTTTGGGAGGACTAATGATACATTTTCAGTTTGGGAATAAAATGTGTTGCATCCCTATATTGAAGGATAAAACTATCTCATAGGGAAAGATGGGACATAATATGTAAAAAATATAATATTATAATATTGTTCTCATATTTGTACTTAAAATGATCAAGTTTATCCTATTGGAAAATTTTATGACATTTCAATAAGCATTTCATCTACTATCTCAATCCAAACATAAATATTAATTTTTTTAATTAGATTAAAAATGCAATTCTATCATCCAAATATATATTTTGATTCAAAGAATACAATCAAATCAATCCAATCAAATTCTATCGGAATTAATTAATCCAGTCTTGTGAAGCAAATTGTGCTAAATAAGAGTATTTGGGATGGAACGGCAGGGTCATATAGTTCAGTAAATTGGAGTAGTCTCACTTATGATTAGATCTAGAGACTTAATAATAAAAGTAGAGAACGTAATGTATAAAACTAAATTTATGATATGAAATATAAATACTAATATCTGGGTTGCCTCGAGCCAAAATCTCTCTCTCTTTGGTTTGACAATCAATCAAATCTACTATTGAGATCACCAATAAATTTTAGTGGTTAGCTTCAAGTACAATCTTTTATTGTTAATTTTTAAGATAGAGGATGTGATACTATCCAAATTAATATAACTACGTAATACGACTAGGTTTTCTTATGGGAATTAATTAATTTTGACAAAGTCTAGTATAAAAATTTTCATTCATAATTTTTTTTTAATTTACAATCAAATTTTGTAATTGGTGAATGTAAGACAAAATTGAGTGGTTCATGGTTCACTCAGCCCAATTAATTCATGGTTCACTCGGCCCGAATAGGTCATAATTTAAGGTTCATTATTTAGTATTTAGGGTGTAGATTGTTGATTTATGACAATTTTATAGATTTTCATACATGAAAATTTTCACACTACACCTACTCATTATTTTTTCATATTATGTTTAGTCACTGGTGGACATGGTCACGTGGTTATCGCGTTTCTTCAAAAAGTAAACAAACAAAAACCTTGAATTATTATATTCGTCGTAAAAGTTGGACGTCTTTAATAATATTCACAGTATATTTTAATAAAGGAATATGAACTAATGCATGCATGAAATGTGACGTTTGTGAGATGAAAATAAATTAATCAATTATGATATATTCTATTAAAAATCGAGTTTTGAAATTTTGAAGCTTTTAAAATCTCGATAAATGTGTGTGTTTTTTTTTCTTTTGGTTTTGAGCAGGGAGTGTTTAACTTTATGTCAAATTAATGTGTAAGAGTTAATAATTTTGTATAATTATATTATTGTTGAGTGAACTTTATATCAAATCAATGTATAAGAATAAACGATTGTATTATTATATTATTGTCGAGTGAGATTATAATGATTAAATGATTGTGTAATAATTAATGTTTATAGATGCATAAAGGTGCGTGGTTTTTTAAAATCGAATTTATAAAATCTCGAAGTAAAATAGATTTAGCATTTTAAAATTCAAAATTTGATTTACAAAATGCAAAGTAAACATCGCCTCAGTGAATAACATGAAGGATTTGAGTTCGAATCATTTAAACACACAAATATGCATAAACTGCATATTCACATTCAAATTTATAAAGGGTGAACCACGTCTATGAGAAGGGAGTTTTGTTTCCCACCTGGAATGGAAGTAGTTCAAACAACAAAAAGCTTGAATAATGTTGTTTAAGGTTTGATGATCATTTCATAATACTATACAACCTTAATTATTTGATTTTATATTTTGACTATGATCAGGTTGTTATGAACATCTCTATAAGTGGGCTTCTTTTTTGGGTCCAACCACATGAAAGGTGGGCCCATATTTTGTTCAAATCCCTTCATAGCCATAAGACAATCCCCTGTTCTTGTTTTGTAGTATAAGATACAAAATGTGACTGTAATTAAAATTCCTCTCTGAAAGATATTTATGTTCACCAAATTTTTAGTTTGATTTCACATTGTTAATATTAATTAGTCCTTCACACTGTCATACATATAACAATCATATGCCCCGTTTGGTTCACGAGATTAATCGCGATAGATCAGGATTAAGATTGTTGGGATATTTTAGTTTTGATGAATTATGCCAAAACATTATCAGCTTGTGCTTTTGATGCTAATCTACAGATAACAAGTTGAGGGGGAACGAGAGAACAAATTGAGGGGGAACTCACGAAATCAGACGTAGATGATCGAGATCAGACGAGGTTGCAGACGAGACTGATCGAGATCAGATGAGTAAGATGAGTTCCGGAGTTAACTGATGAGCTGAGCAAAATCAGAAGAGAAGAAAAGCTAAGCCAGCTGATCAGAAGATCAGATGACCAGATGACCTGATCAGATGATCAGAAGAACAGACGAGCTGATCTGGTGATCAGAAGAGCAGACAAGCTGATCAGAAAGAAACTGACCAGAAGATCAGAAGAGAAGGTTGCAGATCAGAAGAGGAGCAGATGAGACTGATCGAGATCAGACGTGATCGAGATCAGATATGAAGATGAGCAGATGATCAAGATCAGACGTGATTGAGATCAGATGTGCTAAACTGATATGCTAACCTAATATGCTAACCTGATGTACTAATCTGATGCAGATATACTGATATGCTGACCTGATGCTATACTGATCTGATCATGTGAGCTGATCAGATCAGGCGAGAAGAAATCAGATATCAGAGAACTAGAAATCTGCATACCAGATCAGAAAAGAAGTCATCTGAAGAGAAGTCATCTGAAGTCATATTCACTGAGAATCAGAATGCTACTGATGATCAGTTAGCCTGAGTGCTAGTGACCTGAGGGTCAGATTGTCTGAAGACAGAAGAACTGAACTCAGTCAGCCTGAGTGTCAGTATGCCTGATCAGACAAGGTCCGCTGAAGAGAAGTCAGCTGAAGGCTCAGATAGACCTGAAGGCTCAGATGGAACTGAAGACACTGAGACTCAGAGAATCCTGAATGATTCCAAGGCGAGGAATCTGAGGAATATAGCCGTTAGAATCAGCTGACGTGGACCAACGAGAGGAAGACAACCAGCCTGGAAAAGCTGCAAGAAGCTACAGAATAGTATGGATTTGAATGTGACTCCATCCAACGGTAACATTCAAATCCACACTATAAGTACAAGTTCTTCCTTCATTATTTGTGTGGATGTGTGGAGAATATGCAAAAGATGCTACAGAGCCAAGAGCCTTATATTCAAGCATTCCCACCATAGAACACTGAACAAGAAATACACGCATATATTCAAAGAGTGTTCTAGAACCCAATCTAAGCAACCCACGATGTATCCTAAGCTTAGAGAGATTTTCCCAACCTTAGCATTGAGGCTAAACAAATGTAAGGGAAAATCTCACCATAGTTGGAAACCAAACAAACCTTACCCAAATCAGTTTGATAGGATAAGTTTGTAGGTGAGTGTGAACTCGGTAAACATCTAGCAATCCCGAAAGGGAGGGTAGGCAATCCCGTGAGGGAGATAAGTCCCGTTTGAGTGTGAACTCGATAAACATCTGTTGGGTGTTGGACTAACACGTTAAACTAAGTCCAGTTGGTTAAGTAGGTGCCCCTGATGATAGGGAAGAGTGGATGTAGGAGTTGGACTCCGAACCACTATAAAATCGTGTGTTCTTTACTGCTTTATGTTCTTACTTGCCATATGCATTCGATTATAAGCAAAACACAACACATGAGCTTAAAACGCAAAAATCTGGAATCACTCTGCCCTCACCCCTGTTTTATATGCATCGCTTTAAAAATGTTTTTGCTTCCACACGCGCAAAATCGGTTTTAATCGGGACCTAACAAAGATTTTAATCCCTCAATTCAATCCTACAATCCAAAAGTATATCTTGATTCAAACAAATCAAGTCTAATCAATTTAATTTTACTCAATCTCACTCAATTCTATTACACCTAATCAATCAAATCCCGTGAACCAAACACCTCTAGATCCAAATATAAATCTTGTTCATGTTTATTCTGGTCACAGGTCAGTACTTAAGTATATATGTAAAATTATGCAAACCCGTTTCTCATAAGTAATTTCCATAATTATAATAAGGCAGCTGCGCAAATCGACTGAATTGGGCTTTAATATAGTTTGACACGTTCTGACTAAAAGTGTATCACTTGCTTTAAACATTGTTTTATTTTATTAGCACAAGAAATACTACACTACACACAATATAATACTAGAACTCAATAATTAATACTAACATGTATGCTGTATGCATATGTTATTATATGTACGTGGAATATGAATTTCACAAACTACAATATTACGTAAATACAAAATAGAGAATATTTCATTCAGTTGATGTAACCTCTGCAAAATTAATTAATATACATACATATATGTATTTGGAGTATCAACTTCACACATGACACCCCCCTATATAATAATACGTAAATACAAATAAATGCAAAATAAAACACAGCTTAGAATTTAGGAGTTTGCCCCTCTCTAGGTCTTAGGTCCGAACCCCCTATGATGTGATCAATCATTGAAATGAGTCAGTCATGCAAAACTTAGCTCTGATTTAAAGTGGTACCCCCACTAGTGAACGGTGGGTTCTGGTCCCCCGAATTAGTCGAGCTTTGATCCAGATACCGAGTTATAAAAAACAGATACGTACATACAAAGTAGAAAATATTTCATTAATTAATATATTTGATGTAACCTCTACAAAACCAACCTGGATCCCCCCTATATATAATTGCCCTCTTGTGCAATTCCATGATGCACTCAAAACCTCATTTCCCATCTTACCCCTACCTCCTAACCAAATGACTATCCCTTGCATGATGATGAACCAATTATCCCACATACCCCCAGAGTTCATTTGGCCCGACCCGGAAAAGCCCTCCCTGGACCCACCGGAGCTCCACGCTCCGGTGGTGGACCTGCGAGGGTTCCTGGCCGGGGAGGCGGCTGCCTCTTCTGAGGCGGCAGCGCTCGTTGGGCAGGCATGCAGAGAGCACGGGTTCTTCCACGTGGCCAACCACGGGGTCGAGGCTCGTCTGGTGGCGGAGGCGCATCGGTACATGGATCGATTTTTCGAGCAGCCGTTGGAGGAGAAGAAGAAGAGGGCTGAGAGGAAGGTGGGAGAGCATTGTGGCTATTCAAGTAGCTTTGTTGGGAGATTCTCTTCAAAGCTTCCGTGGAAGGAAACGCTGTCGTTTCAGTATTCTGCAGGGGAGGGGAATTCTCATTGTGTGGAAGACTATTTTTGCACTAGTGTGGGACAAGATTATGTACACTTGGGGTATGCAACATCTTACCATCTTTCATTTTAATTTCATTTTGTTTTATATTATTTTATCATGTTAGAGAAATAATATAAACAAATTAATTATGCACTTCTATATAATTTTGTACTAGATGAGAGGGAATTCTTTTCATCATTATACAATATAATAATAATAATTTCATAGCTTATAAATGAAGCATGAGGTTGAAATGAGATGGGAAATTGAAGGACACGTTTTGAATTACTATAAATAATATTTGAGTGGCTCTCATGTACATCCAGGTGTACCGTGCATTCATAGTGCATTTTAAAAACATGCAATTTGTTATAATGAAAAATGAAATTTGTTTATATTGAACCTGCAATTATTATTCCATATTAATAGTTGCATGGTTCGGTGTAAACAAATTGCATTTTTTATCATTATAACAAATTGCATATTTTTAAAACGCACTATGAATGCACGATTTACGTGGATGCATACAGGACTTAGCCATAATATTATTTTAGTTTTATAAAAGAAAGAAGTAGAAATATAGCTAGGTGGACAAAATATTTGCTTAAATTTGCTAGCTTTGAATTCAATTAAATCTTCAAGTACTTTGGTACATGGGATCTTCCCGTTTCATGTCATGTTTTAGTTTTAGTTTTTTTTTTTTTTTTGTATTTGTGATTAGTATTTGTTAACACTGAAATATGATAGAAAACAGAAGATGTCTTGCATTTTTTAATAGCCATAAATATATATTTTTTGAAGAAGGTGCAAGTAGACAAAAACACTTGCTCAAATAATACAAAATATGATGTGACCATCAGGTTTAACGTATATATGATCAATCTATTTGTTTCCTTGTCTTGATGTGTATATATTATACCACTTTTTCATAGTGCATGCATGTCCAATAATAATTAATTGAAAATAAAAATAAAATTATATTATAGGTACTAGTTGTATTATATATGATTGGATTTGATAGAGTTTATTATTGGAGTAACTTGTCCACTAGAACTAATAGAACTAATACTTTGAAAACCATGAATATGTACAGGAAAATCTACCAAGAATATTGCACTGCAATGAGCACACTTTCAATAAGAATTATGGAGCTCTTGGCGATGAGCTTAGGCATAAACCGTCGCGCATTTCAAGGATTTCTTCGAAGAAAACGAGTCGATTATGAGATTAAACTACTACCCGCCTTGCCAAAACCCGGACCAAACCCTAGGAACCGGCCCGCATTGTGACCCGACTTCCTTAACCATCTTACACCAAGACAACATTGGTGGGCTCCAAGTGTTTGTTGACAACGAATGGCGATCCGTTCCACCAAACTCCGATGCCTTCGTTGTTAATATAGGCGATACTTTCATGGTACGAATATAAACGAGACACATTTTAATTACTAATTTGTGCAAAATAGGTGCATCGTGCAACGAAAATTCATTTTTGAAAAGAATCAGTTGTTTTTATTGAACGGTGTCAGTTGCTTAACTTAACAGTATCAGTTGGTAAACTAATACTGTTCAGTGAAACCAACTGATACTGTTTTAAAAATGAACTTGAATTGAATGGTGCACGTTGTGTTCTTAATTTACTCATTTACCCTTTTAATTCATGTGTACTTATAAAAGATATTGATGTATAGGCACTTTCAAATGGGAGGTACAAGAGTTGTTTGCACAGGGCAGTGGTGAACAACAAAAGTCCTAGGAAATCTCTGGCTTTCTTTCTTTGTCCTAACAAGGATAGGGTGGTCTCACCACCCCCTGAACTGGTGGGCCCCAATACTCCAAGAATATATCCAGATTTCACATGGCCAAAACTCCTTGAATTCACTCAGAAACATTACAGAGCTGATATCAACACCCTCAAATCTTTCTCAAATTGGCTGCATAAGACGCCACAACAATTCATGATTCTATGATTTTTATATATATTTATTATGACTAAATATATATATAGTCATAAATATCATGTTGTCCTAGTTGATTGAAGATATCCGCCACTAGAAAATTGACTTATAATGACAGAAATTTTGTTATTATAAAGTCTATAATAACATAATTATCGTATAATTTTGTCAAATTCGAATTTATCTAGACCTGACTAACGAATCAGGAGGAAGTCGAAGCAAATTCTTGTTACTTAGATGATGAAGCATTAGAGCTTTGGAAGAAATTAAGGGTAGTGCATGTTTTAATTCTAATTAGATCAAGTTATATGTGGAATATATATGTACTTAAGCTTAGCCACGCGAACCTCGCGGGTTGAAAGAAAAAATATATATGTAAAATAAAAAATAAAACTTGAATACTTTTTATAATTTAATATTTTTTATAGTTAAAATCTTTTGTAATTTACAAAATATTAAAAATAAAAATATAATCCAAATATAAATGAATTGAAATTAATTTTTTTTATACTCAATGACTATAAAAAAGTAAATGCGTGCACAAATATATATTTAAAAAAAAGTACTTCAAATTACAAATTTCAAAGGACTTTTTTGTAAACAACATTTGTTTTATACTTGTATGGTCTCTCATCCAAACCGAAACACGTATAATTGTTAGTGTAGGAAAATCGACTTGGAAAGATATAAACCTACATTTGAAGAGATTGACTTGACTTTTATTTATCGTCATCGCAACACATAATAGAAATGAAAATTGTCTCCTTTTAAACTTTAAAAACATTGTTTGTTCCGATTTATTCAATGTCATTCTTGTGACGAACACCTTATTCCTAATATTTCTTCATCAAATTATTTCTGCTTTAAGAATATGATTTTCAAGTCTTGCGGCTACCAACATCGTGCTGTTGCAGAAACCTGAACTTTTATCAATATTTTAAAGAAGCATTATCGGCACTCCTTCCTTCAAAATCATATTTTATATATGTAAAATACCAAAAAAAAAGTGTACTATCTAAATTACATTTAAATTGAAATTTAGAAGAATAATAAAATAAAAATATATAATTATTTGGCACCAAATAAAAGATTATTAGTAGTAATTAATATTTAAAATAAAAAATTTATAAAAGATACATATTTGTAGACAACATTAGTTTTCATAATTTTCCGTTATAATCAAAATAGTGTATTTAATCTTCTTTGCTCTTCACTCTTGAGAAAACACTATGTAGTTGAACGGTGAAAAATATTTTTTAGGTGCATAACTATAGGCGTGGAAATTTAAGGACAATAAGTTTCAGTTTGGAATAAGTAGGTTTGGTAGTTTCAATTTGAAAAAAGTAGACATATAAGTATTGAGTTTACTCAAATTCAGGTCGGTAAAGTTTGAATTTTCGTAAAAGTAGACCATAAATTTTAAGTACATGTAGATGTAGGTTTGACAGTTTCAATTTGAAAAAAAAAGACATATAAATATTGAGTTTACTCAAATTTAGGTCAGTAAAGTTTGAGTTTCCGTAAAAGTATGCCCATAAGTTTTAAGTATATGCAGATTTAGGCACGTCAGTGTGAGAAAAATGACCTGAATTTGCTAAAAAAAAAAAAAGAAGTTAATGTCCTACTTTTGCCAAAAAATTAATAATTAATGTCCTATTTTTGTTAATATCCAACTTTTACAAAACTGAAACTTATTGTCCTTAAATTGTCACTCCCCTAAGTCATGGAGCCTTAAAATAATATTTTTTCATTGTTGACTCTATGCAAAATCTGGCTTGAAAAGGTACACACCTACTATCGATAGTGATTGACCTTGACTTTTAATTTTCGTTATTGCGGAAGTAGAAAAATATTGAAAATTGTCTCATTTGAAAATTAATTGACGATATTTGATCTGAAGTGATCAAGGTCAATCATATGGATCCTTCCAGAGATGATACCAGCCTCGAGAACATGACTTCCATCTTAGTAATAATCAATCCCTTTTCACAACTCAACCTTTTGATCAATATTTGTTAAAAACATTATCAGCACACATATCTTCAGTACCAAACAATGATTAGAGAGTCATATAATACATACTAATTAAATTATACAAATATTATATTTCATGATGGACTATTTTTATTTTATTCACATCATTTTATACATTTGTTTCAATTATATTGTTACATTTTCAAATATTACACCCGTGGCTAAATTTATGAAGTACACTATGAACCCATTTAAGAATAAAGTGGTTGATATTAATCTAAAAATATTAATTTAGTATTTTAGAAAATGTGAATAAATTCAGAAATTACGTATTAATTTGAATATTTATTATTTCAGAAATTTGATTAAATTTGAATATTAATTAATTGGTACCATTTGAATAAATTCAGAAATTACATATCTATGTACTTAGATAATCGTCAAAACAACCTAAAATTTGGTCAACTACATAAATAACTAAATCAATTAAGCATTATCAATTGCATGATTGAAAATGCATTACCTCTATAAAATTTCTATCTTATTTGTTAATTAAGCCAACTATAATTTTTTTCTATTTATTGAGATAGAATTAAGAATATATTCCTTATCATATTTGTGAAGGAAGTATATTATTTCATACAATATAACTACTCTGCAAAAAATTAGATACTCGCGTGTATGGACAATAAAATATATTTACTTATTTGTAGGTCCCATAAATCATGTAAGGGCGTATTAGAAAGGGAGAACACCTTTGTTAATTTTCGTCACGGACCTAAAATTAGGATGTAGATAAAAAAAAAATCTAGAATTTGTTATTGATTTACAACATTTTATTTTATAAGAGAGATTATTTAATTGATAATTGAAAGATATATTTCATACCCGGAAAACCGGGGCCAGTATAAATCGATTCCAAGTTTTATCTTTTAAACAGATGTGAGAAATCTAAAATCGAGATCGTAGCTTGGTGTCATTCGATCTTAACTTAGAATGTATGCGCTTTTAAGATTGTGCGATGAGAGCAGCTTAATCAAAGCAAAGAAGGCACACAAGATTTATATGGTTAGGACAAACCAGCCCTACATCCACTCTTTCCCTTCCTGAGGGCACCAACTTAACCGATTTAACCGACGGATTTAGATTAGTGTGTTAGTCCAACACAAGACACCAACAGATGTTTTAAGAGTTCTCACTCAAACGATCCCGTAAATCAAGATTAGAAACCCTGAGATCGAATCTTGCTAAACAACTTATCCTAACTTGGGGTTTGGGTAAGATTGTTGAGAAGTTCCAACTATGAAATCTTTTCTGCGTATATAAGCAAACACGATAGCTAGATGAAAAGATTTCTTGCTAAGAACTTATGGGATGAACACAATATAAAATAAGCTTGTAGTTGTGTTCTTCATGCGGAAATCGACTATAGATTGAGCTTTTTGATTATTGTTGTTGTTCCAAAGATTTCAGATTTCACTCAAGTGTGATCCCATATTTATAGACCTTGAGATCAAAGAGCCGTTGGAGAGCAATTTGAATCTCGGGCTATTTTTAGGTAGAGTTTTTGCTTGATGTGGCGGCTTCGTGAACGGCATGGCCGAAAAAGTTTATAGCCGCTTTGAGAGAAAGCAACATCGAATCCCATGATGATCGCCTCTGTTCATACGTGTCTCTTCCTTATTGGATGAAAGCCTTGCTTTTTGCGGTGTTGTTCCTCCAACTAAGGTTGGTATTCATCTTGTTTCGGATCGACGAGCGATGATAAGATGAAACATCGGGATTTTCATCTTATGAGTCGATCCCGATGGCCCGAATCGATCGATCCATTGATGGAGTCTTTAACTGTTGACTTAACCTTCAACCGACCTACCGATGTAGGTCTTCGGGTCTTATCTTCCGAAGTCATCCGATCTTCTAAGTATAGAGGTTTGAGCTTCATGACTTATTGAGTTATCGACAAGAAATTAGATCCGATCTTAAGATTCGGTTTAGCGTTACGCTCACGGATATACTTTCTTACGAATCTTGGATTCGACCTTTACATATTGAGTTCCCCCTCAATATGTGACCTATCTATTACATCGGTTTTTCTATACAATCATTATCAACCCGGTCTCCTATAAATAATGTATTGTATTTAAATAATGTGTCCGATTTGGTCCTATTACATGTGTTTTTGGAACTTTCATCAAAACTATAAATTTCCCAACAATTTCCCCTTTTTGATGAAACCAAAACACTTGAGAAACCAAATATTTGATTAGTATAGAAGCGGTT
This sequence comes from Stenogyne calaminthoides, assembly GCA_037126765.1. Lineage (NCBI taxonomy): Eukaryota > Viridiplantae > Streptophyta > Magnoliopsida > Lamiales > Lamiaceae > Stenogyne > Stenogyne calaminthoides. Next base: position 32,799,357 of record JBBCBC010000011.1, read on the forward strand.
AAAGAGCAAGTAATCGGAAGACAAAGATTTTGTCTTGGGATCGAGAAAAAATAAACTTTTCATTAGATAAGATGATTACATGTTACATCGGAAAAGTTGAATTTAAAAACCGATCCTGATCTTGACGTCTTCTCGAATCTTCACTCCTTGGGCTTGTATCCTTACGGCATTTCTCTTTGGTCTTGTGGAATGTTGAAAATGATAGAGTTTCCATTTGACATCGGTTATGTCTCTTGATTTATGCGTGATTTGCTCAAGATGTCAAAGTAGAATCTCTCAAAAATCGGTCTGTCGAGCCAGCCTTCTTTGAGTATATTAACGGATCATACTCTTGGCGAGATATCTTTACATTTATAAGCTTGGCTTCATTTTCCGTGATACTTCCGAAAAGTCCGGATATTTATTCTCAGAACGGGTTGAGGAACTCATCATCCGGTGATTCTTAGGGGACAAGATCAAGGACAAAGGCATCTAGAAGCCATTCACCGATCTTATTCCATTCCTCAAACCTCTTGGCGTGTGGTTTTAGGTTTTTGGTATAAACTCTTTGCCGGCAACAGAGGTTGGTGCGATTTTAAATTAATCCTTTCTTAGCCCTTGATTTGAACTTCTTTTCAACCCTTTGATTTGAACTTTTTTTTTTTTTCTTTCTTCTTGATTATCGTTTTTTTTTTACAATTTTTAAAACAATTTCTTTGGACAATTTCATAAATCAAATCTATACGGTGGCTTTAATAATCGGTCAGATTTTGATGTCCCAAATTTTGTAATACCTTTCTTGCAATTGTGCTTTGTCCATGGGCCTTGTATCGATGTATATTGGTTTCTCGATCCTTCCCTTTTTGGTTTGATCAAAAAAATATTGAGGCGGGAAGTCGAGACCCAAAGTTGATCGACAATGCCCGATTTAAATCATTGATAAACCGAAGATTGAGGTTAGATTAATTGTAAGGATTTCCATTGTTGAAGAGTGTCCAAATCATTTTGTCAAATTTCTCTTCGATATAGCCTTTTCTATTTAAAAAAAAGATTGAGTTTCATCCACTGTTCAACTTTTGTCATCAAGCGATTTTGTAAGCTCGCCAGATATGGTGGACATGGATTGGGAGAACGATCTCTGATTGCTTCGTTTTGTTTGAGATCGATTGTTCGCTTTCAATCTCTTTTTCGGAGATCTTTGAGACAAGATTCGATCTCCGGGTTGATCGATGGTGATTTGGGATGTAGGAATGGATCCATCACTTGAATGTTCGATTGTTTGTGCCTGGGTTGGTCGAACTGCAGTGACTTCCACAGTTCACTTTCATCGGCCCTCAAGATTCACCATCTCAAGCCGAGCTTCTTGAAACTCTTCTTCCGGCGATTCAAGCTCCAACTTCCCGGATCGAGCTTTTATCGGATATGAGCTCACCGGGTGATCCCACTTTGGCGGACTTCCTCATATCAAGTCAAAATTGAACTCATCCGCACCTCCCATGCTCAACAAGTAAGATAAGATCCGAGAATTTTAATCGAGATCTCAGTGAGGATCTCCATGATAGGATGGGCTACCCGGTTGTGGATACATCTAAATCAATCTCCCTGATTCAATTCTGTCAACCATTTTTCCGGTGATGGTCTTTGTTGATCTGGATAGGAATGATAAACATCCCGATAATTTGAGATGTGGAAGCTTTTGTGCTTGAATTATCGATTGGTTCAATAAATGGCCAGTGGCGATTAATATCGGGTTCAGAGTTCATGAATAAGATGAGATATGCTCTTAGTCCGACCGTGTATGAAAACCATGAGGTTGAGAGAAGTAGATTTTCAGCTTGTGCTTTACCTTTCGGGCGAGCCCTTTTGAGAAGCTTGCTGATCTGTTTTTTTGTTGCGAAAGTATCGCTTCCAGCGCCTTGTTGGTATTTTCTTCTTGACTCATGTCTAGAGTAGGCAGAGTTCTTCTTTCTTTGGCCTCTTCTCGAGGCCTTCACGATTTTCGTTTCTTTTTACGTGGAGCAACCGGGTGTGGATGAGGCGAACTTCTTTGCTCTTTCCTTTCTTCGCTTTTTTGTTGGAGTGGGCTCCGTGTCATCGTCTGGTGGCCCATATATTTTTTGATGAGAAGAAGGCATTGTAGGACTTGATCCATTCGATTCCATGCTTGGCGGTTTGTCTTTTAATAATATGCAACCTTGTTGAGATTCTTTGATTCTCTTTTTTTTGCTGGATTCATTGACTCCAAATTTTTCGTGTTCTTGGAGCAAGATATCGGGGAAGCCGTGCGATTGATGTTCGAGCCCCATCAATTATTCTTTTGCCATCTTTGTACATTTTGGTGATGTGAAAGCAAGGCTAAATGAGATTCCCATGATCCTTGAGAATGTCAAACAATGAAAATACTTTCTTTTTGAGCATTGGCGCGATGAATCAAAAATTGTCTGATGTTTATGCGCCTCTCTTAAGAAAATTTCTTCATCCTCATTCTCCCAGAGTATGCGAGAGAGTATATATATACGCATTTTATAATCGATTTCTTCTCGCTGTTTAATTGGTTACCATCTCGCTTTTTCTCAGATCCACACTCAAATTTTGCAAGAATTGAAGTGCTTACATCGCATCAATGGATTGCAAAGTGAGCAAGCAATATGTTTCGATCCGAATTTTTCTTGAGATTTGTTCCACCTCCATGGATTGTAATCCTCGGTGGTTCCAAATCGAAACGAACTTATCCTCGAAGATCTTCGTTGCGATTCCGCATAATTGCACATGATCTTTCCAAGTCCATGAGTGGCCATCTACATGTGAGATAGACTCATTAAATTTGTGCATAATCAATATCAATATCATATCAAGGAAAACAAAAAGGCAATGAAGCATAATTTCCGAAAAACAACTTTTGAAAACAATGTTTTTAACGGAAAGAAAGATTCATTATTAAGCTTAAAAAAAAATTATTGCGATTCAAATTTTAGAGACGATTTTGAAACGTAGAGTAAAATTTGAAGTTTTTCAATGAGAGTAATGCGAGTTTGTGAAGCGTAAAAATGGTAAGGTTTGATGAATCTTTATATATAAACGGGGGTACAATAAGACAAGATTTTGAAGATCAATCGTTTTTGAAAAGATTAGACGCTCAGATTTAGCGGTTTTGATCGTAGGGTTGGAAAAACGCACGTACACAAAAACTTTTTGGATTTAAAAAGCACGATCAAGTAGCGGTTAATACATGTACCCCACGTCCGCATTAAATGATTTGCGAGTACACGCCACAAGGATAGTGGGTACAGTAAAGGCAAATAAAATCGAATCTGATCCGATAAATAAATAAAGAAAAGAGAAGAGAGATAAGATCCGGTTGACCGATGTTGTTATCGGTCAATATTATATTTATCAATGTTGATTCCACTTGTTGATCTTAATCATTACGCTTAAGCCTTAAGAAATTTCCCAACTATGATCCTTTTTCGATCTTCTCCGATTTAAGGCTTCGATTGTTGAAACTTTAGCTTTATTGATCTTTCCTTGAGTACGCGTCGATTTTTTTTATTTTTTTGATTGATGAAGTTTCTTCCCCGATATTTATTTAGACCGATGATATCTCGATTTATTGGAGTTTCAAAGCACGCAGATCTCTATCATCCGATCATGCTCGTAAGTAATCGATTTTGGTTGACCTTATCCGATTCTTTTTCAGATAAAGCCAATTCTTGGGATAAGTGTTACCGCCAAAACTTAGTCTCCAGTAGTAGCTTCTATTCCTAAGTAGGCGTGATTGACACATAAATATCGCCCAATCTCTCGATATGTCAATCAACCGTAAATTTATCCAATTATCGTTTGATTTCTACATCGTCCTTTTTGATGCAAATTTCTGATAGGCTTCTTGAACCGACAATTGCATTTGCATCCACTTGGCCTCTATAAAATGGACCAATGTTTTACACAACATCACCCATTCACCATACTAATCTTCTTTGTAAGAATCATGTATCTTGGTGAACCCTTGTTTCCGGGTGAGACTTCCTAAGAAAACACTTTTACACCCTTTATATGGTTTCATCTTCTCAAATCAACCCTTTGCATCCCTCATTCTTTGTTTTCTTCATCATCTTCGATTTCACATACGATTGTAAAAATTGGCGCGGGCGGATTGCTTTGTTGTAAAAAAAGACTTTCTCCTAACCGTATGCACCTTGTGTGTCTATCTGGATGACGTAAAAGAACCATGGACTTTGTATAAAAGACATGTGCCCATGAGATCGATGACCAACTTTTTTGGCACACGTGCTCCATTTCGGTTTGGAGAGCCCTACTTACTCCTCCTTTTAGGGCTCCGGGCTTAAGAATCCTATCAAGGCCTCTGTCGCTCCAGTTTTCTTGATCTTGACTTTTCTGCCTTGGGCCTTTGGGATTTCGTTTTTAAAGCCTCTCTCTCACCCCTTGTTAAGTGGGGAAAAATGAGAGTTTAAAATCTCTCTCTTTCCTTAACGGGGTTAGGATGAGGTTTAGGGTTATAGGTTAGGATTTTTGGTTAACATTTATGTCTTCGACCTCCGGGTCTTTCTTGTACTTGTAACTCGTAATGTAACCTCACCTTGGGTTTTTATCAATGAAAAGTTACATTATTTCATTTTGTTGTGTAAATTTCCTTTTATGCGATTGATAGCTTAATCTACGAATCTTGCTTTGTTGAATCACAAAGAAATACTATAACCAACTTGATTTAATCGGATAATTTTAAAGATAGCATTTTCCTTAAATCGATAAACCTTGAATCTCGATTCCTTTAAACCGATAGACTTAAAATCGATAACACTAAAATCATTTCCTTTGGATCCGGTGGCGTGTATGTCCGATCGATTTGCATATATCTCTTGAGATCTTAAGATACCAAACTTTGATTTTCTCGATCCGTTAGTCTCTTAACCAGCTAGTTCGAGAGAGCATTCCATCAAACATTTTCGGTGACATTTCTCCAAGATCTAGAAGTCCTAGCTCAATAAATCTCGAACCGGGATCTCGGTGAAGTGGCTTGGTTAGAATATCACCTTACAGATATGTATGAATCTTTCCATTTCGATATTCTTCTTTTCAACGTGATCTCTGGAAAAATTCACATCTACATGCTTGCATCTTTATGTAGAATCGGATTCTGGAGTGATTGCAATAAACTATTATGTCCACGTAATATTTTTCTAAAGCTACAATGTTGTAAATTAATTAACATACCATATATTCACTTGAGTTGTTGATGTCAAGAAATTTTTTTTCTTCCTAAGAAATATGTTCTCGAGGTTGATTTTAAATTTATCTTGCAACCTCCATAATCGTAATTCCAATACCCACTAATTCTAGATTATCATTCGATGGGTAGAATAAACCAAGGTTTATTGTTCCTTCAGATATTTAAAATAGGTGGTGGTGACCATTGGATTTGCTCAAATCGCACATACACCCTCAAAGTGATATCCGGTCCTTTGGCAACAGTATAATAAAGATCCAATGAGAGCCCTATATTCCTTCCGATTTGTTTAATTTTTCATCTGGATCCATCTTGAATCAAAATCATCATAGAATTTTGGCTTCCTTGCTATTTTGAATTCAAACTTAGCCAAAATATTCCTAGTGTACTTTTGCTTGGGATGAATAAATGAACTTTGTTTAACTTGGAGACCTAGGAAATAATCATCGACCCATCATGGACATCTCAATTTCCTTGATCGGTTTTTGAATCTTTCACATAGGTTCTTGTTTATCACGTAAATCGAACCATCGAATATCTTCTCCATGGAATTCGAATAAGGTTACATCCCTTTGTTCTTTTAGTGAACCCTTTTCAATGTCTCATTTCATATTGTTCATGAACTGTTTTAATAAATTTTAAACGATATCAAATACGGAGGTTATTCGACATAAACTTCCTCCGCTAGTACCCCGTTTAAGAAAGCACTTTACGTCCATCCGATAAATTGAATTTGGGAGATCGAACTCGAAACTTCAAAGGCAGCGATGGTGCAAAGAAAAAATCATATTTCGTAGTGAATACTTAAAGAACAAGTCTTTGGTGATAACATTTTTTCTCATCTTTTTTGAAATCCATTTCGCGCCAATTATTCTTGATAGTTAAAAGTTCTATAATTTTGAACTGTTCAGCTAATTTAGAAATTTTTAAAAAAATCTCGATAAAAAAAAAAAATTTGCACTTTCAACCAATCGATGTCTAGTTTTAATTTTAACGGGTCTCCAATTATCGAATTGGATGAAGTCCTTCTATTCGATTTGGTCGGTTTTGAGAACATCGTCCGTTTCCGATAAAATCTTATTACCAAAGTGCGTGGTTATGTCCACTTGATAAGAACAAGTTCGGTGATGTTGGAAATGTGCTGATGTCCGCTCAGAAGAACTTCGGGAGTTCCCCGAACCGGATGAATTCTTATTTATCACCGGTAAATTTTTTTCATTTGTTGTTCGTACCTTAGGATCCGATTGATCCGGTGAATCAGCTATGGAATGTAAATTGATCTGATTTGATCCTTTATCCTTGATTTATGATCCAGAATATCGAGGTTACCGTAGAACTTCTTGTTCGATTATTTCTCTTGATCGTAAGATGCTTCATCAAAGGTTATATGGGTGTTTTCTTCCACAACAAGGGTTCGTTTGTTGTAGACCAAGCTTTTTAGATGAGGAATACCCTAGAAATATACCCTCATCGGACTTGGCCTCAAAGGTCTTTGACTTTTCCCATTGTTGTGTGAAAAAACATGGAAGTAAGAAAACTGCCCTTCCCGCAAAATTATTCCATAGTATAGGGTGTTTTGTAGTGAGCCTTAGTCAGAGACATCATGGCATGCAAATGTTGATTATACCTTAAACGGTTTGGCAAAATGTGTAAACTAACATTCAACAAACTTATTTCTCATTAAAATACTCCATTACATTTGTTTGACGATGTTTCATTCAGATAACAAACTTTTTATCAAAGGAGTTCGAAATTACGTAGCGATCTCGATTTTACTACGGTGACACCCTTCTCATTTTGTAATCTTCTTAGTTTCGGTATCTTGGTTGTTAAATTCTTCTTAAAGAATTGTAAACTTGGAATTCATCCATATGTATTTTCGTCCGCTTCGACGGGTTAATCCGGGTCCAAACAGATCCATATGAAGCAAATTTCAGAAAACTGTTTGACGTCCGGAAAATCCCTTTGAATGAAGCTTTAATGCAATTCCGATTTTTTGAGAACACTTCATTGGAAGTCCTTCCACTAGAGACATCGTTATCTTATTAAGAGTTTTAAAGTTCGGATGATGGCTCATTCTTTGTGCGCAGCCAACTTTTTTTTTGGAATTAAAAACAAAGTTCCAATTACATTTAATATCAAATTTGAGATTTCGATTCTTGATAGTGCATTGATCGATCGAGAGAAATCAACATGAATCCGTTATCTGCAAATTGTGAAAAAAATAAAAAAACTTCGACAAAACGATATACTCCATTTGTACATCATCATTTCTAAACCCTTTGGTATAAAAAAATTATCATCACCGAAGAGTACACGCTGGCCTTTTCGTTTCCTTCGGAGGAAAAAATATGTTTGAGCATCCTTTATCGATGTACCCCGGATAGTTGCTTGTGGACACCTCCCTTTGTTAAAAAAACCCAAAACGCAAAGAATTGGGGTTTTAAATTTCGGGATTTAAATTTGGGGATCCATACAAAAACTTTTGGTGAGAAGAATCAACATAAAATATCCTCATATCTTTCGATTTTGTATGATTACTTGTGTGAACCTTGGATGACTTGGAAGACTTATGATTTAGCTTTTGTTTGTCTTTTTTATCGATTTGCAAAAAGTATAGCCCTAAATTTACTATAGGGGTAGGTACGAAAAAAGATTCATATAAAAGGATAGCATATTTACAAATTGCTTATTAGGCGGTGACCTTGACTGGTCTCGATTAGACTTCCTTTTTGTAGGTTGTCTTTTACGATTTCGATCCGATGATGATCGAGTTGAGGTTTCAAAATAAGTTGATTCCTCGGTGATGCTTTACCGGTTGGGGGTCCAGTTTCGGTTAGGCACTTGCCTTTACTGCTCAACGGTCTCTTACCCCTATTAGATACAAGTTTGGCTTTTTGGTGTATCTTTTTAAATTAAATTGATTACACCTTTACGAGATGAATGGTCGGGGCTTTTGAGGATGTGGAGGGTTTCTCATAAAAAGTCCCTCCTTATCAATCTTTACTTTCGAAAATAGGCGTTCATGTCTTTAACGGTTTGAGATGATTTTGAAAAAACATCTATTTTCTTACGCAGATTTTCCTCGAGGATTTCGGACTTTCATGCATTGGAATAGCTCATCGAATTTTGCTTGCAAGATTTTGAAGTCAACTTTTTTGTCTGTTAATTTCCATTGTTCTTTGATCTGCTTTTCGATCGAAGCTTTAACTTTGAGAATTTTAAATTTTCGCCAACTGGCGATTAAATAGGTTTTTCTCGAGATCATTTTCTTCAAAAGTGATTATTTCGATCCTCACTTATCATTCTCGGCTTCACAATAGCATAAGTTTCTCTGCATTGGAGATCTTTAAGCAATTGCTCGAGTAGAGTGCTGTGGTCAATCTCCCCAAAGTGTGCTAATGATAAGGTAGAAGCGAAATTTGGAGGTTACCTCGAATTTGGTCCTCCCCGGCCATCGTGCAAAGTTCATTATCGTCGATGAGAATATCGATCTTCACTTTCATAGAAGTCGACTCAACTTCTTGATAAAAAGTCTTCACAGAATGAGTATCCGGAGTCCTCGGAGGCGGATAGGAATCGCCAATTCTGGCGTCGAAAAAACTATGGCTCTTACTGTCTCTAAACCGCTCTCTTTTGTTCCTCTTTTTGTTCCTCTTTTCAAGGCCAGTCGTCCGATGCAAAAAATTTATAGTGACTAATTGAAACGACCCGGATCCACCGATTCCCTTCCTTTAAATGAATCCTCATTCAGATGATTATCTCGGTGATTTCCCTTCGATAGTAGTCCGAAGTTTCTTCTATCCGATTGGTTATCTCTTCCTTCCTTTGTCGACTATCTCTTTCCTTTCATCTCTGTGGATCCCTCCGATCATCGACAGGGTTCTTTGGAGATCTATTGTTCGATCTCCTATGGACCCCTCGGCTTATGTTGATAGTCCTTATAAAATCTTCGATCTTACCAAGTTGTATATCGACTTCTTAAGCAACGCGACTGCAATACCGACTTAATATATTTCCAATGGGTTCATTGGCCTTTGTTCATCATTTTGTTTTGAAAAGCCTTGATTTTTGAAGTCGAGGTTTGTTAGGGCCTCGTCTTCATCGGCTTGACCTCTTTTCAAAGTCGAACTCGTGAGCTTTAAGACTAAAGAACAATACTAGGTTTCATTCTTGAAATGTCCCAGCAATCTTTGATTACCGCGGACCTTCATGTCCCACTTCTTGGTGAGAGACCTTAGGATCTTATAGTTGATATCTTTATCGGTCATCTCTACCAAGTTCTCGAAGCTTGTTTATAGACATTGTAATTCTTCCATCGAGTTCGTTGATGGTTTACAAGCGACATCTTGGTTTCTCAAACTTCACCGCTCGCTTGAAGGCGGTACTGTCTTTATCTGTTCGCGAGAACATTAGTATCGCATTGCTTTCTGCAATTTGAGATACTTAATCTTCTCTTTGGTGACCTTATCCATTGTCTTCATGATGATATGTCTTGCAATGGTGTCCGGAAGTATCGATTTTTTTGATTGGGCTTTTTCGTACAAGACTTCGTAGGAAAGTGCGGATCTCGAGATTGCAGGATTGTCGTAGTAAATGATGATGGGTCCTCTCGATGACATCGAGCCTAGATGGTTGGACATATATATGGCCCAATCTGCATACTCATCAATAGAGAACTTGGCGAGATCATGATACATCTGGATGTATTATCCAAAAAAGTGATTTTGGAAAATGAATGAGTTTTAAAAACGGTTTTTCAAGATCGATTCGGATGACCACAATGACACAGAGTCGATGGTCGGAAGAACCAACGACTCTCGATACCACTTGTAGGTCCCGAGCGGGTTATGGAAAGGGTGAATATTTTCTACGGATCAGTGTTATTGATAGATCGAAGACGCGAAAGTGAATTTTCGATAACCAACTTATTGAACGCGGAAGCGATTTGTTTCGGAATTAATTTTACCCGTGAAAAAACGGTTAGTATAAATCGATTCAAGTTTTATCTTTTTAAACAGTGAGAAATCGGTCCGTCGGATCGAAGCTTTTTTGTCGATCTTAACTTAGAATGTATGCGCTTTAAGATTTGCGATGTGAGAGCGATTAATTTTAAGATTTAAAGTGGTTGACAAACCGGTCCCTACATCCACTTCTTCTTTCACAAAGGGCACCAACTTAAACTTATTAATGGACTTAGATTAGTGTGTTAGTCCAACACAAGACACCAACAGATGTTTTAAGAGTTCTTGAAAATCAAGATTAGAAACCCTAGATCGAATCTTTTAAACAACTTATCCTAACTTGGGGGTTTGGGTAAGATTGTTGAGGTTCCAACTATGAAATATAAACTCGATAGCTAGATGAAAAGATTTCTTTTAAGAACTTATGGGATGAACACAATATAAAATAAGCTTGTAGTTGTGTTCCTGAAATCGACTATAGATTGAGCTTCTTGATTATGTTGTTCAATAGATTTCTTTCTCAAGTGTGATCCCATATTTATAGACCTTGAGATCAAAGAGCCGTTGGAGAGCAATTTGAATCTCGTGCTATTTTTAGGTAGAGTTGCAGTTTGATTGATGCGGCGTTCTTGAACGGCATGGTTAAAAGTTTATACCGTTTGAGAGAGAGCAACATCGAATCCCGCGAGTATCGGCTTTGTCAGTGTCTCTTCCTTATTGGATAAAGCTTTTGCAGTTGTTGTTCCTCCAACTAAGGTTGGTATTCATCTTGTTCGGATCGCAGACGTATGATAAGATGAAACATCGGTTTTCATCTTGAGCGTCGATCGTCGATCGGGATCGAATATCCAACCGATGGAGTCTTCTCGCTATTGATGTAGGTCTTCCGGGTCTTATCTTATCGAAGTCATCCGATCTTCTAAGATAGAGGTTTGAGCTTCATGACTTATTGAAGTTATCGACAAGATCGGTTAGATCGATCTTCCGATTCGGTTTAGCGTTTCGCTCATGGGATATCGCCTTTCGAATCTTCAGATCGACCTTTACATATTGAGTTCCCCCTCAATATGTGACCTATCTATTACATCGCTTTTTCTATACAATCATTATCAACTGGTCTCCTATCTAATGTAAAGTTTCCTAATGAGTCCGATGGTCCTATTACATGTGTTTTTGGAACTTTCATCAAAACTATAAATTTCCCAACATTATTGTTTGCATAAATCATGTAATTCAGTATTAATAGAAATATTGAGAACACCTTTGTTAATTCAGTTTACCTAAAATTAGGATGTAGATAAAAAAAAAAATCTAGAGCTGTTATTGATTTACCACATTTTATTTTATAAGAGAGATTATTTTATTGATAATTGAAAGATATATATCATAATAGAATTAATTGTAATATTTTTGAGATAGTGCATATATACATCAATAAAGTGTGCGATTAATTACTGAAATATTGGGAATTTATGTTTTTCGAATTGTAATTTAAATTAACTGTCAATATTTGAATAATCTGCTTTACCAAATATTATACTCCCTCCGCCCCGAAAATACTTGCACACTTTCCTTTTCGGGACATCCCACAATAACTTGCACACTTTAAAAATAAAAAAATCCCATGAACTTCATGCTTACAATATTTATAATTTTACATAAAATGTCATTATTTTTGTACCACAATACACACAATTCAAACTATTTATTTTATACATAAAAATTTACAAAATTACCCCTAAAAGACTCACTCATTACTCCAGTTTTTTAATTTTGTATGCCAAACCGGTGCAAGAATTTATAGGACGGAAGGAGTATAAGATAGTAACTTCATTATAATAAACGAAAATTGTATATATTACTTTAAAATTAAATTATATTTTATACTAAAATAAAATAAATGATAAATAACCTACGTAATTATATATATATATATATATTGTTAATTAAGTCAACTAAAATAATTATCATAATTTTTGCTATTTATTGACACAAAATTAAAAATAAATCTTAGCATATATATATTTGTGAAGAAAATACTCTCAAAAACTTTAAAATAATGGATATCGATGCAAAACAAAAATGTTGATTGGAGCTGAATGTAACATAACCAATAAGCATATATGCCAATAATATTTTCATTAAAATAATGAATCAATTTAAATTATGTGATAGTCATACTCAGTTTTGTGTATTCATTAATAAACGTATTTGGTTGACTTATAAATTGCAATGAAATATATATTTATTAGTCGAGTAATGAAGTAGATTAAAATTAAAACCTTTAATTTAATAAAAATATATTTATCTATTTTTTATTGATTGCATAAATGATGTCATTAATCGTATAAAGTAATTAATATATTTAATCAATTGATTTTGTATGACTTTGCATAATATATGTCAATAGTTAGTTATAAGTACATGATTAATGCTATTTTCAAAAGGTAATGCTCTAAAATCAATACATGAAACTATATCTTAAATTATGTATCATTCAATTAATTAGTATTTAACATGCTAATTGATATATAATTGATACGAAAAAAAAATGAAGTTTTGTTCTGCCCTATGAATCGTGCAAAATAATTTTTCATCCAACCATATGAACATTAATATTAGATAAATTCAAAGATATTATTTTTAAATTATGATCAATACATAGACACTTCAAAATATTGTCATTTTGCATAACATTATATACTATTATAAAAAATTAAAAAAAAATCAAAGTAAATGAAGAAAATGTAATCATTCTTCATATCAACCAATTCTTCATATATATATATATATATTGACTTGGATAATTAAATATTAAACATTAAATTTATAGCATTTATATGACCTAAATTAAATTAGGTTGCATTAGTTTGTAATTTGGTATACTTTGAAGTTAAATACATATCTTGTATAACAAATTCGTTCAAAATAACATATTAATGTTTGTATATGGATTTTTTTAACATATTTGACATGACATCTTTAATATATTGCAACATAAACTTTGACTTGATATTTTTTATAAAAATATGATAATAGTAATTAAACATTATATTTAATTAACTCAAAAATATTGATATAAATACAAACTAAACAATTAATACTTATAATAGTACGCATTATACCCAACATATACTAATAAATAATCAAAATATTTAAGAAATATTAATTAATCGTGCATGGCATTAAAAATCCAATACATAAATATAAACTGACAAATATTTTTATACATACATATGATACATAATTTTGTGTTTTCATTTTATATTTTCATAAATAATTTATGTAATATAGAAAAATGTCAATTCAAGGTCTGAAAGCTGGTAAATATACCAATTTAAGCCCTGAAAGATTTTTCCTATAGATTCAAGGCCTGAAAGATAGAAAACTATCAATACAGGTCTTGAAAGATATAAACTATCAATTTGAGGCTCAAACACTTTAAGGACATGCTTGACACATATATTTCATGTCCTTATTTTTTTATTTTTAGGGTTCATGGTTCAGGGTTTAGGGTTTGCGGTTCAGGGTTTAGGGTTTAGTGTCAAACATGACCTTAACATATGTAAGTCTCGAATTAATAGTTTCTATCTTTCAAGCCCTGTAATGATAATTTTCTATCTTCCAGGCCTTGAATCGATAGGAAAAATCATTCAGCCCTTAAATTGATAGTTTTACTATCTTTCAGGCCCTGAATTGATAAAACTCCTAATATTTACTATTTTATATAAAATTTTCACACACACACACACACACACACACATATATATATATATATATATATATATATATATATATTAATTTCAACATACTCATTTAGTAAAATAATTGTAGACTTTTTTAATAATTTTTTTACCATACCATAAAAATACAAATTAAATGTTATCACATCAATTTTCATATAATTAAGGAAAATCATATTCAAATTGGAATTCGAAAGAAAACTTTAATCCATAAGATTATTCAAAATTTTAATATCCACACTGAACACACACACACACACAAAACTCACCAAAATTAAAATATTGAAAGCACACCAAACATTAATATAAAATTAATTTTACATTAATAAAATTGATGGAACTTCACATAATTGAACTAATTAACACATTTGGGTAAAATTTGCAATGTAATATAATTGAACCAATATTTGGTACACCAGTGTAATCACATTATGATTAATTGAACAAATATATTTTAAAAAATTATTAACAATTAGTTCAATTTAAACTTCATAAAAATAGGAAATGTAGAATATTTAGAGAATGATTGTATGTGATTGTAATATTAATTATTTAATTAATTAGTCAACTCAATCTCATTAATTTGATTTGTTCAAGATTGTCATATTAAGTACTTAATTAATAAGTTAACTCAATCCCATTAATTTTGGGTCAACTTGATATTTTTGGTAAATATTTATATAAATATAATGTCATTAATTACACATTATATATTTAATTAATGCAAGAATATTGATATACAAAATGAATTACATGATTAATACATATAGTATTAGTATGCACTATACAAAAGTATCAGATATTGAAAAATTACAACAATTTACATTATAAAATTACACCAAAATCAATTGGCATTGTTTGCATGCAATGTTATTCTCGTTAATACAATATACATAAATCTGATGAATAAATAAAAAAATTTATTCATAACTTCGACGATACAATGACTGAAGAGATACATTTCTTACGATATAAAAATCTACACACTAAACATTAGAAGAAAATTCTAAATACACTCTTCATCATAAGATGATAAATATATAACTTTTTTTTTTCGTTTGCTACTAATTTTCTTCGTAAGCACAATCAATTAAATACCTGCAACCAAAAAAAAGTTTTTTGAACCATATAATATAAACAAATAAAAAATATGAAAAGAAACAATGGTCTGCATCCTCATCCTGTTGCTGCAAAAACTAAAAAAACAATGGTCTGCATCGATTTGTGTAGGAAAAGAAAATTAGAAAAATCATTACCTACAAATAAATGAGAGGAATTAGAAAAATCATTACCTACAAATAAAACAAAGATTTCTCATCCTGTTGATGTAAAAAAAAATAGTGGTCTGCATCGATTTGTATAGAGAAAGAAAATTAGAAAAATCATTACCTACAAATAAATGAGAGGAATTAAAAAAAAATCATTACCTACAAATAAATAAGAAAAATCATTACCTATAAATTATGGAGATTGGAAATTTGGGCGAGAGTCAATGAGAGGAAGAGTAGATGATTAGGGTTTCAAATGACAATGAATGAAAAATGTATGTGAGATATGACAATTTATAGAAAATGTAAGAAAAAATCAATGACTGAGATTAACTTAAACTCAAAATCAATGAGATTAGAGAGATAAAAAAATAGAGGCCTAAGGCTTTGCCACATCACCTGCCACATCATTTTATTATTTGACACATCATCTTATGGAGGTTTTGCATTATAGAGATTATAGATATGTATATATATTTAATTGTATGCATGAGAGGCAATTATGTACTCTATAATTAATATTAATTGTATTTTTGGAGATAAATATTTAGTGAATGATTTCGAAGTAACATTCTTGTGAACCAGGTCTATACATGAACTTTATCACTGTTATGTATAAAAACTATCACTGTTATGCACAAAAAAATTCACTATTTAAAAATATAAAGCATTTTCTGAACATTGATTATTTTTGTGCATAATAGTGATAGTTTTTATACATAACAGTGAGATTTTTTGTATATAATAGTGATACTAAAAAAATAGAGTCCACGGTGAACTCGGATTCACACAAGTCTTTGTCATGATTTCGTATGTGCATATTCGTCCGAGAAAAAAGTTTTTTTTAGTCCCACAATTTTTCTACCGTCCATTTTTCATCCAAAAAAAAATTAAGTGTCCAATTTTGATCCCGTAACTAAATTAATTGTCTAATTTTGTCCAATATTCACCAAAAAATTGTGAAAAAGGTCATTTTGGTCATACCGAAGTCTCGTGCCAGCAAAATTTAGTCATTTTTAAATTTAAATTTAATTTATTGAATTATTTACACATGTGTAATATAATTGATTAAAAAACGTAAAAAAAATAAAAATAAAAATAACGAAAGCGTCCACGTCTGTGATGGTACCAAAAACCCTCAAATTTTACTAGGACGTAACTAGCACGTGACCTAAACGACGTTGTTCGTAATTTTTTGGCGAAAATTGAGACAAAATATGGACAATTAATTTAGTTAAGGGATCAAAATTGAACAAGTAAATTTTTTAGGATGAAAAATAAAAAACTTTTTTTTCTCATATTCGTCCTATTATAATTGCAAATTGCATAACAAACTAAGAATGTGGAATCCAATGTAGATGCCACGCCTCATGCGAATTTGGAAATGGGCCATCTATACTCTGTCCTCATATTTTTAGTTAAATTGTGTCCTATTCTACCTTTTATTTTATGTCTCATTTGAATTGTTTGTAGTATAATATGCGCCTGTATATAAGATAAAATACATATTACAAGATAAGAATCAAACGTTTTTAGCCACAAATTTCGATCGAACTCAAATACTCAATGAGTAGATCATCTTCGATTTTTTACCGTATTTTACTAGAGCAGGTCTCATTTGCAGCAGCTGTGTCGTGCAATTTAAGCGTATTTTTTAAATATGCAACTTATTACGCTGAAACGTGTTGCTTACCTGCACTGAAACATACAACTTGCATTTTTCAGTATAAATAAATTGCAAGTTTTATTGTAATAAGTTACATGTTTCAAACACCTTGTCATTTAATTAAGCGATTAAGTTTTTTATAATCTAGTAA
Organism: Stenogyne calaminthoides; assembly: GCA_037126765.1. NCBI lineage: Eukaryota > Viridiplantae > Streptophyta > Magnoliopsida > Lamiales > Lamiaceae > Stenogyne > Stenogyne calaminthoides. Next base: position 32,816,373 of record JBBCBC010000011.1, read on the forward strand.
TTTTGCATCGTTTTGAAATTGATCTTGATTATTTTGACTTTTTTATTTTGGTCCTATAAGTTTTCAATTTTTTTTTATAAAATTGACCATTTTACCTGTTGCTCAGTTTACCAAACAGATAACTGCCACGTGTCTAATTATTTTATTTTTTCCTTTAATTTTGAAACGTCGTTTACTTTTTTAATTCTAATAATTTTGATCAGGTTTTGAGCGGGTTTAAACACAATTTTTATATTAAAAGATAAAGTGAATCGGGTCAGTTTACCAGGTCTAAACTGATTTCTACATACAAAAATATGTAAAAATCACTCTTCCTCCCTAAAAAAATACGCAGAAAAATTCAGATTCAAAATTATTAGGATTAAAAAAATTTAGTTGTCATTTCAAAATTAAAGAAAAACATAAAATAATTACATATGTGGATGACGTTTCTTATTTGGTGACCTGTTGCAGCAGGTTAAATGACCAATTTTAAAATTTTTAAATCAAAAAATCAAAACAATCGGGATCAATTTCAAAACGAAGCAAAATTATTAAACTACATAAAACTTAATCCTTTAATTATTGACCTAATCATTAATCATTATACGTGTAGCTTATAAGTTACGGTGACAAAATAAAAGACGAAATTGAAAGTAGAAGATAACGTACAGAGTAATATGTACCTTAAGGCACCATGAATTTGATTTTGTCATGGGAATCTATCTGCATCTGCAAATGAAGATCTCTATTAACCTCTTCCAAACTGCTCTGTCTGAATTCTTGTTTTATTTGTATAAAACAAGGAAAAGGACAATCTTGCTTGTTTTTTTTTGTTAGATTGTTGGATTTTAAGAATCTTAAAATCTGCAAATTGTAAAAGTAGATTAAAAAAAGTGCCAAAAATTTTATATGGTCCTCATTTCTTTGAAGTTAATACGACTGTATGAGAATATGAATAATTGCATACTCCCCCAAAAATAGACAAATAGAACAAAAAATATCTCTCGCTCTCCACTCAATTGTGACGTGATATATATGCTCTCCCCTTTTTATAAAAAAAAAATATAGAATTCTTTTTCTAATGTGACGTTTCATTTTGCATGTTGGTTATTTAATATTTGGTGTTATTTTGTGAGGTGGATCATAAGAAACTTTAGTTTAAATGTATATAATTACCTATTAACCATTAATTCTTGCTTTTATCTTTTCACTAATTGATGAACGCATGAGTCAGTTTTACAAAAGTTTGCCTCTTAATTAACTAATGGCCCTCATAATAATTGACCGAATTAATTTTTAATATTTTTTATTGACAAAGTCTAATATGAAAATTTTCATACATGAAAAAAATTTAATTTAAAATCAAATTATGTAATTGGTGAAGGTAAGACAAAATTGAGTGGTTCATGGTTCACTCGGCCCAAGTGATTCATGGTTCACCCGGCCCGAATAAGTCATAATTTAGAGTTCATTATTTAGTGTTTAGGGTGTAGATGGTTGATTTAGGACAATTTTATAGATTTTCATACATGAAAATTTTCACACTAGACATACTCTTTTTTATTAATTGAGACGATACGCACAATAAAGGATAAAATGAGAGGCAGAGTGGGTCTTGTGGAAGATATTAGTAAGGCTTATCATCGTGTGGATTGAGGCTTCGTGAATATATGCTTACGAAACTGGGTTTTGCGAAGAGCGGATTAGTTGGATTAATATGCTATATGTGAGGTCCGTCAATTATAATTTTGTGTCAAATGATGATATGATTATGTTTTCATATTGTGTGCGGTTTGTTCAATATTGGGCAAAATCCAAGCTATGCTTGGAGGCGTTTGTTCATCTCAAGATCTTGTTAGGAGGGGAATACGGTGGAGGATAGGTGGTGGAAGGGGGGGGAGTACCAGTGGCGGACGGATGTAGAATTGTACCCCCAAAATGAAATATACTCCTCTTTATACCTTGTGTTAAAAAATAAAATTGTATTTTATTATGTATAATTAGGAAAAAAAATATTTAAATGTATCCCTAAATTTTAAATTTTACTCAAATGTATTTCCAAGTTTTGAATCCTAGATCCACCACTAGGGAGTACGACTATGGCAATGATCCCTTGCTAAATGATGATGAGACGTTCTTTATCAGAACTCCAAGAAGACACAATGGACTAGATTGGTGTGTAACGGGTCTCTTCATTCTGGGTGCTAGAACGAGTAAAAATCATTTTTGGTCACACAGGACACAGTGTCTCACGATTTTGATCTCAAAACTCATCATTTTGGTCCCGTAACCTTTTTTTCATTCAGTTTTAGTCGCAGGGTCCACAAAAACTGTTAGTTTTGAATGGAATGGGCGTGTGAGCCACGCATACTCCATTAGTCTGGCCCATTTTCGAGAAAAAAATATTTTTGATCCCACACGATACGGGACCTTGCACTGTTGGTCCCAAACTCACCATATTATGTAAATACATAAATTTGGCAAAAATACCCTATATTGATAGTTTAAACTATTTTTTGTCTTCTCTTAATGTTGGGAGATGAAATTAATAAAGAAGATTTTGATTAGATCCCAAAACCTCTGAGTATGAAATGTTCAGGATAATCTTGATAGTTGAGTCAGGATTCAGTTTTAGAGTATTCAGGATGTTATCTGCACAATGTATAGTCAGCAGATATAGATCAGGATAGGTTCTGAAGACTCAAGAAGTCAAGAAACCGGTTTCAAGATGAAACTAAAGTTTCTGAAGTTTCAGTATGAAACTGAGAAAATGAAGACTCATTGTGAAACTGAGATATCAAGACTCGCCAGAAATCGAGATATCGAAAAACTCAAGCAGAAATCGAGATATCAAGACTTCAAAGCAGAAATCGAGTAACTTCAAGATGAAGATCAAGATATCACCAAGATATCCGTGAAGACTCGTAAGACTCAAGAAGACATCAAGACTCAAGACACGTAGACATGTAAGATCAAGATCAAGATCAAGACAAAGGATATCAAGAAGGCAACAATATTATCAAGACTCAAGAATGTATCAATGCTCAAGATAACCTCAATGTTCCGAGGCAATCAAAAATATCTATCTCAAGGGTACAATCATCGAGAAAAAACGCGATTGCTTAGAAAAATAGATATTGCCTAAGACATTCTCATGTAGACAAAAGGAACTAAGACAAAGTGTTGTTAAGGTTATATCACTCAGAGATAGTGACCAAAAAGAGCCGTTGAGTTTGTCTACATTTAGCTGAAGACAAAAGTCAAAAAGAAGAAGACAACATCATCTTTTTATCGACATCGACAAATGACAGTCAATGAAAACATGTCGATAGTATTATGTTCGATCGCAAAAAGTGATGACCAAATTTACATGAAAAGTTGTTTTGCTAAAAACATCTTTAGGGAGTTTCAAACCCTAAATATAGTTGTTCATCACACACCATAAGAGGAAACTCACGAAGCTATCTCTTCCAACTGATAGTTTTTCAAGAGTGACCATGGTGTATGCCTATACATACTTGTGACCCTCTACATTGAAGGTTACGGGAAATTTGTAAGCAACTCAAGAGCTCAAACTTATTATTGCAAGTTGAAACACTCGAAAACCCAAGAATTTCCCAAGTGCTTTATATCGAAGAGAGCTCATTCCACTAAGCCTAGCTTGATAAGATATATCCAAAGCTTAGTCGAGATATCCTAGCCTTTGCATTGTTCTTAATTGTAAAGGATATCTCATCCTAGTTGGAAACCAACCAAGAAACCCCAAACCCTTTGTAAGGTAGTTTGAGTGTGATTGTTGGTGAGATTGGAGTTGTAAAGAGTTAGTAAACTACATTGAGGTAGTCGAAAAGCTCAGAGAAGAGTTGAGTAAACTATCTTGGATAGTCGAAAAGTTTTGTGTGTGTTTTGAGTAAGTAAATTACGAGAGGTAGTGAAAAAGCTCAAAATAGAAAGGTTAGTAAACTACATAGGTAATCAGAAAACCTTAGGAAGTGTTTAGTGAATTTCTCTGAAGAGATCAGAGAGAGTGGACGTAGGAGCTTGAGTCTCGAACCACTATAACTTGTTTGTGTTATTTGCTTTTCAGATTACTTTGATTATCTCGTTGCATAACTTTGAATTGAAAGCATATTTTCACCGATATTCCGGTTGGAATCAATCATTTGAGTTATCGCATATAATTGAATCACAGCCTCAATCACTATTCCATTAAAAAGGAAGGTTTTTAAAGAAAAGCATAAAACAAGTATAAACTTAGGCCAATCATTCCAAAACATCCCAAAGAACAGATAGTTACCAAACCGAACGTACTCTTACGAGGGGTTCATAAGTTAGTTATCCGATCAGCGACTCGGGATCTCTGAAAACTCAGATCGATTGGGATTATCGAGGTATCTCGAAAGCGACTCGGGATCTGCATCTCGAGATAGACTTTGACTTCGAGGCATCAGGCTTCCCAGACCAAATCATCGGGACAACTGACCTAAGTCGACCTCAAGAAAGAAAAGTTTTAAAATCACTGAACACGTGTATTCCCCCCCCATACACGTGTAAGACTCGTTTGCACAGGGACCAACAAGTGGTATCAGAGCAGTGGTTCAACTTGACCACCTGCTTTGTTGACCATAGTCTTATTTGCTAAAATACGTGTGGTCTATCTGAACAGATCTTATTTGCTGATATCTTAAAAGACTCAGACAAAATGTCTTCTAAGAAACTTCCCTTGTTCTCGAGAGAACTATGATTTGTGGAGATCGAGAACGCAGCTCACCAGATTCTAAACATGAACGTATGTGGAGAGTGGTCTCTGAAGGGCCATTCCAATTTACTGTGGTGAAACCCATAGGAACAGAAAATGAGAGAAATGATCTCAGGACATAATTTCCTAAGTCTGATGACCAACTGACTCCTGAGGAGAGGAAGTTAGTCAATCTAGACTATATTGCCAAAGACACACTATACAGTACAATTGATGATGGTGTGATGGGAATGATTTCACCTTAATATCAAGAAAAGAAATTTGGGATACACTAGTTGTAATGTGTCAAGGCACAGATCATATCAAGGAGAACAAACTTTCAGTTGCCATTGGAAAGTTTGATAGTTTTGAAATGGAAGATAGTGAATCTATAGACAAATTGGAAGTCAGATTCACTAGTATTATGAATGATCTGAATGCACTTGGAAAGAGATATCCACAAAGAGAAGTAGCATTGAAAATTCTTAGAGGTCTTTCTAAGAAATGGGATATTCAAATGCGCATGGTGATTGAAAACACCAAAAACATTGATTCAATGCCGCACCAACAAGTCTTTCTCCGAAATGAAAAGCTTATGAGTTTGTTATTGATAAGAAATCAAAGAAAGCTGACAGCAAAGATGATTCATCATCTAGTAAAAATGTGGCTTTCAAAGCCAAGGATAAAACCTGTAAAACTAGAGAGTCTGAGAACTCCCTTGCTTAAAAAATCGGGATGAGCTTGAGGATAAGCTAAGATCGATGGCAAGGAGGTTTGAAAAGACTTAATAGTAGATATGGAAAATATAAAAACTATTACAGGAATCACAGGTACCAGAAGAAAGCTGAGGACAGATCGACTGAGAAGAGAAAAGACCTGAAAGCTGAAGGATCTTCATCCAAAAAGAAGGACTCAAAGTCTAAAGAAGAAAGTGATCAGGATGATGATGCCAACAGATGCTATAACTGCCAAAAGAAAGGTCACTTCCAGTATGATTGTCCAGACCTAAGTGCTAAGGAGAGAAGAGAAAGGCAAGCTAAAAGAGACAAGAAGTTCTCCAGCAAGAAAGCCATGGTTGCGGAAGAAGAACATTCTGAGGAAGGTTCCAGCTCTTCAGAAGAAATGTTCTCAGACAGTGAAAGTGATGACCTCTGTCTAATGGCTATGGAGGAGGTAAATTCTTCTATCTCTGTTGCTGCTCCTACACTAGCACAAGAGTTATCAAGTTCAACTGTAAACAGTCAATTTGACCTGATGGATTCTTTTGAGAGTCTGATGAAGGATTATGCTGTTTTACAAGAACTGCTAAATGAAACTCAAGAGCAGAACAAAGAACTGAAGGCTGAAAATCTTAAATGGAAAGACTCTAGTAATACTGAAATCACTTCTCAATTAAAGGGAGCTACTGATGAACTAGATGTTTTGAAAGTACAACTCTCAGAGAAAGAGAAGTTGATAGAGACCCTAAATGAAAAACTAGAGAAATCCACTGAAGAGATTCAGCGGATCAGAACTAAGTTCAATGACCTCTCTGAGAAGCATGAAACTCTACAAAAATGTGAGGATAGTGCGCAGAAGAAGCTAACTCTATTGAATACTGCATCTAAAGTAATAGATGAAATTCAGAGATATCAGAGACCTGCCACTATAAAATCTGGATTGGGATACATTCCAGGGGGAACCTCACAAGGTCATTTGAATGCTGCATCAAGTAGCAAGAAGAAAATCTTTGTTAAACCAGTGGCACCTACACTTCAAACTGAAGAAATGCCTAAGGTTGTAGACAAGGGAAAAAGACCCATGGTTCCAGTAAAACTGAATGATCAGGTAAGAAAGCCCAAACCTCAGGTGAAGGCTAGAAAACCTGACCACTCAGTAGGAAAATTTCAGGCAAGTACTTCAAAGCCTCAGGCTAAGAATGCAAACCTGAAAGGATCTGCACTGAACCAGCAGAGGAATTTTCAGAAGAGAAACACTCAGCAGAGACATTCTCAACTGAAAAGACCAAGTCCACAGATTACTGAAAGACCCCAATTTCAGTACAGACAACCTAAACCCCACTTGCCTAAGGGTAAAGGTTACTGTTGGGATTATACTAGAAAGTATGTTTTTACTTTTGTATAATCGAAACTGAATTTTCAGACTTATTTACTGAAATAAATTGTTTATCACTGATGCTTTAAATATTATCGAATGTTACATCTATTTACTGCATAACTGTTCAATAAGTCGTACGTGTTACATTGTAGTTAATTTAGTGATACTAGATCACAGAAAATTAAATTAACAGTCCCTTGTAACTAAAAGTACGCCATTCACGACCTAGATGGAAATGAACAACCCATCATGAAAGGTTGAAGTGTAAGGCTCAGATTGGCTTGTCTTGACCAAGAGATTACACTAGTGCATGACTGATGCACTGAATAGGACCTACAGGAGGATAAATTCTTCAGAACTGAACAAGGAAGAATTAGACCTCAGTGGTTCGTTATTTCTTAATCTTCGTTCCTTAAATAGTATCACGTGGGATTGGTAACTATTGCTTTGACTTATCATGGGTAGAGAATCAACGAGATTCAATACTTTTTATCTTGGGCAATATTATTAGTCACATGTGATTGCTAAGATTTAATACGAAGAATCGTGTAAAAAGCACGCTTGTTCGATTTGCCCCCCCTTGGGAGGTTCATAAGCTTTATCATACCAAATCTTGCAAGTGGAATTAGTTTAGGTATGGATAATAATGTTGAATCGTTCTTGACAAAGGATAAAAGATATTAATTAATGGAAAGCTATTTTGGTGGCTTGAATTAATTAATGGGCTAGATAATCTTAAACACGGGAAATAATGACCGGGAGCCATATTGACTGTAATATGGGTTAAGATGGATAGCGCAATATTAATTATGTAGTGGGATTAATTAATATTTATTGGCTTGAATAATACTGTGGCTCAATATTAGATATTCAAGGTTCATTAGAAGGTCCAATCTTAATTCTCCTAAAGGCCCCCTAAGTAGCCCAACATATAGTCCAATAAATGAAAAGGTGATTAAAATAAAATAAATATTGTTGCTTAATTTTCCAACTAAATTTCGAAAATCATAGATATGTTGGGAGAAAGATTTTCTTTGAATTTTGTTATGGAATGAAGATATGTATTCTTGGAATACAAGATTATCTCATTAAATTCAAGAAATCTCCCACTAGGTTATCTATGATGTGATTTTCGAAAAATTAGAAAATATAGTGGGCAAGAAAGATTTTCTTGATTTTCATGAAAAGATATTATGGAAGATATGTATTTCTTGAAATACAAGAATATCTCATTAATTCAAGAAGATCCAAATCTTGGATTCTTGACCCCAATATTTTCGAAAATTCCATAGCAAATAGAGAAGGTGTGATTTTGTGGAATATTATAATTATGGGAAAAGAATATAGGAGATATATTCAAGATTTCTTGAAGATCAAGAAAAAAAATTTCCACATTATTTTAAACCTAAATTTTCGACCACCTGGCCTCTATAAATAGGGGATGATTACTTCATTCCCAAGTACAATTCCATGTGCTGGAAAAATTAGTAAATCCACAAAGGTGGTGCAACATATTTTATTTTCCTTTTGTTAAATCGTTCACAAGAGTCCTTCCACCGGATAGTCGAACGAGGGCTAAGGGAATACTTGGGAAGTCCTTTCGGTTAGTCTAATCAACCACACCGTTGCCATCCCAAGAGGTACGTTCACGTAAACTCGTAGAATTCCGCATGCGTAGGTTTTACGTGAATTATTATATGCATGATATGTTGTTGGATTATTATTTGAATTAATATAGGATTAATTCATGCTAGTAATAATCAAAGAATTAAATTTGTATTTAAATATTCATCCCGAATAGATCTGTGCAACTTATTCCCCAACAACTGGTATCAGAGCCAAGGTTTCGGGCTCTGAATTTTTTAAATTGTAATTTAATTCGTTGGCATTAAATTTGAAATTGGATTGTAGAATTGCTAGATCTATTTTGCAGGTATCCAATTGTCATGGAATTTAATGTGTTTATTTATGCATGCATATAAACTGTGGTTTTTAATTTCGATTGCTCGATTCGCTTTTGCCTCGTGAGAAAATCCACGAGTAGATTAGAATTTGTTTGATTTGATCAATGTAATAGACTAGTCTAGATCTAGGTTTATTTATTTTTTGTAAATAAATTGTAACCGGATCAAAAAACAAGGACCGAGACGAAGAATTAAAGGACTTAAATCAGATCCGGGAGTAGTCATCGCCGCTAAACGGTCAACGGAGGCACGCGTGGACGCTGGACGCTTGATGCAACGACGGGCATCAGGGCGAGGCCGATTGGCCGAGCGCCACGACCGGAACGCCAAAGACGGGCGAAAGCACTAGGAGATAAGGCACCGTGACGGTTGAGCGACCAATATGGATAACTTTGGAGCGCATTCAATTTCGCGGATGCGACGGAGTTTCAAAGAACTGCCATGATGGGCAGGCACGGCCGGGCGACGCTGCGCCAATGATGAGCTGCCGCCGCCGAGAGTCGCCGAGCCCTATCAGGTCGCCGAGGTACGGCGGGGCGCCCGAGGTCGCCGAGGTCGAATGGCTGTGGGCCTAGAAAAAAAATGTGTATCCCGGCCGCGAAGCCGCTAAAGTGGTCAATAAGACGGAGCATTTTTTTTTTCGAGACGCATCGAAAGGGGAGAAATTCAAGACTGTTTCTTCAAGATCAAGCCAAGAAAAATCAAACCATGACAATCGATAATTTGTGCCCAATATGTTTATTTTCCGTTATGCTTTATTTAATTTGTTTAAATGTGTTTGCATGAGAATTGCCCAAAAAAAAAAAATCTCACCTTCAAAATTACTAAGTATGTTTAAATAATTAATTGACAATTTTATTAGGATAATAAAATTGAATTAATTTTTGACCTCCATGATTTATTCATTTGTGAATTCTTTGGGGGGAAATCCCCTACTTGACGGTCAAAAGATAGATTTCACATGAATGAATTCCAAGCGGATGATTGTGGGTTATTACTAGTGGCTTACGATGACCTCCCCACGAGGCTCGTTCAAAACGAAATAATAATCAGATTTAATCATGATTATTACTTAGGTATAAAATTGATTTGCATATACTTCCCCAAGTCCTCGTCAATTTTATATTGGTCAAGTGGGAGCCAACTATTAATCTGGATATTAAAGGTTTGTAATCGTTCTTGTTTGTAATTTCTTGAATGTGTTTAAATAATGACCCACCCCACGTGGCTTATTTAAAACTTTTTTAAGATGTCACGATACATGTTCATAATTTTTTAGATTTTAATATGATGCATGTGATCAAACCTTGTGATATATTTGTGCTTATGCATATTATTATTTATTTGAGTTCATCATGTCGCAACCTTTTTAATCCACTATTCAATATACTTAAAGACAATTTGCTCATTGGAGAAAATTTTGTTGATTGGAATCGAAAAACTCACTATTGTCCTCATCAAGACAAAGCCATAACGGTTCTCGACCACACCTAAACCGAAAACCATCGATGAGTCCACTAAAAGCGGTTAAGAAAGAGTATGCCGACCGGGAGTGGTCTAACGAAATGGAAAAGTGTACCATCTTGGTTTATGTCGATGTGTTGCAACACCAACACCAGAGCGTTCGGACATTGCGGGAAATCATGACTAGTCTTAAAGCGATATTTCAACATCAAAACCCGTGTGGCTCGTCGGATCACCATGAGGGACTTGCTTTCTATGAAAATGGTGGAGGAACGCCCAGAAGGGAGCACGTTCTCTAGATGATGGCTCACCTTAATAAACTTGAGGTACTTGGTCCGAATACGATATCGAGACCCAAATCGATTTCACAGGCTCCACTCTGCCAAAAAGTTTTGAACGATTAATTTGAACTACCGGATGAATAATCGAAGTTCTCGATACCGATCCAAGGCAAGCTTTTAGTCTCAAAGAGAGGCGATATTAGCAAAAGAGCCAAGCCTTGGTGACAAACGGACCTTCTTCTTCTTCTAGGCCAAGGATGGTAAGAACAAGAAAAGGGTCAAAGGCCACAAGCAAGTGAACTCAAGTGTTGCCAATGGCAAAGATAAGGTGAAAAAAAGGTGGTGGAGTGAACAAGCCCACTAAGGGGAAGTGCTTCAATCATGATGAAAAAAAGGACATTGGAGGTCACTGTTCTGGACCCAAAAGGAATGGAACGAAAAGGTAATTCTCACGCACTAGTTGTTGAAACTTTGTTTAGCGCGTATGCCTCCCATTTATGGGTGGTGGATACGGATCCACTAATCATGTTTGTTTTCACATTCTGATGGGGTTCAAAAGGACAAACAACTAAGTCGAAGTGAGATCCTCATCACATCGGGCGTCTTCTACGAGAGTGGCAATGAAGCGATGGGAGAAGTGCACTGTCTTTTGAAGACAGAGTTTTAATTTTAAGAGATGTTCTTTACGTTCCGAAATTTTAGAAAGAATTTGATTTCAGTTTCTAAACTTTTTATGATGGATATTCGGTTACTTTTAATAAAGTTGTTACCATTTCTCTTTTTGAAAAATTTATCTGTCATGGAAGGTTGTCGAATAATCTCTATACAATTAACTGTGCACACCACTCACAAAATGCATCCTATAACACATCAATTATTTCCGAGAAAAGAAAACATTCATCAGACGTGAACGAGACACTTCTTTGGCATCTAAGATTGAGTCATATAAATCCAAAGAGGATCCAAAGGTTGGTGAGAGACGGTTCACTGGAGCTTCTCCAAGTTGAACCGATTCCAACCTGCGAATCATGTTTGGAGGGTAAAATGACCAAGAGGGCATTTGGAGCCAAGGGGAATAGGGCCAAAGAAGTGTTAGAGATCGTTCACACAGATGTATGTGGTCCAATATCAACCAAAGCAAGAGGAGGTTATGAGTATTTTTATTGATGATTACTCAAGGTACGGTTACATTTTCCTTATGAAGCATAAATCTGAGACCTTTGGGAAATTCAAAGAATTTAAGGCTCAAACAGAGAATCATAGGGAAAAATGTATCAAGTCTCTACGATCTGATCGTGGAGGCAAATACCTCAGCGATGAGTTTTTGAACTACTTATCTGATGAAGGGATTGTATCCCAGCTCACAGCACCCAGAACCCCTCAACAAAACGAGGTTGCAGAGCGAAGAAACATAACTCATTTGGAAATTGTTAGATCAATGATGAGTTATGCGGATCTTCCCAAGTCGTTCTGGGGTCATGCCTTGGAAACAACAGCTTACATTCTGAACTTGGTGCCATCCAAATCGGTTCCCAAAACTCCCAAAGAATTGTGGACCGGGCGCAAGCCTAGTATGAGACACATGAGAATTTTGGGGTGTCTGGCCTACGTGTTGGACAAGGAAGCTGGTAAATTGGATCCTTGATCAGAATTAAGGTTGTTTGTAGGTTACCCCAAGGGAACAAAAGGGTGTATGTTCTATGGTCCCGAAGATCAGAAGGTGGTCATCAGCACCCACTTTAGATTTTTGGAAGAAGACTATATGAACCAAAGAAAACCCAGAAGTGAGATTACCTTAAATGAGCTTAGAGGGCAAACCTCAGTGCCAACTGTACTAGATGATATACCAAACGATACGCTTTCACAACCAGAGCCTCGTCATAGTGGGAGGGTTGTAAGACAGCCCGAGAGATTCATGGGAATAGGAGAGTCCTCGGACTTGATTCCCGTACAAGACGAATCAGACCCATGGACATATGACGAGGCACTCCAAGATAAGGATGCAGATTCTTGGCAAACAGTAATGAAAGCCGAAAAGGGTTCTATGTTTCATAACAGAGTGTGGGAGCTAGTCGAACCACTTAATGGGGTCAAACCCATTGGATGCAAGTGGGTATATAAGAGGAAAAGAGGACCGGACGGGAAGGTTGAAACCTTCAAAGCAAGACTAGTGGCGAAAGGTTATACTCAGAAAGAAGGGATCGACTATGAGGAAACTTTTTCGCCAGTAGCCATGCTTAAGTCCATCCGTATTCTCTTATCGATTGCTGTGCATTTGGATTTTGAAATCTGGCAAATGGATGTCAAGACAGCTTTCCTTAATGGAAGTCTTGATGAAGAGATCTATATGCAACAACCCCAAGGTTTCATTGAAACGGGCCAAGAACACCTAGTTTGTAAGCTCAAGAGGTCCATTTACGGACTCAAACAGGCATCCAGAGCTTGGAACCAATGTTTTGATCATGTTATAAAGTCTTATGGGTTCGATCAAAATGAGTTTGAAAGTTGTGTGTATAAAAAGTGTGTCGGAACTGCATTGGTATTCTTAGTACTATACGTAGATGACATTCTGATCATCGGGAACGATGTGAAAGTGTTATCAGACGTAAGGGCATGGCTTTCAAAATAGTTTGATATGAAAAACTTAGGGGAAGCCGGACACATCCTTCGGATCAAGATCACTCGAGATCGCAAGAAAAGGATGATCGGGTTATTGCAAGCTTCATACATAGACACTGTCTTGAAATGCTTCAGCATGCAAGATTCCAAGAAAGGATTCGTACCTTTCAGACATGGAATCCATCTATCCAAGAAAATGTCCCCTAAGACGCAAAAGGAGATAGATGACATGAAAGGCATTCCTTGTGCTTCGCCTGTCGGAAGCTTTATGTATGCAATGCTATGTACGAGACCGGATATCTGCTTTGTCGTAGGCATGGTGGCAAGGTATCAAAGTAACTCGGGAAAAGAGCATTGGACGGCAGTTAAAAGCATTCTGAAGTATCTGAAAAGAACTCAGGATAGAATGTTGGTTTATCAGCCAGATGGTCCAATCCCCGTCGGTTACACGGACTTTGATTTCCAATCAGACTTAGATTCCAGAAACTATCTGCCTCAGTTAGTGTGTTTCCATTTGGGAAGTGCAGCCATCAAATGGACGAGTGTGAAGCAGAAATGCATCACTGACTCAACCATGGAAGTCGGGTAAGTAGCTGCTTTTGAAGCAGTGAAAGAACTGATTTGGCTCTAGACCTTCTTAGTGGACTTGGATGGAGTTCCGAATTTGTCTAGCAATATTTGCTAGGGGCAGTTGCAAATTCAAGGGAACCAAGAGTCCACGAGTTAAACAAGCACACTAAAGGAAAGACATCTTATACGAGAAATCGTTAAGAGAGGAGATATAGATGTGGCAAAGATAACGTCTAAGGACAACCTAGCAGATTCATTCACAAAGGGTTTGCCTCTGAATACATTCGAGAGACATGTGGAAGGAATGAGTGTCAAGACCGTTGTCAATCTGCTTTGAGTATAAGTGGGAGAAATTATAAGTTTCTTGTAGGTGACATTAGATGTCACGGACTACACGAGACATGTTGTAGTATACTTAAAAGCAGACTTTGAGTATAAGTGGGAGATTGTTGGGATTATACTAGAAAGTATGTTTTTTACCTTTGTATAATCGAAACTGAATTTTCAAACATATTTACAGAAATAAATTGTTTATCACTGATGCTTTAAATATTATCGAATGTTACATCTATTTACTGCAAAATTGTTCAATAAGTCGTACGTGTTACATTGTAGTTAATTTAGTGATACCAGATCACAGAAGATTAAATTAACAGTCCCTTGTAACTAAAAGTACGCCATTCACGACCTAGATGGAAATGAACAACCCATCGTGAAAGGTTGAAGTGTAAGGCTCAGATTGACTTGTCTTGACCAAGAGATTACACTAGTGCATGACTGATGCACTGAATAGGACCTACAGGAGGATAAATTCTTCAGAACTGAACAAGGAAGAATTAGACCTCAGTGGTTCGTTATTTCTTAATCTTCGTTCCTTAAATAGGATCACGTGGGATTGGTAACTATTGCTTTGACTTATCATGGGTAGAGAATCAATGAGATTCAATACTTTTTATCTTGGGCAATATTATTAGTCACATGTGATTGCTAAGATTTAATACGAAGAATCGTGTGCAAGTACGCTTGTTCGATTTGCCCCCTTGGGAGGTTCATAAGCTTTATCATACCAAATCTTGCAAGTGAAATTAGTTTCCGGTATGGATAATAATGTTGAACCGTTCCTTGACCAAGGATAAAAGATATTAATTAATGGAAAGCTATTTCAGTGGCTTGAATTAATTAATGGGCTAGATAATCTTAAACACGGGAAATAATGACCGGGAGCCATATTGACTGTAATATGGGTTAAGATGGATAGTGCAATATTAATTATGTAGTGGGATTAATTAATATTTATGGGCTTGAATAATATTGTGGCTCAATATTAGATATTCATGGTTCATTAGAAGGTCCAATCTTAATTCTCCTAAAGGCCCCCTAAGTAGCCCAACATATAGTCCAATAACTGAAAAGGTGATTAAAATAAAATAAATATTGTTGTTTAATTTTCCAACTAAATTTCGAAAATCATAGATATGTTGGGAGAAAGATTTTCTTTGAATTTTGTTATGGAATGAAGATATGTATTCTTGGAATACAAGATTATCTCATTAAATTCAAGAAATCTCCCACTAGGTTATCTATGATGTGATTTTCGAAAAATTAGAAAATATAGTGGGCAAGAAAGATTTTCTTGATTTTTTTTTTAAAAGATATTATGGAAGATATGTATTTCTTGAAATACAAGAATATCTCATAAATTCAAGAAGATCCAAATCTTGGATTCTTGACCCCAATATTTTCGAAAATTCCATAGCAAATAGAGAAGGTGGGATTTTGTGGAATATTATAATTATGGGAAAAAGAATATAGGAGATATATTCAAGATTTCTTGAAGATCAAGAAAAGATTTTTCCACATTATTTTAAACCTAAATTTTCGACCACATGGCCTCTATAAATAGGGGATGATTACTTCATTCCCAAGTACAATTCCATGTGCTGGAAAAATTAGTAAATCCAAAAAGGTGGTGCAACATATTTTATTTTCCTTTTGTTAAATTGTTCACAAGAGTCCTTCCACCGGATAGTTGAACTAGGGCTAAGGTAATACTTGGGAAGTCCTTTCGGTTAGTCTAATCAACCACACCGTTGCCATCCCAAGAGGTACGTTCACGTAAACTCGTAGAATTCCGCATGCATAGGTTTTACGTGAATTATTATATGCATGATATGTTGTTGGATTATTATTTGAATTAATATAGGATTAATTCATGCTAGTAATAATCAAAGAATTAAATTTATATTTAAATATTCATCCCGAATAGATCTGTGCAACTTATTCCCCAACAGTTACCTGAACCCGAGTCAACAAAGATTCAGACCAGCTGCACAGAAGCCAAAGCAATGGAACAAAAGGCCTGTACCAAAGAAAAATTCTAAGGCTCATGTTCATGCCAAGGCTAGCACTCATACACAAGAAACTGCTAAGGCACCCAGAGTAGTAAATGTGTATGTAGATGTTTATGGAAGACAGATCAACCACTCTTAAGTGATTAGAGTTGTCAGGCAGATTTGGATTCCGAAAGGTACAACTAACATGGTAGGACCCTACACAAATTGGGTACCTAAGAATTGATCTGTTTTTCAGGAGAAAAACAAGGGCACTGAGCTGATTGAAGATCACATAGCACTGATGAGTGGAGATGAAATGGCCCCTGCTATATGGTATCTTGACAGTGGATGTTCAAGGCATATGACAGGATTCAAGCAGATACTCAGTGACTATGTAGAGCAAAGAGGCCCTCAGATCACATTTGGAGATAACTCCAAGGGACAGACTGAAGGATATGGAACTTTGGAAATCGATTCAGTTCATATCCATGGTGTTTCATATGTATCTGGATTGAAGCATAACCTGCTTTCAATAAGCCAATTCTGTGATAAGGGATTTAATGTTGAGTTCTCAAAGAACTTATGTTATGTGAAAGATGATATATCACAGAAAATGCTAATGACTGGAACTAGAAAAGGAAATGTGTATCTTGCTGATTGGAGTTCAACTCCTAAAGATACATGTTTGGTTGCAAAAAGTTCCAGGTTATGGCATAAAAGGATGAATCACCTGAATTTCAAAACCCTGAATAAACTTGCAAGATTAGCTCTTGTGAGAGGGTTGCCAAATGAAGTGTTCAGTAAGGAACATGTTTGTGATGCGTGCCAAAAAGGAAAACAAATTAGAGCATCATTTAGAAGCAAAGTAGATGTTTCTACTGAGAGAATACTTCAATTGTTGCATATGGATCTTTTTGGTCCAGTAACACCAGTGAACACTAATGGCAGGAAATATACACTAGTGGTAGTTGATGACTACTCAAGATATACATGGGTCATATTCTTACTCAGTAAGAAAGAGACTCAGATAAAACTGCCTGAACTACTGAAAAGGCTCAGTATTGAAAAGAACTTGAGTGTGGTCAAAATCAGATCTGATAAAGGAACTTAATTTATAAATCATATTATATCTGATTATTGTGCAGCAAATGGAATTACTCATGAAACATCAGCTGCAAGGACCCCTCAACAAAATGGTGTTGCTGAAAGACGGAACATGACTCTAAAAGAAGCTGCAAGGACCATGATAGCTGAAGCTGATATTCCTAAAAGAATATTCCTAATTATTCCTAAAAAGAAGCTGCAAGGACCATGATACCGATAAATTTGAAGTCAGCAAGGACCATGATATTTGGAAGTCGATAGTGAAGTCGATATTCCTAATTAACAAAAGGAAAAAAATAAACTTTGTTGCACCAACATGTGGATTTGCTAATATTTCCAAAGACATGGAATTGTACTTGGGAATGAACTAATCATCCCCTATTTATAGGAGGGAGGGTGAACGAAATTTGTGTGATTTTTCAATGTGGAAAAAGACTTTTCTTGGTCACCAAGAAATCTTGAATATATCTCCTATATTCTTTTTCCCATAATTAAAATATTCCACAAAAATCCCACCTCCTCTATTATGGCATAATTTTAAAAAAAAATATAGTGTGCAAGAATCCAAGATTTGGATCTTCTTGAATTTATGAGATATTCTTGTATTTCAAGAAATACATATCTTCCATAATATCTTTTCAAGAAAATCAAGAAAATCTTTCTTGCCCTCTATTTTCAAAAAATTTTGAAATCTCTCTCATGAATAACCAAGTGGGAGATTTCTTGAATTTAATGAGATAATCTTGTATTCCAAGAATACATATCTTCATTCCATAACAAAATTCAAAAGAAAATCTTTCTCCTCTTTTATCCATAAATTTAAAAAAATTAGAGGAAATATAAGCAACAATATTTATTTTATTTTAATCACATTTTTAGGTTATTGGACTATATGTTGGGCTACTCGGGGGGCCTTTAGGAGAATTAAGATTGGACCTTCTAATGGATCTTGAATATCTAATATTTAGCCACAATATAATTCAAGCCCATAAATATTAATTAATCACACTACATAATTAATATTGACTATCCATCTTAACCCATATTACGGTCAATATGGCTCCGGTCATTATTTCCGTGTTTAAGATTATCTAGCTCATTAATTAATTCAAGCCATTTGAAATAGCTTTCCGTTAATTAATATCTTTTGTCCTTGGTCGAGAGCGGTTCAACATTATTATCCATCCGAAACTAATTCCACTTGCAAGATTTGGTATGATAAAACTTATGAAACCTCCCAAGAGGGCAAATCAAGCAAGCGTATTTGCACACACGATTCTTCGTATTAAATCTTAGCAATCACATGTGACCAATAATATTGCCCAAGATAAAAAGTATTGAATCTCTCTCCGATTCTCTACCCATGATAAGTCAAAGCAATAGTTACCAATCCCACGTGATCCTATTTAAGGGGCGAAGGTTAAGAAATAACGAACCATCGAGGTCTAATTCTTCCTTGTTGGGATTCTCAAGAATTTATCCTCCTTAGGTCCTATTCAACAAGATCGGTCATGCACATGCACTAGTGTAATCTCTTGGTCAAGACAAACCAATCTGAGCCTTACACCTCAACCTTTCGCGATGGTTGTTCATTTCCATCTAGGTCGTGAATGGCGTACTTTTAGTTACAAGGGACTGTTAATTTAATCTTCTGCGATCTGGTATCACTAAATTAACTACAGTGTAACACGTACGAATTATTGAACAGTTATGCAGTAAATATATATAACATTCAATCATATTTAAAGCATCAGTGATAAACAATTTATTTCAGTAAATAAGTCTGAAAATTCAGTTTTGATTATACAAAGTAAAAGCATACTTTTCAGTATAATCCCAACAAACACCATATGAGCTTTGGAATGAAAGGAAGCCTCTTGTTTCTTTCTTTCGTGTGTTTGGTTGCAAGTGTTTCATACATAATAATGGTAAAGATCAGTTGAAAAAATTTGATAGCAAAGCTGATGAAGGAATATTCTTAGAATATTTCGAAGTTAGTAAAAGCCTTCTTGAGTTTACAAATCTGTAGGACTCTTATTGTGGAGGAAACACCTCATGTTGTTTTTGATGAATCTACTTGTGTTTGGAAGAAACAGAACATGATCTTAAGAACCCACCAAGAGAATCACCAGATTAAGCCTGAAAAAGAATGACAAATCATCCACTAAACCTGAAAAGAAGAAGTCAGTCACTTTCTATGAATGGAGTGACTCAGACTCAGACAAAGAAGTTCAGGATGGAACTCAGGATGGTAAGACTCAGGAAAGCCAACACAATTAAAGGTGACCAATAACGAGCAGACACCGATTCGGACTCGGGTATGTGATGTCAATGAAGATGTGGTCACGGTGAGGCAACCGAATCGAATCTATCAACCAAAGGGAACAAATGTCTCGACAATGTTTCAATGGAATTTCCCGAGGAAGATGATTTCCTTTCTCTTTTTCTGTTGTTCCCGAGTTTAATGGTATCGAACCTAACATTTCAAATGTTGAGGATATTATTGAAGGGGGAACATCTAGAAGAAGATGGTTAGATAGTCATCCTACAAGTCAAATTGTGGGTGATCTAACTGATGGTGTTAAGACAAGAAGGTTCCATGGTGAAAGTGCACTATTCTGCTGCTTCCTATCAGAGAAAGAGCCAACTGAGATTGAAGAAGCTCTACAAGATTCTCATTGGATTCTGCTTTATGCAAGAAGAATTTGAATCAATTCTCAAGAAATGAAGTATGGGAGCTAGTGGATAGGCCTGAAAGGCAAAATGTTATTGGAACCAAGTGGGTATTTAAGAATAAAAGAGATGAGAACAACAATATTGTAAGAAACAAGGCAAGACTAGTTGCACAAGGTTATTCCCAAGAAGAAGGCTTGGATTATGATGAAACCTTTGCACCTGTTGCTAAACTAGAAGCCATCGATTGTTTTTCTTGCATATCTTTGCCCACATGAAGTTCACGATCTATCAAATGGATGTGAAAAGTGCATTTCGAACGAGCGGTGTGCTTAAAGAAGAGGTTTATGTGGAACAACCTCCTAGTTTGAACAGAATGATCAAGTTTCTGAGCTCGGAAAAAGCCTTGTATGGTCTTAAGCAAGCACCCGAGCATGGTATGATACCTTTCTCGGTTTCTTCTCGACCATGGTTTTGTCAAAAGGACTGTTGATAGAACTTTGTTCGAGGATAGAAGATGGGGAAGATATCTTACTAGTTCAGATATATGTAGATGACATCATTTTTGGATCTCCAAATCATCAGTTGTGTGAAAAGTTTTCTACACTGATGAAAGGCAAATTTGAGATGTCTATGATGGGGGAGATGAATTTCTTTCTAGGTCTTCAAGTGAAACAATCAAAGGAAGGAATTTTCATCAACCAAGCAAAGTACACCAGAGATCTGATTGCCAAATATGGTGTACAGAATTGCAATGCGTTAGAATTCCCATGAATACTAACTACAAGATGGATCGATCGAAGGCAAATCGAGAAAGTCACATCGATTATAGAGGATCATTGGATCATTGCTCTATCTCACGACAAGTAGGTCGGATATAACATTTGTTGTTGGGATATGTGCAAGATACCAAGCTAATCTGAAATTTAGTCACATGGAGAGGTCGCCAAAAAGATAATCAAGTATCTTAAAAGCAGAGTGAATAGAGGATTGTGGTATCCGGTGATGATAACCTTCAATTAAGCGGGTTATTGGGGATGTCGATTATGGAAGTCAGAGAATTGATGGGAAGTCCACTACAGGAACTTGTCAATTTCTTGGAAGTAAACTGATATCCTGGTTTTCAAAGAAATAGACCTCAGTAGCAACAAGTACTCTTCGAAATTTGAATACATGGTCGAGGGAAATTTGTTGTGCTTTCGATTCTTTGGCTCAGACAACAATTAAGGGATTATAAGATTGTAGCCAATGAAGTACCAATATTTTGTGACAATAATAGTCTTTATTGTTATTTCACAAAATCCAAAGATTGCACACCAGATGCAAGCATGTGGATATCAGACATCACTTCATCAGAGATCATGTAGAGAAAAAGGACATCAGGATGGAGAAAATTCATACTGATAAGTAGAGAGCTGATATCTTGACTAAACCTTTGGCTGAATCAAGATTTCAAGAACTATCAGTTGAATTAGGGATGTTGGATCCAGGTGTAAAAAGTAAAATCTAAAAAATTGAAGGTTTTCAGATGCATGAAGTTTTCTCAGGATTCTACTAAGAAACTCAGGATAAAATTAGAAATACTTAACTGAGTCTTGAGAAACTCGGTGTCTGTCAAGGTCAAGATCGATTATCATCTTGAACCCATTCAAGATTTTCAAGATCATCTTGAAATTTTATCAAGGTCAATACTCAGTAAGATTGATAGAGGGAAATTAGTCTGAAGAAGTAATGACTCATGCAACTCATTTATTGCTTAAGTGAAACTCAGTAATCATTTGCAATAAATACAAAACACCTGAAGAATGTTTTGGGCGGGATCTTTGAAATGCCGAAGAAGGTCAACAGTCATTAATTGCTCTGTTCAATTAATCACCAATGAGGTTAAAATGGCGGCGTACTTTTCGTGAGAGTCCTTTCGCATACCCGATTAATCGATGATAAATCTCAATCGTTGATTTTCATCAAATCGATACGACTTCCCACGAAATCGATCTATATATTCCTTGAGAAGCCATTCAAGCCATTTTATTAAACACTCGTTCCCAAAAATAGTCTGCAAATAAAAATCCCCTTTGCCCAGAAATCGTCATTTTTCAAACCCTAACCTTCAAAATTCCCAAAATGACTTACACAATATTCGACAAACTGGCTGAAACCAATAAGCCATGGTATGAGTACGTGGTTTCTCTGGAAAGTACATCCAACTCGGCTCATGAAGAAGAGGCGCTTCACTTGATCCAACTAGCAAAACTGACAAATCTCGTCGCAAGCCAACCAGAGGGCGAATACTCTAAAGAGGTAATAGAGTTCGTTTCAAATCTGGAAATCGATGAGGAAGATCGAATTGAGTCAAAAATTTATGTTTCCCATCTAGAGAATACCTCAAAGTATGTAGATTTTGTGGGAGCTGTATATAGTCCCTAAGAATTTAAACGGTGTTTTTGAGTTGTGTGATAGAGGACAGGATCCCACAACTTATATGTTAGGTCGGGAGCAAGAATATCTTGATAGGATTACTGAACATCCTATTAAGTTTGAGGCGACCTTACATAAGCGGCATTTGAAGCCAAAATACAGAGTTTTGATGGATATTGTGAGTAAGAGTATTATGAGTAGATCGGGGAGCTTTGAGCAGATTAGCACTCCCAAACTCCGATTGATGGCGGCAATAGAAGATTCACCCACCAAGGATTTCAACTAGCTAAAATATCTGATTAAGGTGGTGAGTGACCAAGCCAAACTCATAAAGAAGGAGGATTGATCTATCTCAATAAAAGGCAAGATACTCCATGCCACCAAAATAGCCTTTATTTTGGAGATGTGTCGAGATGAGGAGGATATCTTTGCCAACACCACTCCATTCCCTAAGTCTAAGGTGATGTTCAAGCCTGTTGCCACCAAAAAGACTATAAAAGGGAAGAAAGAGAAGAAAGTGGAATCACCAGCTGCTACTGAAGAAACCCAAAAAGCCAGGGGGAAGGCTTTGTTGGAGATCAAGATGGAGAAGGGTGAAACTTTGAAGAAGAAGACCCTTGCTCCAAAGCGCAAAAGATTGGTGGTTCTCACTGATGAGGAGAAGAGTGAGACTGAGGAGATACAACCTGAGAGCCAAAAAGCTCAGAAATCGCCTTTACATGTATTGGATCAGGCTATCTCAACAGCACAGGAGCAAACTGAGGAGCAAGTCTTCTCTGAGGTTCTTGAGACGTCACTAAGCTCTGACAAGTTCTCTCAAGAAATTTTCCAAGGACCTCAGACCTCAGAGCAAGTTCAGATTCCTGCTGAGGAAGCACCTGCTCAGACCTCAGAAACTGCTCAGATTCCTGCTGAGGAAGCACCAGCTCAGACCTCAGAACCAATTCAGATCCAGACTGAGGAGCTACCCTCAGACATTGCTGAGCCTCAGGAGCCGATGAACATTGATGAGCTCCTGAGTGATCTATTACTTGATCCTTCAGCAGATTTTCCTACTGAACCTGAGAGCCCGAAGCTCAAGAAGGGTGAAGCTGAAGAGACTGAGTGGCGAAGCAAGGGGGAACGGTTCATTCTAGACCGCTACCCTGAGCTTAGCTCATTCACTGACCTCCAAGACATCTTCTTCAGATTGAGGTCAACAGTCTACATCCTCAACCAGACTCTTCCCGAAATGCTCAACATAGCTTCATTCAGAGGTGAAGACTGGTGGAACGAGGAAACAGCTCTGCTCACTGAATTCTCAGGATTCAGGAAAACCAAGCTCAGGATGAAAATTTCTGACTTTGATGAGCTGGTTAAGAAGAAAATTGCTGAGAGGAAGGATGCTGAAGTTGGTGCCCCGAGCTCCAAAGATAAATCTAAAGATGGGGACCAACAAGGGGATGATGAGAGTCAATCTCAGAAGGAGAAAGACCAAACTGATGCTGAAGAGCCTGCTGTCGAACATCCTCAGACTGAAGTTAGCCTTCAGGTAACCTTTGGCACTATTAAAAATTATGCCAGGATTACTGAAGTACCTATCTTTAATTCTGTAATGTCTGATATGCAGACTGAGGCTCAGATGGACACCCAAGCTCAGGGTGAAACCCAGACTCAGACTGAGTCTGAAGCCCAAGTTCAGACTAAAGCTCAGGCTCAGACTGAGACTCAGGCTGAACAGCCAGCTCAGGAGAAACAGCAGATCTCATATGCTCCAGAGATTGATCTCACCCCAATTTTGGAGAAACTGGAGAAGGTTGAGCCAATCTTGAACAAAGTTGCTCAGATTGAGGAGGTATTGGCCAACCAAGATCAAAAGATGGAAAGTCTGAGTTCTTCTTCAGACCTGTTGCAACTTCAGAACACTCTGACTGAGAAGCTGACCTCCATAGAAGGAAAGATGGAAGAGAAGATGGATGGGATCAAAGTTGAGATAAGTGCAGAGCTGAAGCAGAAGCATCAGGAAAGGACTACATATCTTGAAGCCAAATTGGTGGAGAAGAATGAGATGCTAGTCAAGAATGTTGTTGAGGAGATGAGCTCAATGCTCATGGCCAAAATGACAGACATGTTCAAAGAAGCTCTCTCCAGCCAATTTGCTCATATGTCTGAAGAGGTCTCTGTGGCGAAGAACCACCTAAGAAGGCTCAAAGAGGAGCAAGATGGGTTAGCGGGGAAGTGCGGCCAGGTCGAAGAGGGAGCGGTATCATATGGACCTGAAACCTTCAGACTTACGCCCAAGTATGGTTCAAGAAGGGAAAGACCCGAGTGAGGCGAGAAAGTTATTGGAACATACTTTGGCAAGAAAGGCTGGCAAAGATGCAGAAAAGAAAATCATTGCTGAAGCCATGCAAGAAGTCGAGGCCACTGAAAAGCTGAAGTTCAAGATGGTGGAGAGCTTGGTCTACACTAAAGTTTTGAAGAAACAATGCAAGAAGTAGGCGCAGAGAAACCGAGTGATAGAAGAAGAGTTGGGACAAGCAAGCCGAGCCGAATTGCCCACTAAAAAAGGAAGGTTGTGGCTTTTGTTGAGCTGGGGTAAAAGAGCTAAGGCTTCTAAGCCAACTCAAAAGGAAGTTGATTACGGATATTGAAGAGTCTGAGGTTGAGCCTCAAAAGAAAGTCTTCAATACAAGAAGTGCTCTGAGATCACTCAAGTTGAGCAAGCCAAGAAAACTGGATTGCTTCTTTTTATGGAGTTCCCGTGATCGAAATAAGATGGAAGAAGAAAAGCGTAAGAGAAGGAGTGGTTTCAAGAAGTTCGCAAGCAAGAGGAGAGGGATCGCAAAAGCACGAAAAATGGCGATGTTGACAAGTGGATGACAATCCATTTCAACGATGCATGGGAAGAAATCAAGATAACTTTTTGGTTCTACTTTGATGTCTAAGAGAATGGGAGGGAGAGCTCGATTCTAATGAGGCTTTTTCATAGACTATCTCCGACCTTTTATCCGAAGTATCTTCAAATTTGGATCAATCTTGAGGATGAAGGAAAGGTTAGGATAATGTGCCCCTGGTCCATACTCATCATACCCTCCTCCTATTTGGAGAATGGCTTGGTGAATGAAAAAGCCATTTCTCAGGAGATTGCTCAGTACACCATTCAGTTGGGCCTGACAGGGAACAATCCTGATATCATCAAAGAGAGAGATGCGCTGAAGAGAAGATATTATGGAATGTTCAACCTTAAAGTGCCTGCTGATGAGGTGGAAGAACAGAACTGAAGAGC
The DNA here is from genome assembly GCA_037126765.1 of Stenogyne calaminthoides. NCBI lineage: Eukaryota > Viridiplantae > Streptophyta > Magnoliopsida > Lamiales > Lamiaceae > Stenogyne > Stenogyne calaminthoides. Next base: position 32,841,884 of record JBBCBC010000011.1, read on the forward strand.
CCGAGCAGAAGAGCAAAAGAAGACTGAAGATCAAGACTCAGAAGACTCTTGTAATTTCCTTATCTTTTTGTCTTTTTGATTTTGTTTTTCAGATAAGTTCATTATAAGTTGTAACTGTATACCATTCATCAATGAAACCTTATCATTTATGCTCAAAAGATAATATCTCATTATCTTACTTTACATGTCTTTACTTTTGACATGCCTGAATGTTGTCTCTGAGGAAATTGTTGGGAGACTTATTGTTTACAAAATTGTTAGGAAATTATTTGTTAATAGATATACCAATCTTGTAATAGGAAAAACTGAAACCTGAATATAGGTTAAGTGTTTTGTAACAAGACAGGTTTTGGCATCATCAAAAATGGGGAAATTGTTGGGAGATGAATTTAATAAAGAAGATTTTGATTAGATCCCAAAACCCCTGAGTATGACATGTTCAGGATAATCTTGATAGTTGAGTCAGGATTCAGTTTTAAAGTATTCAGGATGTTATCTGCACAATGTATAGTCAGCAGATATAGATCAGGATAGGTTCTGAAGACTCAGTAAGTTTCTGAAGAAACTGAAGTTTCAGTATGAAATTAAAGTTTTCAAGTTTCAAGATGAAATCGAGAAATCAAGACTTCGCAGAAATCGAGATATCAAGACTCAGCAGAAATCGAGATATCAAGACTCAAGCAGAAATCGAGATATCAAGACTCGGCGAAACCGAGTAACTCAAAGATGAAGACTCAAGATATCGGTCCAAGATATCTGTGAAGACTCGTAAGACTCAAGACTCGAAGACATCAAGACTCGTAAGACTCAAGACACGTAACACGTAAGATCAAGATCGAAGACAAAGGATATCAAGGCACAAGAATTATCGAAGACTCAAGAATGTCTTGAATGCTCAGTATAACCGAATGTTCCGAGGCACTGAAAATATCTATCTGAAGGATACAATACTGAGAAAAACGCGATTGCTTAGAAAAATAGATATTGCCCAAGACATTCTCATGCAGACAAAAGGAACTAAGACAAAGTATTGTTAAGGTTATATCACTCAGAGATAGTGACCAAAAAGAGCCGTTGAGTTTGTCTACATTTAGCTGAAGACAAAAGTCAAAAAGAAGAAGACAAAGATGCATACTTATCGACATCGACAATGATAGGTCATTTGAAACATGTCAGTAGTACTATGTTCCAGACTGCAAAAAGTGATGACCAGCTACATGAAAAGTTGTTTGCCTAAAACATGCTAGGGAGTTTCAAACCCTAAATATAGCCGTTCATCACACACCATAAGAGGAAACTCACGAAGCTATCTCTTCCAACAGATAGTTTTTCAAGAGTGACCTTGGTGTATGCTATAAATACTTGTGACCCTCTACATTGAAGGTTACGGGAAATTTGTAAGCAATTCAAGAGCTCAAACTTATTATTGCAAGTTGAAGCACTCGAAAACCCAAGAATTTCCCAAGTGCTTTATATCGAAGAGAGCTCATTACACTAAGCCTAGCTTGATAAGATATATCCAAAGCTTAGTTGAGATATCCTAGCCTTTACATTGTTCTTAATTGTAAAGGATATCTCATCCTAGTTGGAAATCAACCAAGAAACCCCAAACCCTTTGTAAGGTAGTTTGAGTGTGATTGTTGGTGAGATTGGAGTTGTAAAGAGTTAGTAAACTACATTGAGGTAGTCAGAAAGCTCTAGAGAAGAAGTGAGTAAACTATCTTGGATAGTCAGAAAGCTTGTGTGTGTTTTGAGTAAGTAAACTCTGAGAGGTAGTCGTAAAGCTCAAAATAGAAAGTTTAGTAAACTACAGAGGTAGTCAGAAAACCTTAGGAAGTGTTTAGTGAATTTCTCTGAAGAGATCAGAGAGAGTGGACGTAGGAGCTTGAGTCTCTGAACCACTATAACTTGCTGTGTTATTTGCTTTCTATATTGCTTTGATTATCTGTTGCATAACTTTGAATTGAAAGCATATTTTCACTGATATTCAGTTGGAATCAATCCACTGAAGCTGCATATAACTGAATCACAGCCTAATCACTATTCCATTAAAAGGAAGGTTTTCAGCAAAAGCATAAAACGAGTATAAACTTAGGGCCAACCATTCAAGACATCCGAAAGTAGCTAGAACAGATAGTTACCAAACCGAATTTACTCTTACGAGGGTTCGATAAGTTAGTTATCTGATCCAAGACTCTGGATCTCTAAAAACATCAGGATCAGTTGGGATTATCTGAGGTATCTGAAAGCAGCTCAGGATCACTGTCTCAGATAGACTTTGACTCAGGGCGATCTGTGCTTCTCAGGACCAAATCATCAGGACAACTGACCCTGGTGACCTCAAGTAAAGAAAAAAGTTTTAAAATCACTGAACACATGTATTCCCCCCCATACACGTGTAAGACTCGTTTGCACCGGGACCAACACTTAATAAAAAAACTCTTTTTGTCTTTTTATGATATTTATCCTTACTAAAAAGAGTCGCGCATGGGGGTTGCGCATGGATCGCGCAAATATAGTTCATGGGTCACGCGACTCATTGCGCGACCTAGTGGGAGGGATATGCATGAATTTAATAAGGGTAAATATGTCATAAAAGGGCAAAAAAGAGTTTTTTTTTATCAAGAGGGGACAAAAAGAGTTTGAACTATCAATATAGGACAATAAAGAGTTTGTCCCTATGTAATTAATATTAAAAATAACTAGTATTTCTCATGTACGATGCACGACTTATGAATATTATTATTATATATAAGTATTGTATTAATAATTATATTTTTTAAAAAGTCATGTATAATTAAAGATTTATTATATCAATTGTAGTATGTTATTTTGTAGTATAATACATTATATTTACTTAAGTTTGAGTAAATTAAAGATTCAACAAAACTAATATTGTTAAAAAAATTAAATGTTAATTACTTAAACAAACAAAATTTATAAATTTTAGATCATGGGTATATTGTGATCATCTTGATTAGAAATAAAAAATTTACTGGCCTAAATTTACAAAAAATTGAAACTTGCATGCCTACATTTACAGCAAAAAAGGAAAATCTAAAAATATATTGTCCTTCAAATACAACCCTCTAAATTATGGACCTATAAAAATATTTTTCCCAATTCTTTTTGCTAACCACCTTGATTTGAATATTTATTTTGCATAACAATATAGTATGTTCAAGCCATAATGCATTAAAAGACCCTTAAACTCTCAAATGTTGTTTCGAAAGGTCCCTAAACATTATTATTATAAAAAACTCAATTATGTAACACTAATGTTTTCTGTTAAAATATGGCACATCAGCCCAATTGATAGTTCAAGAGAATTTTAATGCATTGTGCCTATTATATTAATATTATATTACTTTGTAGGTCCCGAACGGGTTTAGTGAGGGCAGAAGTCTAGAGGGGAGGGGTGAATAGACTTTGAAACTTTTTTGTGCTTGAAAAAGGTGTGAGGGGTTAGCTTTGATCGAGTCGAAAGTGAATCGGTTTGATCGATAACCAACTTCATCTTGATTGCCTGAAAGGCAGATCGATTCAGTAACTATCGGTTTAACGATGTGTCGCGGAAGCTTAAGTTTTACCCGTGTGAAAAACCGGTTTTGATAAATCGATTCCAAGGTTAATCTTTTAATCGGTTGGTGAAGTGTCGGGTTTGATCGGATCGAGAAAGCTTGGTGCTGTTGATCTCAACTTGGAATATGTATGCGCTTTAAAGGTTGTGTGCGATTGTGTAATCGTTAATCAAAGCGGTAAAGGCACACAAGATTTATAGTGGTTCGGACAAACCACCCCACGCCCACTCTTCCCTATCACAAGGGCACCTACTTAACCAATCTGGACTTAGTTTTATGTGTTAGTCCAACACAAGACAACCGACTAGATGTTTAAAGAGTTCACACTCAACCGATCCGAGAGATCGTAACTAGAAACCCTAGTGCGAAATCTTGCTAAACAACTTAACCTAACTTGGGGGTTTGGGTAAGATTGTTTTGGTTCAACTATGAAATCTTTTCACAGATAAAGCGAGCCCTTTAATGACTAGATGAAAAGATTTCTTTGCTAAGAACTTATGGGATGAACACTTAATAAAAATAATCTTCTTGATCGTGTTCTTCGTGCGGAAATCTGATATTAGCTTGAGCTTCTTGATTGTTCAGTGTTTTTGTTTTTCCGCGTGTCGTCTTCTTCACTCTGAAGTGTGATCCCATATTTATAGACCTTGAAATCAAAGAGCCGTTAGAGAAGCAATTTGAATTTCAGGCTATATTTGGTAGACTTTGCAATATTGATGTGATGTGCTTGGGAATGGCATGACCGAAAAGCGTGAAAAGTGTTTTTATATAGATTCTGAGAAGCATCATCAAATCCATAATTGCGGGGCTCGATCATCATCGTGTCTTGTTCTTATTGGATAGCGGACTCACTTTTCGGTGTTGTTCTTCCAACTAAGCTTGACATTCTTCTTGTTCGGATCATCGGACGTATGATTAGGTGAAACATCGATTTCACTGGTGAAATTGACTTTGATCGATCTGAACCGATCGATCTACCGATAGAGTCTTGGTCTTGGGTTGACTTAGCTTCAACTAGCAGACTCGGCTGATGTAGGTCCTCTGGTCTGATCATCTGGAAGTCATCTGATCTTCGAGTATTCTGAGTTTGAGCTTCATGACTTGGTGAAGTTATCGACTAGATCGGATCAATCGATCTTGTTCTTCTTTAGCATTCGCTTTGTCGGATATCAGCTGTCCTTTGAGTCTTCAGATCTGACCTATACATATTGAGTTTCCCCCTCAATATGTGACCTATCTATTTCATCAGTTGTTCTATACAATCATTATCAACTGGTCTTCTATAGCAGGTAATATAAACATCAGTCAGCTAACAGGTCTGACTGGTCCTATTACATGTGTTTTTGGAACTTTCATCAACACTATAAATTTCCCAACAATTTCCCCCTTTTTGATGAAACCAAAACACTTTGAGAAACCAAACACAATTGATAAAAAATAGAACAGTTAAGAGCATATAATCAGAAGACAATGAGACTTTGTCTTAGGATCAGAAAAATAAACTTTTCTCATTAAAGAATGATGATTACAAGTTACATCAGAAAAGTTTGAAAATAAGAGCAGCTGATCCTGAGTAGTCTTCTGATTCTTCACTCTTTGGGCTTGTATCCTTCTGGCATCTCTCTTTGATCTTGAGGTATGTTGAAAATCTGATAAAGTTTCCATTTGACATCATCGATCTGGCGAGGATCGATTATTTGCGTTCTGTGCAGGATGTCAAAATAGAATCTTTGAAATGCCAGTCTGTCAAATGAGCCATCTGCCTTCTTCGAGTACTCCAGCAGATCATACTCTTGGCGAGTTATTTTTACGTTGATAAGCTTGGCCTCATTTTCCAGATACTTCAGAAAATCCGGGTATTTATTCTCTAACCAGTTGAGGAATTCTTCATCAGGAGATTCTTCTTGTGGAACAAGATTAAGAACAAAGGCATCCAGAAGCCATTCACTCCTGATCTTATTCCATTCCTCAAATTTCTTAGCATCTTGCAGCAGTTTTTGGGATGATCTCATCAACTCTGGTGGCAAACCGGTTCGAATGCGGATTTTCCAAATTTCTTCCTTTCTTCACTCTCGATCCGAATTTCTTGTTGATTTTACGCCTCATTTTTTTACGCCCTTCTTTCTTCTTGGCTTTTTGGGCTTCTTGATTTATCTGCTCTTTGGACATCTTTTCACCAAGATGTCGGCTGGTTGTGCTCTTGTGACTATCTCGGTCGAGTTTTTGATGTCCCTCAAGACTGTTATGTCGATTGGTTTCTCGTCTGTCCTTCCCCCCTTTTTGGTTTGATCAAAAAAGTAGTGAGGTGGGAGGTCGAGAACCAAAGTGGATCGCGATCGCCTTGTTGAGATCTGCATGAGATATGCCTTGAGTTTGAGCGATTAGATTTTGAATCGTTGATATCAAATTTCGATCTTAGATGATTCCATGGCGAAGAGAGAGTGTTTTAATCGGTTTGTCAAGTTTCTCTTCTGTCAATTCTAGCTTGTCGTTGAGCATCGTAAAAAAAACTTGTTGTTTATCCACCGAGTCGGGTTTGGCATCAACGGTCTTTATCGATTCGGTTTTTGAAGGACACCTGATTTGAGAGAACGATCTTTGATTGCCCCAATCTGGGAAATAGCTAATTCCCTTTGATCTGTTATTTCTTTGATGGCATCGCCTTTGATCGATTTATCGATCCCTCAACTTCTTCTTTCAGGAGATCTTTGAGACAAGATTTGATCTCCTGAAGTTGATCAGTAGTGACGTGTGATGTTGGAATGTTGGGTGTCACTTGATCTGGTTCAGTTGTTTGTGCCTCCAGTGGTTGGTCATGAAGCTGACACCAGCTCCACTATATCATCAGCGACTCTGTATCCTTCATGATGGCATCTCGCTTGGGAGCTTTGTCGTGATCTCGATTAAATCTGTTAAGCAACCCTAGCTTCCTTTGGATCAAAGCTTTGACAGATTTAGCAGTTATCAGCTCAGCTGGTGATCCCACTTTAGCAGATTTCCTCATGTCGAAATAAAGTCGCAAACTCATCCGCACCGGAATCCATCTGTTCAATAATTATTATAAAGTCCGAGAAGCTTTTTAATCGAAGATCTCTCGGTGAGGATCTCCAAAACTTCCTCTCTTATGGCGGGTTAGGCGACCCGATTCGATCTGACTCATCAATTTCTCTTTTCGATTAGCATTCGATCAATTTCGATTATGATCTTTGTTGATCTGGACTCGGGAATTGTTGGTCGGATTCGATTTGATGAGATGTGGAAGGTTCTGGTTGTGTTTGAGCAGCGGAAGATGGCTGATTAGTTCGACCGAGAGGTTCCGCCACAGGAAGCAGTGCTTCGATTCCACAACAGTAAGTTTTTAAGTTGTGAACGATCTCAATTTAAGGTTAGGGGTGGTGGAAGAATAGGAGAGACATGCTTTCGGAAATCGTTAGTCCGAGTGGTGAATCGGTGGTGGGAGGAGAAGGAGATCGAACGGCTTGTGCTTCTTCCTCAGAATGATCTGGCGAAGCCAATTTTTGGAAGCCCTGCTGTCGATGCTTCACCTAATTTTTGTGGTCAACAGATCGTTCGGGCGCTCCTTCTTCATCGACTCATCTTCTAAGCATTAGAGTCATGGGGCTTGCTTCGCCTTTCTTCGCCTCTTCTCCGGCCTTCACAGTTTTTTTTTTCTTCTTCTTGGGGCATCTGGTGGGCCTTCTGGGGGCCTTCACCGGCTCGAAATGATTCGCCCAAGATCGGTGTAGAAGAAGTTGCCTTCTTGCTCTTTCCTTTCTTTGACTTTGGGGGTTGGCGATATCATCGTCTGGTGGCCCAAAAATGATGAAGTGGGCTGTGAGAAAAAGCCTTATAGGACTTGGTCCATTCTGTTCCCATTTGGCCTTTGGCATTTTATCTTGTAGGATAAGCGCAACCTTGTTGAGATTGCCGATCTTTTTCTTTCGAAATACCGCCTCCACTCATCAACTCCAAATTTATCATGTTCTTGGAGTAGAATGGCCTTCGAAACCCATGCCAATTGATGTTCTTGGCTTCATCAATTATTAACCATCCGCATCTGGTTTTGCCGGATGTAATAGCATAAAATTTGAATCAATGCAATACCCATTATTGTTTTTGACAATATGTCAAACAACAATCGGTATTTCCTCTTGAGCATTGGCCCGACAAAACACGAAGTATGATGTTTGTCGGCCTCTCTCAAAAACTCTTTTTCGATCGGCTCATCTTCGTTCTCCTGTAATGAGAAAAAGTAGATCCGTCCTTTTGTAGGTTTGAGACGTGTTATATCCGTGTTATATCGCATTCGTCGATTCGATTTCTTCTCCGGTGATCGCCGAAAAGTAGTTCTTCTCCCGGAGCATCCGTATCCACTCTTAAATTCCTTAGGAATTCTAGTGCTTCATCTTTGCATCTTTGGATTGCGGAGAAAGCGGTATAAAATTTCTCAAGGCACCTTTTCTCAGAATTTGCTCGACCTCCATGGATTAGGATCCGAGTGATATTGAACTGCATCACGAACTTATCATCCACAATCTTTGTTGCCGATTCGCATAGTTGCACATTATTTTACCCATACTGTGAGTGATCATCTACAGATAAGATAGATTCGGTTAAAAATTGTGCATTAATACAAAGAATATCACACAAGCGAAAACTTAGAAACAATAAAGCATAACACAGAATAAAAGCATTTAAGATCAATGGATTTTAAAAGGATACATCAAATAAACATAAATTACCAGATTCTGTTTTTCGGAAAGATGATTTTGAAACTTAGGAAAACACTTTGAATCTGAGAGAAGTAATCTGGAGTTTTCAGAGAATAAATCGCAAGTTTGTGAAATGGAAAACTCTGGTATGTTTTTGATGATCTTTATAAAGACGAGGAGGGAAAGAAAAGACAAGATTTGGAAGATCAACCGTTTGAAAAGATTAAACGCTCCAGATTAAGCGGTTTTGATCGTATGGTCAGGAAAAAGCACGTACTAAAACCTTTTGGATTTAAAAGCACGTTTAATAGCAGTTAATACATGTTCCCCACATCCGCATTAAATGATTTGCAGGGAATACGTCACAAGGATAATGGGTACAGTAAGGTAAATAATATCAGATAAGATCCGATAAATAAGCAAAGAACAAGAGAAAAGAAAGCGTATCTGGTTGACTAATATTGTAATCAGTCAATACCACTTGTCCATGTTGATTTCACTTGTTGATCTTAGTATTCTGCCTAAGCCTTAAAATTTCCCAACTGATCCTTTTAACTGATCTTCTTCACTTGCATCTGATTTGTTGAGGTTTCAAGCTCAACTGATCTTCCTTGAATACGTCGATTTCCTTCCGATCCTTCTTGATGGGTTGAAGTTCCCCTTCAACCGATATTTCATTTTCCCATAGATCGATGTATCGATTTGTTGGAGTTTTAAGCTCGGTGATCTTCCTCATCTCGATCGACTTTTCAGTATGTATCGATTTTGGTTGACCTAATCGATTCTTCTCAAGTCAATCAATTCTTGGAATAAGTGTTACCGCCAAAACTTAGTCTAGAATAGTAGTCTCTATTCCCTAAGTTGGCGCGATTTGACATCGTAATTATAAATCGAATCTTTCGATATGTCAATCCGTAGTAAATTTATCCAATTATCAGTCGCGTGATTCCTACATGCTGTCCTTTTGGTGCAGATTTCTCTAAAAGGTTTTGAGAACTCGTATTTGCATTTGCACCCTTGCTTGGCCTCTATAAATTGGACCAAATGTTTTACACAACATAACCCATTCACCATACTGATCTTCTTTGTAGAATCATGTATCCTGGTGAACCCTTATTTCCGGTGAGACTTCCGGCAAATACCTTGTTGAATATCAGCTAAATCGACTTACAAAGATGTAAAATAACCCAACTGATTTAATCAGATATTCCTTTTAAATTGAGCATTTCCTTTAATCTGATAAACCTTAAATCTGACTAGTTCCTTTAATCTGATAACTTGTAAATCTGATCGATTTCTCACATCGGTTCGATCGGTGATCTTACGATCGATTGAGATACCAAACTCAACTGATTCCTTTCAACCTAGTTAGTCTCTTAACCAACTGGTTCTGGAGATCATTCCATCAAACATTTTAGGTGCATTTTCTCCAAGATCCAGAAGCCCTAGCTCATTGCATAATTCTCTGAATCTGATCTCAGCTAGTGGCTTGGTTAGAATATCGAATTTTTAGTATATCGGTATGAATCTTTTCCATTCGATATTCTTCTTTTCAACATGATCTCTTATAAAATGGTGTCGACATCCACATGCTTGCATCTTGTATGTAGAACGGGATTCGAAAGTGATTGCAATAAGACTATTATCGTCACGTAAAATAGGTACATTCTTAGCTTCAATGTTATAATCCTCACCGCCGACTAAGCGAGAGCGATTGGGAACAACAAACTTCCTGCAGACCATATATTCGCTTCAAGAGTGGATGTTGCAATCGATGTCCGCTTTTTGAAAACCACGAGATCGCTTTTACTTCCTAAGAACCGACAAGTTCCGAGGTGGATTTTTCGTCAATCTTGCAACCTCCATAATCGTAATCGAATACCCACTAAGCACTAGATTATCATCGATGGGTAAAATAAACCAAGGTTTATCGTCCCTTCAGATACTTAAGAATCCGCTTAGTCGCTTCTAGGTGGCTTATCATTCGATTTGCTCGAAATCGCACATACACCCTCTGCGAAGGTTATATCCGGTCATTTGGAAGTCGTATAGTAGAGATCCAATGAGAGCCCTATATTCCTTCTGATTTGTTTTCTGACCATCCTCATCTGGATCCATCTTGAATCCAGTCATCATAGGAATTTTGGCAGATGAATATCCCTTCTGCACTTTGTTTCACCTGGAGACCCAGAAAGTAATTCATCTGACCCATCATGGACATCTCGAACTTCCCTTGCATCAGTTTGCTGAATCTTTCACATAGACTTTTGTTGGGAGATCCGAAGATGATGTCGTCCACGTAGATCTGAACCATCAGAATATCTTTTCCATCTTCTATTCTGAATAAGGTTCTATCCACTGTTCCTTTAGTGAACCCACTTTCGATCAAGAACTAAGAGAGTGTATCATACCAAGCTCGAGGAGCTTGTTTTAGGCCATAAAGAGCTTTTCGTAAACGGTACACTTGGTTGTTCTTTTCGAAGCCTGGAGGTTGTTCGACATAAACTTCCTCTACTAGTACCCCGTTTAAGAAAGCACTCTTTACGTCCATCTGATACACAGTGAACCCTCTGTGGGAAGCATATGCGAAAACAAACCGAATGGCTTCTAAGCGGCGGCCCGGTGCAAAGGTCTCATCATAATCAATTCCTTCTGATTGTGAATACCCCTTAGCAACAAGTCTTGCCTTATTTCTGGTGATGACGTTTTCCTCATCTCTCTTGTTCTTGAAGACCCACTTTGTGCCAATTACGTCTTGATGATTTGGTCTGTCTACCAGTTCCCAAACTTGATTTCTCTCGGCTGTTTCGGCTCCTCTGCATGGCTAGAATCCGACTTGCGTCTTGTAGAGCTTCCTCTATTGTTGTTGGTTCCTTCATAGGCGGCGGATAAACAATACATGGCACTTTCACCAATCGGTGTCTAGTTTTAACTTTATCGGATGGGTCTCCGATTATCGATCGGTTGGATGGTGGTTATCCAGTCCTTCATTTCGATTTGCGTCGGTTTTGGAGAACATCGTCTGCTTTTACGATAAAATTTTATTACTAGCGATTGGGAGTGGTGCAGAGTTATGATCCACTTGATAAGAACAAGTCTCAGCTGATGTTGGACTCATCATGTGCTGATGTCTGTTCGTGGAAACTTCAGATGTTCCCCCTGAACCGGATGGTTCAGTTGATACTGTCTCAGCTGTATCAGCTTCTTCATCGACAGTTGTTCGTACCTTAGGATCTGATTGATCTGGTGAATCAGCTAGATCTGGAATGTATATTATTCTGATTTCGATTCTTTTTTCCTTGATCGTTAGTCGATCCATTTTCTCAACATCGAGTTACGGTTGATCGTACATCTTGTTCTGCATGCGATTTCTCTTGTTCAGAAGATGCTTCATCAAAGACTACATGGGGTGTTTCTTCCACAAGTAGGGTTCGTCTGTTGTAAACCCTGAAAGCTTTACTAGATGAGGAATATCCTAAGAATATACCCTCATCTGACTTGGCCTCAAAAGTCTTCAACTGACTCTTAGGGTGTTTTTGTAGTGAGCCTTAGTGGAAGACACATCATTACAGTATGGCATGCAGTGTTGATTGATTATACGCCTTTAAAACGGCTTGGTATTGCATGTTAAACTAACATCGTGCGGCGAACTTCTTTGAGAGTTCATTCCTCCGTTCAATTTACTCCATTTTGTTGTGGCGTCCTTGTACGGTGATGTTTCATGTCAGTATACCAAACTTAGAGCAAAAAATCGGTAATAAAAGAGTTCGAAATTTCATATTTTTATCGATCCCGATTTTTACTCTGCCGACACCCTTCTCATTTTGTAATCTTTTTAGCATTTCGGGTATCTTCGTTTGTCGTCTCATTCTTCTTATGTAAGAATATAACCCCTGTAAACTTGGAATAGTCATCCACGATTACCAAAAGTGTATTTTCGTCCGTTGAGACCGATCGGTGTAATCGGGTCCAAATAGATCCATATGGAGCAATTGCAGTAGATCTCTTTGGATGCCGGTCCCGGAATTCCCTTGAATGAAGCTTTGACCTATTTTTCCTTCCGACATGCAAGATACATGTCCGATCCTTTGAAAATACTTCATTAGGAAGTCCTTCCACTAGAGACATCCTTCTTTATCTTATTAAGAGTTTTAAAGTTCGGATGGCTCATTCTTTTTTGTGCGAGCAACCGCTACTTTTGGAACTCTTGACAATCAGCATGCATTTCTTGGCAATTTGTTCAATCATTTGTGTAGATCGTCCCTTTTCTTGAACCGATTAGCAAAATCATTGAGTGGCTCGATTCTTGATAGTGCATTGGTCGGTCGAGAACTCAACACCTTGAATCCGTTTGTCGCAAAAATTGTGAAACCGATAATAGGTTGTGCTTTGGACCTTCGACATACGAGACTCGGTTATTTGTACATCATCATTCTCTAAGGTTCCAACCCTTTGGTATAACCAAAGTTATCATCACCGAAGAGTACACGCTGGCCTTTCGTTTCTATGTAAGAGCCGAGGAGATGTTTGCTTCGATCATGTGCCTTGAGCATCCACTATCGATGTACCGGATAGTTGCTTGCACACCTCCTTTGTTGGCGAGACCACACGATCCTGCAATCGGATCGGGCTTTAGGTACTCCTTTTGGATTGGGTCCTGAGGGTTAGGATTAGTTTTGGGGATCCATACAAACAGAAAGCACTTCTATTGTGATCGGTTAGACGAAGGCTGATTTGTCTCCCATACTGTCAACATAATCATACGTCTCTTTATATCTTTTCATTTTTTGTATGATTATTAGTGTGAACCTTGGATGACTCGAAGACTTGGGATTTATCTTTTTTCGTTTGTCTTCTTTTTTATCGGTGTGGTTCAAAAAAGCGACCCTAGATTTACGATTATAGGGGTAGGTACGATCGCTACCATCAAAAGATTCATATCTTTTCGGCATAGGTGGTTTTTTGCGGTTTACGAAGCATGCTTATTAGGCGGTGACCTTGATTGGGTCTCAGATTGTACTTCCCTTTTTACGGGTTGTCTTTTTCGATTCTCGATCGGTTGATTAGGTTGAGGTTTCTTCGGAAGAACCGGGTTCTTTCGTTGATTCTCGGTGATGCTTTACCGATTGGGGTCCATTTTGTTCCCTTACGGTTAGGCACCGCCTTACCCGCTCAACCGGGTCCTTTTTCCTTATTAGATACATGTTTGGCTTTTTGGTGTATCTTTGTTAAACTCAAATGCGATTACACCTTTTTTAGATGAATCGGTAGGGGCTTTTGAGGATGTGGAAGGGTTCTCATAGCCAAGTCCCTTCTTATTAATCGTTGTTGAAAAATAGGCGTTCTTGTCTTGAAGCGGTTTTAGATGATTTTGAAAAACCTCCATTTTTTACGCAGATTATCCTCAGATGATTTTAGACTTTCATGCTTTTGGAACAAATTTCATCAAATTTTGCTTGCAGGATTTTTGAAGTCATCGACTTGTTGTTTGTTAATTGCGGTGATCTTTGATCTCGCTTCTCCGATCGAAGCTTTAACCCGAGAATTTTAAATTCTCGGTTGCCTTCGAAACGGTTTTTGGTGATCTAAGTTCGGAGGCTTTATTGAGATCATTTTCTTTAGCAAGTGATTATTTCGGTCCTCACTTATCATTTTTAAAACTTCCACTATAACATAAGTGTCTCTTGATTGGAGAGATCCTCAAGCAATTGCTCGAGTAGTAGAGCTGCAGTCAATCTCCCCCGGTGTGCTAATGATAGCGGTGTAGTTTAACGAAGTAGGTTTGGAGGTTACCTCAGATTGGTCCTCCTGGCCATCGAGCAGATCTCATCATCGTGCAAGAGAATATCGATCTTCATTTTCATAGAAGTCAACAAAGACTGCTGATCGGGCGTAAGTCTTCTCAGAGGAGTATCCGAGTCCTCGAGGGCGGATAGGAATCGTCAATTCTCGACGATCAAGAACCATGGCTCTTTCCGTCCCTATAACGTTGCTCTCTTTTGTTCCTCTTTTCTTCCCTTTCTCTTGGCGTCAGTGCAGGCAATCTGCGCTATAGTGACTGGCTTCTCACAGGTGAAGCGGGCTCCTCGATCCACCGAACCTTTCCTTCCGGTGAATCACTCCGTCTGTATGACCTATCGGTGACTTCCTTTTCGATAGTAGTCCGAGCTTCTTTCATCGATTGATTATCTCTTCCTTCCTCCGTCTGACTATCTCTCTTCCTTTCATCTCTGTGATCCCTCCGATCATCAGATCTGGTTCTTCGGAGATCTCATTGGCTGATCTCCTATCTCTCCCTCGCTATGTTGATAGTCCTTATAAAATCTTCGATACTTACCAAGTTGGACGTTTGACTTCTCAAGCTTCCCAGTAAGCGAAGCGTCTGATCTGCTGACTCGACTCATTATATTCCCAACAGTTCGTTGGCCTTCGTTCTAACTTCTTTGGTTGCCTTAAAAGCAACTGATTTTGAAGTTGAGGCTTCAGTGGGCACCTCATCTTCATCATCTTGTCCTCTCTCAATCAAATCGAACTCGTGAGCTTTAAGGCTCAAGAACAAGCTACTTGGCTTCATTTTTTAAATGTCTTGGCAATCCTTGATTCATGACCTTCATATCCCACTTCTTGGTGAGAGACCTTAGGATTTTGTAGTTGATATCTTTATCGAGACATCTCTACCAAGTTCTCGAAGCTTGTTTATAGAAATTATAATTCTTCCATCGAGTTCGTTGATGGTTTCGTTGGCAAAGATCTTGATTTCTCGAACTTCACCGGTTCGGCTTGTAGACGGTTTGTCTTTTATCTGTTCATTTCCCTCAAGATATCTCAGCCAGAGTATCCCACATTGCTTTCGCAGATTTGAGATACTTAATCTTTTCCTTGGTGACCTTATCCATTGTTTTCATGATAATATGCCTTGCGATAGTATCTAGAGTATGCGATTTCCTTTCCTCTGCATCCATCAATTTGGGCTTTTTTTTCGCACAAGACTTCCGGGGCAAAGTCCGGATCTCCTCCATTGCGGGGGTTGTCGTAATAAATGATGATGGGTCCTCTTTCGATGACTTCCATCATTACGCCAATCGATCGAGCCTAGATGGTTGGACATATATATGGTCCAATCTGCATACTCATCGATTGAGAACTTGGCGGATCATGATACATTCCGAGGTGTTATCCATGCCGAGTGATTTTGGAAAATGAATGAGTTTTAAAAAGGTTTTTTGGATCGATTCAGTTGACCACAAAGATTCTTCCTCAAGAATCGATGATACACGTAGTCGATTAGTGCAGAGAACCAACCCTTTCTGATACCACTTGTAGGTCCCGAACGGGTTTAGTGAGGGCAGAAGTCTAGAGGGGAAGGGTGAATAGACTTCTGAAAACTTTTTGTCCAGATCAAGTGTGAGGGCGATTAGCCTTTGATCAGTCGCGAGTGAATCGGTTTGGTCGATAATCAACTTCTTGATCGCTCAAGGCGCAGATCGATTCGGTAACTATCGGTTTAAGTGATGTGTGCGGAAGCTTAAGTTTTACCCGTGTGAAAAACCAGTTTTGATAAATCGGATTCCAAGGTTAATCTTTTAATCAGTTGACTGAAGTGTCAGGTTTGATCAGATCAGAAGCTTGGTGCTAGCTGATCTCAACTTGGAATATGTATGCACTTTAAAGGTTGTGTGCGATTGTGTGTCGTTAATCAAAGCGGTAAAGGCACACAAGATTTATAGTGGTTCGGACAAACCGGATCCTACGCCCACTCTTCTTCCCTATCACAAGGGCACCTACTTAACCAACTGGACTTAGTTTTATGTGTTAGTCCAACACAGTACACCGACTAGATGTTTAAAGAGTTCACACTCAACCGATCCCAGAGATCAGAACTAGAAACCCTAGTCTGAAATCTTGCTAAACAACTTAACCTAACTTGGGGGTTTGGGTAAGATTGTTTTGGTTCCAACTATGAAATCTTTTCTTTAGTATATTGACTAATGACTAGATGAAAAGATTTCTTTGCTAAGAACTTATGGGATGAACACTTAATAAAAATAATCTTCTTGATCGTGTTCTTCGTGCGGAAATCTGATATTAGCTTGAGCTTCTTGATTGTTCAGTGTTTTTTTTTTTCCGCGTGTCGTCTTCTTCACTCTGAAGTGTGATCCCATATTTATAGACCTTGAAATCAAAGAGCCGTTGGAGAGCAATTTGAATTTCAGGCTATATTTGGTAGACTTGCAGTATTGATGTGATGTGCTTCAGGAATGGCATGACCGAAAGCGTGAAAAGTGTTTTTATAGCCGTCTGAGAAGCATCATCAAATCCGCAATTCTTAGGCTCCGATCATCGTGTCTTGTTCTTATTGGATAGTAGACTCACTTTTCAGTGTTGTTCTTCCAACTAAGCTTGGACATTCTTCTTGTTCGGATCATCGACGTATGATTAGGTGAAACATCGATTTCACTGGTGGTGATTTGATCGATCTGAATCGATCGATCACCGATAAGTCTTGGTCTTGGGTTGACTTAGCTTCAACTAGCAGACTCGGCTGATGTAGGTCCTCTGGTCTGATCATCTGGAAGTCATCTGATCTTCGAGTATTCTGAGTTTGAGCTTCATGACTTCAGCTGAGTTATCTGACTAGATCAGATCAATCTGATCTTTTGTTCTTCTTTAGCATTCTGGCCTGTCGGATATCAGCTGTCCTTTGAGTCTTCAGATCTGACCTATACATATTGAGTTTCCCCCTCAATATGTGACCTATCTATTTCATCAGTTGTTCTATACAATCATTATCAACTGGTCTTCTATAGCAGGTAATATAAACATCAGTCAGCTAACAGGTCTGACTGGTCCTATTACATGTGTTTTTGGAACTTTCATCAACACTATAAATTTCCCAACATACTTTACTTATATATATACTCTCTCCATCCACCAAATTTATGTTTGATGTAGTGTGCATAATTATTAAGAAAACATAGATAAAGTAGATAAAATAAGGGTGTTATGGAGTATTGTAGGGTCCATTTATAAATAAAGTGATTGTTTGTAAATAAAGTACAATGACAATTGAAGTAATTAAGTGATGATAGGGGGTTAAAGATAAAGTGTTTATTTCCATAAAGGGTATATGAATAAATTTGGTGGACGGACGTAGGCAAGTGAACAAAAAGTTGATGGACGGAAGGAATATATAATTTAGATTCAACTTGCACCCCGATTCATATTGTACCATCTCATATATAAATTTATCATAATTTTTTTCCGATCGCAACATGGACTAATTAGCAGGAGCTATCATCAAGAAAGAGCCCTCAGAGAGAACAAGTCATCAGTTTTAATATTCTAAAATATCAATTTTTAATTCTTAATTCTAATGTCATTATGTATGGTATTAAGTGTCATCATAGTTTTTAAAGAAAAAAAAACCTTAATTATATGGGAATACTCAATTGTTAATTCTATTAATTCACAATTTTTAAAGAAAAATGTTTATATAAGGGAAAAAATTTATTTAATACTCAATGTTTAAGTCATAATTTAGTAAATATGTAATTAAATTTAATTTATTAATTTCAAAAGATTATGAAATATGAAGAGTATACATATTACAAACATAAAGTACAAAAGTAGATAATATTTTTCTATCTAAATCACAATTAATTTACTAACTTTTTGCTTTCAAAATAAAAATAAATGAGTTTATACATCACGTTTCAAATATATAAATGATAATCGATTGCATGTGAATAACATTGATATTTTTGAATTATTAAATAAGTTGTTTACTAAATTATTATTAATATTAATGTATAAAATATAATATTAACATAGTATAACATAAATCTCATGTAACACACAAATATATAATTAGGACATGAATATGGCGTCAAAATCTATATATTTCTTTCAGAAGAGTTAAAATGTTAGTTTTGAAAAGTTTGGGACCGAACTTGTAATCCCAGACACGCTTGAGTTGACCTTGAGAAGTTTTGGGCCAAAACTGCAGCTAAACTTAACGAATTTCTTAACGGAATGACTAAAACTGCATGAATAATAATATAAAAAATTATGGTTAAAGTGGCAAGTATTGGTACCAAAATCATGAGGCATCGTGTCCTATAGGACAAAGTGAATTTTTACTTGTACTAGAACTTAGGATGTAGATTGTTGCAAGAATTTTTTCTGGATGAGAACAGGAATTGTATTCTTAAAACCATGGCATGTCCTAAAATTTTGGAGGATAAGTAAATTTTGGGGTCTTAGAATTCAAAAATTGGTTATGGAGAGTTGGCAAAAACTAAGGACCAACTGCGACTAAAAGGGGTGAATATTAATTATTGATACCACAAGCCCAAATGCGTCGGAAATTGAAAGGTCGTGGCATTTATTTATGCAATGTGATTTTTTAGGAAGTTTAGAGATGAGTTGTAGGTGGAGAGTTGTGCTTAAGTTTTTTGTCGAATGATTGAGCTACTTAATTGAATTTCAATATAATGTTAGTGTGGCGAGAAAGAAATTAAATGTGGTGAAAGAAAAGAACAACTCGGCATCTGAAATGATCATTCTTCTTTTACCACTTATATAATGTTGATGCTTGCAAAGAGTGCAATTTATTTTTAAATAGACCAAGTGAACGTGCAACTCATTCCATGCAATTTTTTAAAAATATTTAAGTTATTTAAGCGTGCAATAAATTGAACATTTATGCACAAATAGAACATTTTAAAAAAACAAGTTGCATGTTTAAGAAACTAGGGGCTTAACACGTGTGTTGCACGTGGCTCGTGTAACTGTGTTTCGATTGATCAAAATATGGTAGTGCAGGTTGAACAACAAATAAAGTTTTAATAATTTTTATTAGTTTTTCCTCTTTACATTAGAATCTCTTTGTACACAATGTTTTTGTCAAATGCTTCTCTTTTGCATTGATCAAAACTTTTGTATCTTGTACAGAGATTTATCTGGACAGCGTGATGCAAAGTTGACCAAGAGAGAACACATGATTTGGTAGGTAAAATTCAACCTTGTGAATTGTTTATCCCTGAGCCTTATTTATTGTTTATTACCAAATGGAAAGATGTAGAGTTTTTAGCTGTGCTAATGAAACTTTAATAAAAATAAAAAAACATCCAACATGATTTGCGCGAAAGAACCCATCTTATTTCTGTGAATCTCTTCCAATCTTATGCACAAGACATAACCAACTTAATCAATTATTCTCTTGACTATTAGCAAATAAAAGATTTGACCATCATAAATGATGATTTTATCCTTTTGATAGGAACTACTTAAAAAAAATTAAAAGACAAACCAACACCAAAGAAACAAAAACAAAGTCAACAAATAAAAATAATTGAAATACTATGCAAATTATGCAATAAAAAATCTTTTACAGTATTCATAAAGAATAATGAGAAACTAATAAGTTACATAATCAAAATGCAAACACTAATTTTATAACCTTCAAACAATTTTTTACAATACATTTCTAAAATTCTTTAATCCATTTCCAACTCCAAAGTCCCATGATCTTCAGTTAATTATTGAGAACTTTGTTTGACCGAAAGTTATAGAACCATTTTCATGAGGAGGTGTGTCAATTGAGTCTAAACTACAATTTTCTCCTAAAGTTTAAAAAATGGTGAACATTTTCACAGTATAATATTACTAAATTAAATTAATATTAAGCAGCTTCCTTCAATTATCATGCTTAAAAATGAGATTAAGTATTTTAGGTCTTATTAAACATTAATTTAATTGGACGTTTACTTAATTTGCCTGATATGGAGTGATGTACAAAAAGTTTACAAGTTAGTGCCTTGTATGTTTGGAAGGATAGAAGTGGATTACATTAAGACCTGTATTTTTTCAAATGGGGAGAGATTGAAATTATCCAACACTCTGAATAATTCATGGCCAAACTCTGCCATTTTTATAGCCAATATATCATTCTGTTGCAACTTACTGTGTATACCTTGTGTCAATTAGGAGATAATTTTTAAATTATGAAATAGGGGTCAAGAATCCATTTCAATTCAATTAAGTAAAGAAAAGGGCACACACATGTAAATAGAGGCCACCATAAACTATTAAGAGGACTTTTATAATTCATGACAAACTAAAGAAAGTTGATTGTGTTCAAAATAGTACGAAGTGCGAGTACTATATCACTTCAAGTGTGAAACAATAAAACAAAGACTAAAATAGAGAACATGAGCATGTAAATAAAAACTAATAATTCTCTAAATTTTACATAATATTTTGGGAAGTTAATATTTGTCATATCCCTATACCTGAGCAGTGGATACGGAATAAAAGAGTGCACAAGCTGCCTCACCAAAACTTCCTGTAGAAGTCTTGTCAGCGACGAAGAATAAACTTGAACTCGGTTTTTAGAATATTGGACAGATAATATTTACCTGTATTTTCTTAGCGACATTCTTCAGAAGTGCAACTTCAATAAAAATCAGGGGTTCACCTGAAGACATATTTATTAAGAGACTGCAAATTAGAACATAAAAACCTTGTGATATGCTTTCAATCACTTAGAAATATAACTGACTTGGAGGCTTTCAAAATAAACAAATTATACGTGCATGTAGCACTATGACCAACAAGGTGACAATGTATAAAAATCAGGGGATCCCCTGAAGACATATTTATTAAGAGACTGGAAATTAGAACAAAAGGACCTTGTGGTATGCTTTCAAGCACTTAGAAATTTAACTGACTGAGGCTTTCAAAATAAACAAATTATACATGCATATAGCAATATGACTGGGAAGGATTTGATCTCACTTATACATTGACATGCAGGAAAGTTTCAGTAAGTTTATTACATGCAAGCAATATTCTCTCATTTCAGAAAGCATGTCAATGTGTTACATGTATACTGAAGTTGCTAAAAGGATATGATGGCAAAAGAAAAAAAAAAAAAAAAAAACCATTTTAAACTAAGCATGAGTTTAGTGATGGCCCAAGGAAAACAGAATTGACCAACCATTAAATGCATTTAAACACTTGTAAAAAAAACACATTTAAATAAGTCATCACAAACAATAACCAGAGAAGATAATATATACCAATAACTTGTTTAACAATCTGTTTAAATGAGGACGCACACTTAAAAAAGGAAAGGAATCCAAAGAAATGAGTGAGGAAAGAGGAAAATGAAAAATCGTTATCAACACAAAATTTAAAAGAATAACCCAAACCCAAAATCGTTACCTGGCTTGAAGAAGACCGACAATCCAAAATCAATTGCTTTAAGAGGTGAATTCTCCATCTTACTTGCGAGCTAAAATTCTATCGCTTCAAATCCCTATGGATTGCCTGTGGCAAAGCTGCACAACCTCCTTTGATTAAAATCTTTGTAAGCCACCTGCTTCAATTAGAAAATCCATAAGCACAAGAAAACCTTAAAAATGGAAAATTTGATTAAATGACAAAATTATAGCAAACATCAATTTTTCATCAATTTATATTAATGAGAGGAATTGTATTTACTTAAGAACAAAAATATTTTACAATGGTGTGACATATTATAGAAAAAGAATTCAACCAAGCATTTTTCATCAATTTAAATTTAATTTTAAATTTCACCTCCATTTGTGCTCCTTCTGTCATTCACCTTCATTGCCCAAAATCAGAATCCGTCCATTTCGCTTCGCAACAACCACATGCATTCTGCGAACATCTCTTCCACGAACAGGATGGAACCAGGAGTTCCCCCAACCCTTTCAGGAGAAACTGTTGCAGGTTTTATGTATGTAATCAGTAAATTAATTCAATTTTCGATTCTACCAATTCAGTAAATTGATTATGAAATAACTCAAAGTTAATCTATCTATTTTGTAGTGTGCAAACATGTGAATACAGCAAACAAAAGCTCATGCTTTTTGAGGTTCAAAGCTGTAAAAAAAAGAGAGAAAAACATAATTAAGCAGCAGATGCGCATGTGAAAAGATCGATTGAGAAGCAGAGTCCAAAAATTAAAGGTTATACTTGAGACTTCTCTAATTGTAATGACTTGTCTCTATAAAAAAAATGCAACTAATCAGCAGATTGCATAAAGCTATCCTCCAAAGATCTACCCATAAACTGAGGGCATTCCTTAGGCTTCAAAATTAGTAATACATAGTCCTTGACCTTCATCTTCTCAGAATTTTGTTGGGATTATACTGGAAAGTATGATTTTACTTTGTATAATTAGACTAACTGAATTTCGGACTTATTTACTGAAATCAATTGTTTATCACTGTTGCTTTAAATATGATTGAATGTTACATATATTTACTGCATAACTGTTCATTAAATAAGTACGTGTTACGTTGTAGTTAATTTAGTGATATCAAGATCACAGAAGATTAAATTAACAGTTCCTTGTAACTAAAAGTACACCATTCACGACCTAGATGGAAATGAACAATCCATCGTGAAAGGTTGTAGTGTAAGGCTTAGATTGGTTTGTCTTGACCAAGATATTACACTAGTGCATGACTGATGCATTGAAGAGGACCTATAGGAGGATAAATTCTTCAGAACTGAACTAGGAAGAATTAGACCTCAGTGGTTAGTTGTTTCTTAATCTTCGTCCCTTAAATAGGATTGTGTGTGGTTAGTAACTATTGCTTTGACTTATTATGGGAAAAGAATCGGTGAGATTCAATACCCTATATCTTGGGCAATATTATTGGTCACATGTGATTGCTAAGATTTAATACGGAGAATCGTGTGCAAGTACGCTTGTTCGATTTGCCCCCTTGGGAGGTTCATAAGTTTTATCATACCAAATCTTGCAAGTGGAACTAGTTTCCGGTATGGATAATAATGTTGAACCGTTCCTTTACCAAGGATAAAAGATATTAATTAATGGAAAGTTATTTCAGTGACTTGAATTAATTAATGGGCTAGATAATCTTAAACACGGGAAATAATAACCGGGAGTCATATTAACTGTAATATGGGTTAAGATGGATAGTGCAATATTAATTATGTAGTGGGATTAATTAATATTTATGGGCTTGAATAATATTGTGGCTCAATATTGATAATTCAAGGTCCATTGGAAGGTCCAATCTTAATTCTCCTAAAGGCCCCCCAAGTAGCCCAAGATAAAGTTCAATAACTGAAAAAGATGTTTAAAATTAAAATAAATTTGTTGCCTATTTTTCCTTGTAATTTTTGAAATTTATGGATAAAAGGGGGAGAAAGATTTTCTTTGAATTTTGTTATGGAATGAAGATATGTATTCTTGGAATACAAGATTATCTCATTAAATTCAAGAAATCTCCCACTTGGTTATTCATAATGGATATTTCGAAATTTTTTGAAAATATAAAGGGCAAGAAAGATTTTCTTGATTTTCTTGAAAAGATATTATGGAAGATATGTATTTCTTGAAATACATGAATATCTCATAAATTCAAGAAGATCCAAATCTTGGAATCTTGGACCCAATATTTTCGAAAATTCCATAATGTGATGAGGTGGGATTTTTGTGGAATATTTTAATTATGGGGAAAAAGAATATAGGAGATATATTCAAGATTTCTTGGAGATCAAGAAAATATTTTCCCATATTGTTTTTCTACCCCAAAAATCGCCCATCACCCATCTATAAAAAGGGGATGATTCTTTCATTCCCAAGTGCAATTCCATGTGCTGAAAAAATTAGCAAATCCACAAAAGTGGTGCAACAAAGTTTATTTTTTCCTTTTGTTAATTGTTCGTGAGTATCCTTCCACCGGATTGTCGAACAAGGACGTGGGAATACTTGGGAAGGACTTTTGGTGTGTTTTCACATACAAGACCATTGTCATTCCAAGAGGTACGTTCACGTAAACTCGTAGTATTTCCGCATGCGTAGGATTTACGTGAATTGTTTATATGCATGATTTGTTGTTGAAATTATTATTTGAATTAATATGGGTTAATTCATGCTAGTAATAATTGTTAGAATTAAATTTGTATTTAAATATTCATCCGAATAGATCCGGGCAAATAATTCCCCAACAACTGGTATTAGAGCCTCGGTTTCGGGCTCTGAATTTTAAATTGTAATTTAATTCGCTGTCATTAAATTTGAAATTGGATAGTAGAATTGCTAGATCTTTTTTGCAGGTATCCAATTGTCATGGAATTTAATGTGTTTAATTTATGCATGCATATAAATTGTGGTTTTTTAATTCGATTCGATTCGGATTCGTTTTTGCCTCGTGAGAAAATCCACCAGTAGAGATTAGTATTTGTTTGATTTGGATCAATATAATAGACTAGTCTAGATCTAGGTTTATTTATTTTGTAAATAAATTGTAACCGGATCGAAACGGAGGTGGAGACGAAAGAATTAAAAGACGGATCCGAAAACCGGCATAAACGGCGTCGCGGCGAACGTCGCTAAGGGAGGTGGAGGGAGGCACGCGACGACACGGATGCTTCTTGATGCCAAGACGGCTTAGGGCGAGGCCGGAGGGGCGAGCGATGCGGGATCCGACGGGCAAAGCGTTATACGACGGGCGGAATCGCTTAGGCGCTTGGTGGTGAAGCAGGCGACGCAGGCGGCGTGCGTGGCGGACGCGGCGTCTTGTGGACGAAGCGATCTTGAGACTGGGGCGAGGCGGCGTTGCCGAGATTGAGCGAGGGCGAGGGCGACGCGGGCGGCTGCCGGCTGCGGGCGCGGGCGACATCTTGCGCCGGGCGCTTTTGCCAAGGATGCGGGTATAATTCAACACGGCCGAGGGAGTGCTAGGCGAGCACTCCGACCAGTGAGATGGTCGATGACGTGTCTTGACAAGGCGTTTTTTTTAAACGGTCAAGTGGGAGCTTTTCGAGACGAACGATGAAGGCAATGAAGACGATTTCTCAAGATCAAGACATGACAAAATTAACCATGACAATTGGATAAATGTGCCCAATATGTTTAATTTTTGTCTTGATTTTTATGCATTGTTTATGCTTATTTAAATTGTGTTTAAATTTGCGATGCATGAGAAAATGTTTTGAAAAATCTCACTTTCAAAAGTTACTAAGTATGTTTAAACAATTAATTGATAATTTTATTCTGGATAATAAAATTGAATTAATTATTGACATCCATGATTTATTTATTTGTGAATTCTTTTGGAGAAATTCCCCCCACGGGACGGTCAAAAGATAACTTTCACATGAATAAATTCCTAACGGATGATTGTGGATTATTACCAGTGGCGACGATGACCCTCCCCACGAGGCTCATTCAAAGCGAAATAATAATTATGTATTTAATCATGGTTATTACATAGGTATAAAATTGATATGCATATACTTCCCCGAAGTCCCTGTCAATTTTATATTGGTCAAGTGAGAGCCAACTATTAATCTGGATATTAAAGGTTTGTAACTGTTCTTGTTTGTAACCTGCTTGAATGTGTTTAAATAATGACCCACCCCACGTGGCTTATTTAAACTGTTTCGAGATATTGGCTGATGCATGTTCATATTTTTTGGAGATTTTAATATGAAACATGTGATCGAATTTTGTGATATATTTGTGCTTATGCATATTATTATTTATTTCAGTTCATCATGTCGCAACCTTTTAATCCACTGTTATATACACTCAAAGAACACCAATTAACTGGAGATAACTATGTTGTTTGGAAACAGAATATGAGTTTTGTCTTTCCTGCACAAGAATATTTTTGGGTTCTTGATGTACCCAAGCCCCGTGTGCCTACTGATGAATCTGATGCGGAAAGGCATTTGTATAATATTTGGGAGCAGGCCAATGAACCCATGAAACGTGTAATCTTGACTTCACTGTCTGATGATTTGAGACACATTCATGAAGGTGTTGAGTCTGCTGCAGAAATTAACAAAGTCTTGAGGAAATGTTTTTAACAAAAGACCGCATGATCAATCAGTTTAAAACCGGCGACATGGCTAGGCTAAAAATGGTTGAGGGAACACCCGTAAGGGAGCATGTTCTCAGTTTAAAATGTTATTTTGATAAACTTGCTTATCTCGGTACTAAGTATTGTGAAGAGGCTCAAATTGAATTTCTTTTCCTAACTCTACCAAGGTGTTTCGATGAGTTTTACTGTAGTTTTGTGATGATCGATCACATGTTTACTATGGATACTCTACAAGAAGTCTTGGAGATAATAGAGAAGCATTTAGGAAAGAAAGACGAAGCATTGGTGACCAAAAGGCTTTTCTCAAGATCTAGGCCAATGGAAGGCAAGTCTCAAGAAAATGAAAGTGGTCAGGTCCAAAGCAAACTCCTCACTAAGAAAAGTAAGAGAAAGATAGCTAGTTGGATGGGTGTCAAGAAAGTACCAAAAGGAAAATGCTTCAAGTGCGGTGAAAAAGGGACATTGGAGGTCAGCCTGTTCCAATCCCAAAAGGATTGGAAAGAAAGGTAATTCTCACGCACTAGTTATTGAAACTTGCTTAGCGGCGAATGCCTCCCATTTATGGGTGGTGGATACGGGAACCAGTGATCTTGTATGTTTCACTTTACAGGGGTTCAAGCGGACCCGACAACTTAGTGGAAGTGAGATCCTCATCACACTGGGCGATGCCACGAGAGTGGCAGCTGAAGCAGTGGGAGAAGTGCACATGTCTTTTGAAGACAGAGTTTTAATTTTAAGAGATGTACTTTACATTCCGAATTTTAGAAAGAACTTGATTTCAGTTTCTAAACTTTACCTTGATGGATATTCGGTTACTTTTGATAAATTTGTTACCATTTCTCTTTATGATAAATTTATCTGTCATGGAACGTTGTCAAGTAATCTCTATACAATTAATTGTGCACACACTCACGAAATGCATCCTATAACACATCAACTATTTCCGGTAAAAGAAAATATTCATCAGACGTGAACGAAACACTTCTATGGCATCTAAGATTGGGACATATTAATCCAAAGAGGATCCAAAGGTTGGTGAAAAGACGGTCCACTGGAGTCTCTCCAAGTTGAACCGATTTCAACCTGCGAATCATGTTTGGAGGGTAAAATGACCAAGAGGGCATTCGGAGCCAAAGAGGAATAGAGCCAAAGAAGTGTTAGAAATCGTTCACACAGACGTATGTGATCCAATGTCAACCATGGCAAGAGGAGGTTACGAGTATTTCATCACTTTTATTGATGACTACTCGAGGTACGGTTATATTTTCCTTATGAAGCATAAATCTGAGACCTTTGAGAAATTCAAAGAATTTAAGGCTCAAGCAAAGAATCATAGGGAAAAACGTATCAAGTTTGTACGATCCGATCGTGGAGGCCAGTACCTCAGCGATGAGTTTTTGAACTACTTGTCGGATGAAGGGATTGCATCCCAGCTGACTGCACCCGGAACCCCTCAACAAAACGGGGTTGCAGAGCGAAGAAACAGAACTCTTTTGGAAATGGTTAGATCAATGATGTGTTATGCGGATCTTCCCAAGTCGTTCTGGGGTCATGCCTTGGAAACAGCGGCTTACATTCTGAACTTGGTGCCATCCAAGTCAGTTCCCAAAACTCCCAAAGAATTGTGGACCAGGCGCAAGCCTAGTATGAGACACATGAGAATTTGGGGGTGTCCGGCCTACGTGTTGGACAAGGAAGCCAGGAAATTGGATCCTCGATCAGAATTAAGGCTGTTTATAGGATACCCCGAGGGAACAAAAGGGTGTATGTTTTATGGTCCCAAAGATCAAAAGGTGGTCATAAGCACCCACTTTAGATTTTTGGAGGAAGACTATATGAATGAAAGAAGACCCAGAAGTGAGATTACCTTAAGTGAGCTAAGGGGGCTAACCTCATTGCCAACTGTACAAGATGATATACCAAACAACACACTTTCACAACCGGAGCCTCGTCGTAGTGGGAGGGTTGTGAGACAGCCCGAGAGATTCATGGGGATAGGAGAGTCCTCGGACTTGATTCTCGGACAAGATGAATCAGACCCATGGACATACGATGAGGTAATCCAAGATAAGGATGCGGTTTCTTGGCAAAAGGCAATGAAAGCAAAAATGGGGTCTATGGATCATAACAGAGTGTGGGAGCTAGTCGAACTACTTAATGGGGTCAAACCTATTGGTTGCAAGTGGGTATACAAGAGAAAGAGGGGACCGGTCAGGAAGGTGGAAACCTTCAAGGTAAGGCTTGTGGCAAAAGGTTATACTCAGAAAGAAGGGATCGATTATGAGGAAACCTTTTCACCTGTAGCAATGCTTAAGTCCATCCGGATTCTCTTGTCGATAGCTGCGCATCTCGATTTTGAAATCTGGCAATTGGATGTCAAGACAGCTTTCCTTAACGGAAGTCTTGATGAGGAAATCTATATGCAACAACCCCAAGGCTTCATTGAAAAGGGCCAAGAACACCTAGTTTGTAAGCTTATGTAGTCCATTTACGGACTCAAACAGGCATCCAGAGCTTGGAACCAATGTTTTGATCATGTTATAAAGTCTTATGGGTTTGATCAAAATGAGTTCGAAAGTTGTGTGTATAAAAAGTGTGTCGGAATCGCATTGGTATTCTTAGTACTATATCGTAGATGACATTACGCTCGCCGGGAACGATGTAAAGGTGTTATCGGGCGTAAGGGCATGGCTTTCAAAAAGCAGTTTGATATGAAGGATTTAGGGAAGCGGGTGCACATCCTTGGGATCAAGATAACTTTCGAGATCGCAAAGAAAAGGATGACAGCTTATCGCAAGCTTCATACATAGACCTTTGTCTTGAAACGATTCAACATGCAGGATTCCAAGAAAGGCCGTACCTTTCGGGCATGGAATCCATCTATCAAGAAAATGTGCCCTAAGACACAAAAAAGGAGATAGATGACATGAGAGGCATTCTTATGCTTGGTTTGTCGGAAGCCTTATGTATGCAATGTTGTGTGCGAGATCGGATATCCGCTTTGTCGTTGGCTTGGTGGCAAGATATCGAGTAACCGGGGAAGGAACATTCGACGGCCGTTAAAAAACATTCAAGTATGTCGAAAAGAACTCGAGATAGAATGTTGGTTTATCGATCGATATAATCCCCATCCGGCCTACGGACTCGGATTTCCAATCGGACATAGATTCCATAAAATCTACCTCCGGTAGTGTGTTTTGCATGGGGAGGAGCCATAGCGTGGAGAAGCGTTAAGCGTAAATGCGTCATGATTCTACCATGGAAGCCGAATATGTAGTCGCTATGAGGCAAAAAAAAAAGCGGTTTGGCTCAAGAACTTCCTAGTGGACTTGGATGTGGTTCCAAATTTGCCCAGCAGAATCACTGTTTATTGTGACAATGTCGGAGCAGTTGCAAATTCAAGGGAACCAAGAGCCCACAAGGCCAGCAAACACATTGAAAGGAAATAACATCTTATACGAGACATCGTTAAGAGAGGAGATATAGAGGTGGCAAAGATCGCGTCAGAAGACAACCTAGCTGGTCCATTCACAAAGGGTCTGTCTCTAAATACATTCGAGAGACATGTGAAAGGAATGGGTGTCAAGACCGTTGCCAATCTGCTTTGAGTACACGAGACATGCTGATGTATACTTAAAAGCAGACTTTGAGTATAAGTGGGAGATTGTTGGGATTATACTGGAAAGTGTGCTTTTACTTTGTATAATCAGACTAACTGAATTTCGAACTTATTTACTGAAATAAATTGTTTATCACTGTTGCTTTAAATATGATTGAATGTTACATATATTTACTGCATAATTGTTCATTAAATATGTACGTGTTACATTGTAGTTAATTTAGTGATACCAAGATCACAGAAGATTAAATTAACAGTTCCTTGTAACTAAAAGTACACCATTCACGACCTAGATGAAAATGAACAATCCATCGTGAAAGGTTGTAGTGTAAGGCTCAGATTGGTTTGTCTTGACCAAGAGATTACACTAGTGCATGACTGATGCATTGAAGAGGACCTAGAGGAGGATAAATTCTTCAGAACTGAACTAGGAAGAATTAGACCTCAGTGGTTAGTTGTTTCTTAATCTTCGTCCCTTAAATAGGATTGCGTGTGGTTAGTAACTATTGCTTTGACTTATTATGGGAAGAGAATCAGTGAGATTCAATACCCTATATCTTGGGCAATATTATTGGTCACATGTGATTGCTAAGATTTAATACGGAGAATCGTGTGCAAGTACGCTTGTTCGATTTGCCCCCTTGGGAGGTTCATAAGTTTTATCATACCAAATCTTGCAAGTGGAACTAGTTTCCGGTATGAATAATAATGTTGAACCGTTCCTTTACCAAGGATAAAAGATATTAATTAATGGAAAGTTATTTCAGTGGCTTGAATCAATTAATGGGCTAGATAATCTTAAACACGGGAAATAATAACCGGGAGCCATATTAACTGTAATATGGGTTAAGATGGATAGTGCAATATTAATTATGTAGTGGGATTAATTAATATTTATGGGCTTGAATAATATTGTGGCTCAATATTGATAATTCAAGGTCCATTGGAAGGTCCAATCTTAATTCTCCTAAAGGCCCCCCAAGTAGCCCAAGATAAAGTCCAATAACTGAAAAAGGTGTTTAAAAATAAAATAAATTTGTTGCCTATTTTTCCTTGTAATTTTCAAAATTTATGGATAAAAGGGGGAGAAAGGTTTTCTTTGAATTTTGTTATGGAATGAAGATATGTATTCTTGGAATACAAGATTATCTCATTAAATTCAAGAAATCTCCCACTTGGTTATTCATAATGGATATTTCGAAATTTTTGAAAATATAAAGGGCAAGAAAGATTTTCTTGATTTTCTTGAAAAGATATTATGGAAGATATGTATTTCTTGAAATACAAGAATATCTCATAAATTCAAGAAGATCCAAATCTTGGAATCTTGGACCCAATATTTTCGAAAATTCCATAATGTGATGAGGTGGGATTTTTGTGGAATATTTTAATTATGGGGAAAAAGAATATAGGAGATATATTCAAGATTTCTTGGAGATCAAGAAAAGATTTTCCCACATTGTTTTTCTACCCCAAAAAATCGCCCATCATCCATCTATAAATAGGGGATAATTCTTTCATTCCCAAGTGCAATTCCATGTGCTGGAAAAATTAGCAAATCCACAAAAGTGGTGCAACAAAGTTTATTTTTTCCTTTGGTTAATTGTTCACGAGTATCCTTCCACCGGATTGTCGAACAAGGAGGTGTGAATACTTGGGAAGGACTTTTGGTGTGTTTTCACATACAAGACCATTGTCATTCCAAGAGGTACGTTCACGTAAACTCGTAGTATTTCCGCATGAGTAGGATTTACGTGAAATGTTTACATGCATGATTTGTTGTTGAAATTATTATTTGAATTAATATGGGTTAATTCATGCTAGTAATAATTGTTAGAATTAAATTTGTATTTAAATATTCATCCTGAATAGATTCGGGCAAATAATTCCCTAACAAATTTAAATCTAAGAGCAAAATAATGTCAATCCAAGTAAAGTATCAGAAAATTCATGATTTATCACATCCAAGCGTGGACATAATTTTAGTTAAATAATTGTATTTTGAAGAAGTGATTTAATTAGTGATTGTGAGAAAAAATTGTTTAATAATAAGAGTGATGAGTGTTTTCAAAATTTGTATAAATTAGATGTTGAGCATTAGGTAAAAGATTTGAGTAGAATCATGTAGAAGTAGAAGCATACCTCTCTCAGCTTTTAGATTATGTATCTAAATGATTAGTTTAAGTAGAATCGTTCAATTTGAAACACTCAAATTTATTTCTAAACGCAATTTTAGGTGATTATAATCACTTATAATTTTTCAAAAACACCCGGAATCCCCAAATCAAACATACTTTGAATACATACCATGATTGCTTTTATGTTCTCGCTCAATTCGTTCTCAATATCTATTTCTAGACATACTACTTAAATTAGTCCATATTCTGAGGACCATTGTCACAACTCATTATATTCCTGAAGCTGTCAGTGTTAAGAGAATCTTTTAAACAACATATTGGATAAGATAACACGATAAGAATGAAGATCAGACACATAAATAACATATAAAAAATAAATGGTAATAATGCAGAAAATATAATTAATACGTCATGGAAACATGATGCATTCAAAGCTGGTAATGGTGATTTCTCATCAAGTATCACTTATACAGGCATCCAAATCAAATCTATGCCACCATTATAAGACAAAAACTCATATGAGACGGGGTACAACCTAGCACAAATCACATTCACCTGTCCCAAAGTATTAAAGCGCAAATGCCCAAATTATACCCCGTCTCACCGTCTCATGCAAGTGTGTCTCCCCTTATATTTATGCACATCTTTGGTAATCTGCTATACTGAGAATTTTGAGATTCTGAACAATAAAAAGTGTTTGTATGTGTGAAAGAGATAAATATAGATAGAGCGAGCGAGAGGGAAAAAAACGTTAGAAGAATTACCTCAGTTTCAAAGTACAGTACCTTCACACAATCTAAATTCATTTTGCAAATTAAAAGTTTGTCACCATCAACATCCATGTTGCAAATCAAGGAGGCCATAAAAGTGTCTTCTTCACTCTGCCACATTAATTGCAAATAGAGATTCCGCCTAGACGCCTCAATGTGGAGACTCAGATTTCCACTGTCCGCAATGCTTCTTTTTTTTTCTTTTGATTGAAAAAAAACATCATCGGTATCAATTAAAGCAAACATATTTTTAATATGTGATAGGAATATTAAACCAACTCACCAAGCACTTTCTGAGTTGTCAAACACTTTTTGGGGTCTTGCTCCAGCATTTGCCACACAAGATCTTTTTGAACTTTCAAATTGGGGTGGCCACGGTTTTTTCCTAAAATCAATCACTCTTCTCAAAATTGCGAGAGCAACACCTTGTTAAGTTTGTGCATCGATCAAGCAATGGAATAAACTCTCTAGCATGGCTTGCTGACTACTGTGGAAAAGGAAAAAAATTAAATATAACCAATCAGAGCCCTAAATCTAATAAATTTGTGTAACCCCAAGCGGAAGATGTCAATAAACGAAAAGATTTACCTGAAGGAGAGGAGCAGCGGCGACACGGCGGCAGCAGGGCTGGCGGCGGCGATGACCGGAAAAGGGAAAAAATAAATATCACCAATAGCCCTAAATCCAATAAATTTGTGTATTCCCAAGGGGAAGATGCCGGTTGGGAAATGAATTTAATAAAGAAGATTTTGATTAGATCTCAAAACCCCTGAGTATGACATGTTCAGGATAATCTTGATAGTTGAGTCGGGATTCAGTTTTAGAATGTTCAGGATGTTATCTGCACAATGTATAGTCAGCAGATATAGTTCAGGATAGATTCTGAAAACTCAAGAAGTTTTTCTCAAGAAACCGAAGTTTTCAAGATGAGATCGAGAATCAAGACTCAAGATGAGATTGAGAATCAAGACTCAAGATGAGATCGAGAATCAAAACTCAAGATGAGATCGAGAAACCGGAGACTCAAAGATGAAGACTCAAGATATCAATCAAGATATCTCAAGACTCGAAGACATCAAGAACTCGTAAGATCAAGATATCAAGATCGAAGACAAAGGATCTTGAAGGCACAAAGAATTATCAAGACTCAAGAATGTCTTGAATGCTCAGTATAACCTGAATGTTCCGAGGTAAAGAAACTGAGGAATATAGCCGTTGGAATCCAGCTGACGTGGACCAATCAGAGGAAGACAATCAGCCTGAAAAAGCTGCAGAACTTACAAAGAATAGTATGGATTTGAATGTGATTCTCTCAACGGTAACATTCAAATCCACACTATAAATACAAGTTCTTCCTTCATTATTACGTGTGGAAGTGCGGAGAAGATAGCAACGATGCTACAGAGCTAAGAGAACATATACTCAAGCTTTCCCACCATAGAACACAAGTCTGTAGATATACAAATATATTCAAAATAGTGTTCTAGAACCCAATCTAAGCAACCCACGATGTATCCTACGCTTAGAGAGATTTTCCCAACCTTAGCATTGAGGCTAAACAAATGTAAGGAAAGATCTCACCATAGTTGGAGACAACACCAAACCCAAACCCCATTCTCATAAGAGATAACTAGTGGTGAAGTGAGATAGTTGTTAGGCAATCCCGAGAGAGGGTGATAAGTCCCGTAGGAGTGTGAACTCGTTAAACATCTAGAGGCGAGCCCGAGAGGGTGATAAGTCCAGAGGCGAGCCCGAGAGGGTGATAAGTCCAGTTGGAGTGAGAGCTCGTTAAATATCTAAGAGGCGAGCCCGAGAGGGTGATAAGTCCAGTTTGAAGGAATTTCCTTAGGAACGGGGAGAGTGGATGTAGGAGCTTGAGTCTCCGAACCACTATACATTGTTGTGTTGTTTACTGCTTTACGTTCTTATCTTGTCATATGCATTCGATCATAAGCAAAACACAACACATGAGCTTAAAAAGAAAAAAAATCTGGAATCACCATTCCTTCACCCCTGTTTTTATATGCATTTCATGATTATTCCGCATTTCATGGGTTTTCCATCGGGGTCTATCAATTGGTATCAGAGCAGGAGTTCAAAAGGTTCACTAATTTCAGAGTGACCACCTGAACTGATATTTTTAAAGGAAAACCCGTTTCTTTAAAAATGCATATATTTTAATGTTTTGGCGTCCTTGTTGGGATATTTTAGTTTTGATGAACTATGCCAAAACATTATCAACTTGTGTTATTCAAGATAATTTACAGATAACAAGTTGAGGGGGAACGAAAGAACAAGTTGAGGGGGAACTCACGGAATCAGAAGTAGATGATCGAGATCAGACGAGGCTGCAGACAAGACTGATTGAGATCAGATGAGTTAGATGAGTTCCAGAGTCAACTGATGAGCTGTGCAAAATCAGAAATAAAGAAAAGTTAAAGCCAGCAAATCAGAAGAGAAGGTTGCAAATCAGAAGATGAGCAAAGAGATCGATCAAGATCGGGGCGTGATCGAGATCGAGACATGATGATGAAAGCGAGATGAGATCGATCAAGATCGGCGTGATCGAGATCAGATATGATAACCTGATATGCTAACCTGATATGATGTACTTACCAGATGATATCCTGATATGTTGATCTGAAGATGTGTTGATCTGATAAGTCGAGCTAATCAGATCAGGCAAAGAAGAAATCAGATAGTCTGGGTAAAAGTAATCTGAGACTCAGTAAGTTTCTGAAACTCAGTAAGTAAAACTGATCTAAGATTCAGTAAAGAAAACTGATCTGAGACTCAGTAAGTAAAAGAGACCTGAGGGTCAGGATGTCTGAAGTCAGAAGAAACTGAACTCAGTCAGTCTGAGTGTCAGTATGCCTGATCAGACAAGGTCCGCTGAATCAAGAAACCTGAGACTCAATATGTCACTGAAGACACTGAGGCTCAGATAGACCTAAGGCCAGGAGCCGAGCTGAAGATCAAAGAAGACTGGAGACTCTTGTAATTCTTTATGTTTTTGTCTTTACTTTTGATAAGTTCATTGTAATCTGTAACTAATATCATACAATCAATGAAACTTTATCTTTATGCTCAAAGATAATATCTCATTATCTTTTTACATGTCTTTACTTTTGATATGTCTGAATGTTGTTTGGTGATGAAATTGTTGGGAGATTGTTGTTGGGAGATATACCAATCTTGTAATAGGAAAAACTAAAACCTGAGTATAGGTTAAGTGTTTTTGTAACAAGATGATTTTGGCATCATAAAAAATGGGGAAATTGTTGGGAAATGAATTTAATAAAGAAGATTTTGATTAGATTCCAAAACCCCTGAGTATGACATGTTCAAGATAATCTTGATAGTTGAGTTAGGATTCAGTTTTAGAATGTTCAGGATGTTATCTGCACAATGTATAGTCAGCAGATATAGATCAGGATAGATTCTGAAGACTCGTAAGTTTTCAAGAAATGAAGTTTCAAGATAAACTGAAGTTTCAAGACTCGAAGATGAGACTGGGAATCTAAAGACTCGAAAGATGAGATCGAGAATCAAGACTCGAAGATGAGATCGAGAATCAAGACTCAAGATGAGATCGAGAATCTGAAAAAACTCAAGATGAAATCGAGAAATCAAGACTCAAAGATGAAGACTCGAAGATATCAATCAAGATATCTCTCAAGACTCGAGAAGAAGACATCAAGAACTCGTAAGATCAAGATATCAAGACTGGAGACAAAGGATATTGAAGGCACAGTAATTACTGAAGACTCGGTAATGTAGTGAATGCTCAGTATAACCTGAATGTTCCGAGGTAAAGAAACTGAGGAATATAGTCGTTGGAATCCAGCTGACGTGGACCAATGAGAGGAAGACAACCAAACCTGAAAAAAAGTCAAGTAGAACTTTAAAAAGAATAGTATGGATTTGAATGTGATTCTCTCCAACGGTAACATTCAAATCCACACTATAAATACAAGTTTTTCCTTCATTATTACGTGTGGAAGTGCGGAGAAGATAGCAACGATGCTACAGAGCTAAGAGAACATATACTCAAGCTTTCCCACCATAGAACACAAGTCTGTAGATATACAAATATATTCAAAAGAGTGTTCTAGAACTCAATCTAAGCAACCCACAATGTATCCTACGCTTAGAGAGATTTTCCCAACCTTAGCATTGAGGCTAAACAAATGTAAGGGAAAATCTCACCATAGTTGGAGACAACACCAAACTCAAACCCCATTCTTGTAAGAGATAACTAGTGGTGAAGTGGGGTAGTTGTTAGGCAATCCCGAGATAGGGTGATAAGTCCCGTAGGAGTGTGAACTCGTTAAACATCTAGAGGCGAGTCCGAGAGGGTGATAAGTCCAGAGGCGAGCCCGAGAGGGTGATAAGTCCAGTTGGAGTGAGAGCTCGTTAAATATCTAAGAGGCGAGCCCGAGAGGGTGATAAGTCCAGTTTGAAGGAATTTCCCTAGGAACAGGGAGAGTGGATGTAGGAGCTTGAGTCTCCGAACCACTATACATTGTTGTGTTGTTTACTGCTTTACGTTCTTATCTTGTCATATGCATTCGATCATAAGCAAAACACAACACATGAACTTAAAAAGAAAAAAAAAATCTGGAATCACCATTCCTTCACCCCTGTTTTTATATGCATTTCATGATTATTCCGCATTTCATGGGTTTTCCACCGGCGTCTATCAATGCCAATAAACGAAAATAATAAATTCAATTTACCTGAAGGGACGAAGGAGAGCGGCGACAACGACGGTTCGCTCTGCCCTGCTTTCCCACGTTTCTGTATTTTCTCCCTGAATATATTGGTTTCTTGCTTAATAGTAAAAGATTTAGTAAATTAACTGAATACAAAATAGAAATAATAATAAGAGGGATGAAATTGGATAATATAAAAGAAGGCAGGGGCAAATGGGTCAAAAAAAAATTAAAATAGTATAGATATGTTTGAGTTACACGCTGCATATAAAACTTTGCTAAAATTAAGAGTGTATCTTTTGTGCATCGTTTAAAAATAAATTAAATGTTTCAATGAAAATAATTGCATATTTAAAAAATGTACACCAATTGTACAATTTACCTCGGTTCGGATCTCATATTCCATCTTCTATTCCACATTTTAGATTAATAATAAGTGTACATCTCATCATATTAATAAATATAAGAATAACACCCTAACATAACTAGATAGTCTATTTAAAAAATATATTTATTTAAGCAAAATTAATTAATTCCTACCAAATCTCATTCCAAAAAATCTTATAAAAATATTTATAATTAATTAGTTTAAGCTACACACATATATAAATATATATACATATATATTAATCAATAATTAAATTTGTTAATTATTAATTGGATTTCGTGTATTATAATTTTAATCTATTATATAAAATTTAAATCCAAATAAAAAAATATGAAAATTTGTTAGAAGAAAAAATTGACGCAACGTATGTTACAAAATAAAATATGAAAATTTCAATATTTAAAAATATTATAAAATTTTAAAAATAAAGTCGATAAACGCATATAAAATTTATATGTACTTAGAATTAAATTTAAATATATATATATATAAAATTTGTACTTACTTATAATTAAGTTTGATGTAATTACTATAAGATTTGTATGTAAATAATACAAATGTTAGAATGTGAAATCATATGCATATACTATTGATATACATAATTTTTTTTATATTAAGACATACTAATGTTCGAATGTGAAATGTGATTATAAATACGTACAAAAAAAATATTTTTTTTTCTTCTAATAAATTTTCATATTTTTTAATTGGGTAAATTTTATATGATAGATTAAAATTATAATACACGAAGTTTAATTAATAATTAATAAATTTAATTATTAATTAATGTAAATGTATATATTTATATATATGTAGATTAAATTAATTGATTATAAATATTTTTATAAGATTTTTTGGGATGAGATTTGGTAGGAATTAATTAGTTTTGCTTAAATAAATATAATTTCCTAAATAGACTATTTGGTAATGTTATGGTGTTATTCTTAAATTTATTAATATGGTGAGATGTACATTTGTCATTAACCTTAGATGTGGAATAAAAGATGAAATAGAAAAATGGAGCAGGGGATCCGAACCGATTTTACCTAGCCCATATAAGATTTTTGCCAAAAAATAAAAATTGAACTTCCTCCTTGGGAGATATATACGAGCCCAACTATTCTGATATGGGCCAGTTCCTCCAATAATACACATACGGTTTAAGCAGGCCTTGTGAGTTGTGATGACGATTTGGGCTTTAATTTTCCTCAACAAAATACATTTGACGTTTTTCTCAACGAAATATGTAGGGGTAAAAGACGAAAAAATTGGAGGAAGATATCTAAAATAATAATTAATCAGAAACAAACTCCTTTTCTTAATACAACAATTATTTAGGATTGGAGGGGTATGATTTACAAGTTATTATATGACAAAATAGTTTAATAAACTAGTTTCAATTTACCATTGTGGGGATGAGGGGTAAACGTTCGTTGGTATTGCAAATAAGAGTATTGAATTGATCATGGATTCTAGTTACCTTTTGACTTGATAAGAAAATAAATGAGAATATTAAATTGGACGAACTTCTATGTAAACTTGCTCATTGTATTAATTGAATATTTATTTTTGAAAAAAATCATTCATCACCCTACCCCTCAACCTCCATATGTATGTTTAGCTCCACTCAAATCAGGTGGCCTGTGGTTTCTTAATTGAACGAACATCAATTTAATATTAAAAATTAAAATATATTTTCTCTTATTCAAATTAGATGTCGTTTTGACTTTTTATTTTATTTATAACTTAAAAGATAGTTTGCACTTTTTAATATACCTTTAAATTATTTAAATAATTTAGATAGTAATAGTTTTTAAAGTCTCGTGTGTATTTGATCAAATAATTAATTAAGGGTATAGTAGGAAGTTTATAATTTTCTAAACATTGAGCCAAAATTAAATATATTTTTGAATTTGAATACGGGGGAGTATATAATTGTTTATTTCAAATTATCCAATAACTTATACTCTTTGTAGTAACCTCTTTTAAAATCTAAATAAAAGATAATTTTATTTGTAACTCAAACAATATTATTATAAAAAAATGGTTTGAAATTCAAATCAATTGATCAATTTACCATACCATACCATTATTTTATTTTAATTAAAACACACAATTTACAAGCATCTTTTATATTAATTTGAAATTAAAAAAATTATGACAAACAATTTATTTATGGAGAGACGGAAAAGTATTAGGAGTAAATATGATGGAGATTGATACAAGGGAAAATCAATAGACAGAAAATATTATTGGGCATGGCGGATCTCTTCTTCCCCATAATATCTTTCCAAGTTATTCACTATTCAGATTTGGTAATTTTAAATTAAATAAAACAAGTCTTCAATCAATCTCTCCTATATTATCTCAAGTCAAACCCTTTTCTTTCTCTCTCAATTTGGTGCTGCATTATGGAGATGCCAAGTTGTGTATCTCGGCGAACCAGAAGCCAATCGGAAGCCTATCTCCGAAGTTGCATTCTTCGAACCAACAAAAACACCATTAATGCCAAAACTCAAACAGAGGAGAACAGAGATCAAGATGAACTTTCGTCTGAAAAATACACTGATTCTGATTCTGATGATGAATGTGAGCGTGCGAAGTCGAAAGGGTCGAGAAAAGTAGGAAGGCCCAAGAACAAAAAACAGAGGTTCAAAACAGAGCACCAATGGCGGATGAAGATCAAGATGAAGTTTTTTCTGACAAATTGAGTGATTATGATTATGATGATGTTGATGAATGTGAAGGGTCGGGAAAATTTGGGAGGCCCAAGAAGAAGATTAAAGCCCGTGTGATTGATGTACACGAAATGGAGAGTGTGTTTGAGGATTGGAGATTGAAGGAAAATGATTTGCTCAGAGATTTTGGTGTGGATAGTCGTTTGATTACTGAAAATCGTTTCAAGTTTGATGATGATGAAGATGAAGATGAAGAACAGGGGAAAACAGAGTGGGAGAAGGAGATTGATTCTCTGTTTGATCAATTAAATTGGGGGTTAATCAAATCTCAAGATGATGGATCATGCACCGACTCTTTCATGATTGTAAGTTTCATCTTTTTTTCTTCAATGGAAAAAAAATAGGCATAATATATATTTCGAAAGCCCACTGAATTATTTTTTATTTTGAAAAATTCTTAAACTATATTATTCTTGTTTCATGAGACCTGGTAACAAAATTTCATGGATTTTGCTAAAATTATGATTTCCGTTAAAATATGATGTATATGTCCAATTTCAATTTTATTGTATCCACGTCAAACTCCAACAACAAAAACGAACGTCTATGACGAATGGTCAAAAAGGACCCTATGAAACAAAAATTGTATAGATTAAGGACTTTTTAAAATAAAAAAAAAATAGTTTAAGGGTCTTATGAAATAAAATTTTATAGTTTAAGAATTTTTCAAAATAAAAAATAATTCAAGGCCTTTCGAAATAAAAATTGATAGTTGAAGTCGAAATAAAAATTGATAGTTCAAGGGTTTTTTTTAACGTGTTATACCAAAAAAATATATATTGTACTTCAATTAAATGCTTTTTTAATGATCTCATGAGGTTGTACTATTGATTTAAATTGATTTAGGTAGGAAAGTGAGGTAGTTTTGGTCAAATATTAAAAAAATTGGCTAAAAATCATCTGTTTTTTAATGAAAAATATTATTTTATTAGAATTATTTGTGTGCAGAATGATGAAGAAAGTATGATTTCAGAAGCTGTTGATGAATTTCCAAAGGCTCGTTGTGATAGGGGAGATCATGATCCTATTCTTGATGAACAGATTGGAATCCACTGCAATTATTGTTCTGTTATTTTGGTCGATATAAAACACGTTTTACCGCCTTTTGTAAGTAGTTTAAACCACTTTTTTTCAATATTTGTTCAATGAATCATACATGAAGATTGATAAATTGTTGTTGAATGATGCAGGTGGATGCAGAATCCCCTGAAAAACGGCAAAGAGAATTCTATGATGTACCGGAGAAGAAAACCATGAATCGATTCGAGTTGCACGCCTCGGATTCTTTCAATTTGGAGACGTGCATTAATGAATCTAGTGCAGGCACAGTTTTTGATCTGATCCCTGATTCAAAAAAGACCAAAATGTACCCTCATCAACTGGAGGGGTTCGAATTCTTGTGGCGAAACATAGCCGGAGAAACTCGAATCAACAATCTTCGACGGCTGGCCTCAAACGGGGGCCGTGGCTGCATAATCTCACACGCGCCTGGAACGGGCAAAACCCGTCTCACGATCGTGTTTCTCCAAACATTGATGAAACTTTACCCGAATTGTAGCCCCGTGATCATAGCGCCGCGTGGCATGCTTCTATCGTGGGAGCAAGAGCTCAAGAAATGGAACACCGGTATAAACTTCCATAATCTGAACGAGACGAAGCTCTCGGATCAAGAAAACGGAACCCTAATCGAAGTTGTTGGATTGAAAAGATGTCAGAAGAGTACTGACTTGATTAGGTTTGTAAAGCTGTTGTCTTGGATGAAGGGCGGGAGTATACTCGGAGTAGGGTATCGTTTATTCGAAGGATTGGCAGGGGAGAGCGGCGGGACATTCAAGACAGTGTTGTTAGAGTCACCCGGGGTGATTGTGATGGATGAAGGTCATACTCCGAGGAACGATCAAAGCCTAATGTGGAAGGCGTTGACGAAGGTGAGGACGCGCAGACGGGTGATTTTATCAGGGACGCCTTTTCAGAACAACTTTACGGAGCTTTACAACACGTTGTCTCTCGTGAATCCCAGGTTTTGTCACCAGATTAGGTCGAGAGACGAGTGGGGAAGTCTCACGGATTCCATCCATGGAAATAGCGAGAATGACAACAGATTGAAGAGGCTTCGCTCGATGATCAAGCCGTTTGTTCATGTTCATAGAGGAAGCATACTTGAGAAGACTCTTCCGGGGCTAAGGGATTGTTTGGTAATTCTAAAACCGACCGATTTGCAGGAGAAATTACTGCAATGCACAGTTGGCGTCGACAATATGCTCGAGCAAAGAACCTATTATCGCTTATATCGGTCCACCCTTGGCTCGTGTCCAAGAAACCGCAGTTTTCTGATCATACAAAGGCCTTAATGCCCCTGAAAACGGACCCTAATGCTGGAGTGAAAATGAGGTTTCTGATGAAGATGATCCGTCTCTCGATCAGTCGCAATGAGAAAGTGTTGATCTTTAGCGAGTATATCCCGCCTTTGATTTACATCAAAAATATGTTGAAATCGAAGTTTAAATGGAACGAAGGGCGGGAAATAAGGTACATGGTTGGGAACGTAAAGTTGGAGGAAAGACAACGTTCGATCTATGATTTTAACAAGAAGAAAGGCCACGCTAAGGTGATGTTAGCGTCACAACGAGCTTGCTCGGAAGGGATAAACCTAGTCGGGGCTTCACGGGTCGTGCTGCTCGACGTGGCATGGAATCCTTCAGTTGAAAGACAGGCGATATGTAGGGCTTATAGGCTAGGTCAAGAAAGAATGGTGTATGTTTATCATTTGGTTACGTCGATGGAGTTGAACAAGTACGAGAGGCAGGCGGAGAAGGAGAGGATTTCGGAGCTCATATTTAGGGCGGGAGGTGGTGGTGGTGGTGGTGGTGCGTTTTCCGGTGGTGATGGGACGGAGGGAGACGAGGTGTTGGAAGATATGGTTAGGGAAGAAGGGGGAAAGAGTAGCATGTTTGAGAGGATTGTTCATCAGCCTAAGGAATCTGATTTGGTCAACTCTTTTGGTTTTGTTGATCTTGATTAGGGTTTTAGGGTTTAATTTCTTGTTTCATCTCCTTTTTATTGTTTTATTTATTAATGTGTTAAATTGTGATGGGTTGACATGTATTATTATAAGAAGTTGTTATTTTGAAACAGTACCCAATTGGATTGAGGAGTACT
Organism: Stenogyne calaminthoides; assembly: GCA_037126765.1. Classification (NCBI taxonomy): domain Eukaryota; kingdom Viridiplantae; phylum Streptophyta; class Magnoliopsida; order Lamiales; family Lamiaceae; genus Stenogyne; species Stenogyne calaminthoides. Next base: position 32,885,598 of record JBBCBC010000011.1, read on the forward strand.
AAGGCGGAATGAGTGATCATTTTCTTGATGAAATCTTTTTTGTGCTTTGACTTTTCATATAATTTAGGTACATAATTGATGCAAATCTGATGTATTTCAACAGATTATGAGGTTACTTGCCACTTGAAAACCAAAGATTATTTCTGAAATCCCACTCTTCTCACTAGCAACTCTAATTTTGTATTGGTTAATAACAAATTGTAACTTGTAATATTATTATTTTTTATAAATTATAACATGTAGTACTATATTTTAAATAAAATACAACATGTACTAGTAAAAATTGACAAATTTTAACATCGATTCACTTTTTTTGAACTTTTTTATCGTATTTTTTCAATTTGATATTTGTTAAAATAATTTTTGACATTGTGGCGGGTAAATTCAATTAATCTTGAAATTTTGATCCATTGTGAATCATTGCGTTGTCTATTTAATTGTATTTTCTCCCCAAAATTTTCCATAAAACTTTCTCCCTGCACATGTTTGTTTTTTAAATTCATAAATCCGGTCAAGTTTTAACAGATATGCGGATATTAGCTGGAGTTTTGTCAATTTAAAAAATTTAGTCACAAATTATGTGATAATGGAGTACTACTTTATTTTATAATAGATTTGACCGGAATATCTTTATGGATTTTAGATCAACTTAATATATTCATTTTATTTAAAATCAAATCCCAAAATTAACTCCTCCAAACAAATAGTTGATTTTATGTAAAAAAATTCACATGTGAAAATAGGATAATTTAAGTAAATTTGTAATTAAGTGGGTCACAACTTAAAATTCGCGGGTCAAGCTGTGGCTCTAAGTAGCAAGGACAGTGGAGTCTAGTTATAATTAGGGGTGGACGGTACGATATACCGAAAATTTTCTCATCATATCGTTACTGTACCGAAATTTTCGATACCGAAAAATTTCATACCGTTGTCGTACCAAAATTTTCGGTATGCCGATATCACATACCGATACCGTACCGAAATTTCAATATATACCAGTATACCGAAATATTTCGGTATTTCAGTATACCGAAATTTTCTATATTTTCATACCGTTATCGTACCGAAATTTTTGATAAAATTGATATTTTTCGGTACGGTAAGTTCGATATACCGGTATTTTTGGTATTTCCTCCACCCCTAGTTATAATTGGTCGAGTGCCCGAGTGGCCGTATGCAGAGACGGACGTACGAAAAAAGTTTGTTTAGTACTCTAGTTTATGCGTGGTTGGAAAATTATACACAAATTATTATTTGTATTAGGATAAATTATAATGATGCATGGTTTGATCCAAACCCCAGCCCACAAGTCCTGTGTCCTGTTCTCCACCGGCCCACTTCACCCCTGAAGACCCATTAGTATTATTTATTATATTATATGTAGTATAATTTTAGTAGTATATAATTATAATTTAAACCCAGCCCACCTTAATACCTATTATTATAAAATCATGAGCAAGTCTTTTGTAAAATTCGTTCAACACAACACTTTTGATACCATTATATTTATAAATTAATACTATAATATTAAGTACTACTAGTAATTGAACCCGTGCGATGCACGGCTGTAGTTGAACAATTGTTTTAATAGCGAGTAATATGATTTTTGCAAAAAATCTTTAAGAATAACGTTTTAGTTAATTCATATTTAATACGTAAATTTAAAATAACTTCATTCGTTAAGTACTGAAAATCTCGAAACACGTCGAAATGTAAGTGAAAGGAGATAACAACTATTAGTTCATGAAAAACGTAGTGTTAAAATAACCGAAGTTTTAAATGACTACAGATTTCGAAAAAACCTCTCTGAAAACCACAATTTTTGTTTGTTTGGCTTTTTTTTATCATCGATGCACACTAAAATGTTCAAGCCCTTGCGATTGGTAACTCTCGAAACTAATAATAAAGGGTTTCAAATTTCCAACTAATAAATATATTAAAATATACATGGAAATTTAATTATCAGCTCACTTTACAATACCTCTACCTATTTTTTTAAGATAATGGTTTGCATGAGACCTAAAGTATGTGATTTAAATTATTATTTTTATGTATAATATTGAAATTAAGATCAAATAAGATGTAAATAATATATTTTAAATAGTAACGAAAAAAATTGTAATCAGCATTATATTGATTGTTATAATGCTGGAGAATTTCAATGATTAAAATAATGATTAATTAACTGTGTTTCGAAAAATACATATATCCTAACATACCTCGACCTAATGCTGAAAAATTATAATGATTATTAATTTTTCTTTAGTTTTTTCCATCTAGATTTGATTGGGAATGACATAGCAACAAACACATACACATATAGATGAAAAAATTTCTAATTAAAAAAAAAAGAACAAACATAAAAACCAATAAATATTAAATTATGTGGCTTGAAGCTTCTAAGGTGATGAAAATAAAATGGTCAGGGTTTGTGTGTGTATATATATATACGGGGACGGAGAAAAGAATTTAGAAAAATAATAATGAATTTGGAAAAAATCTAATGGAAGATATTTTGAGATATTAATAGATTTGATCAAGAATTTATTTTTGATATACATATTTGATCATAATTTTATTTGGAATATATATTATAATATTGAATTTATTTATTTTTTAACGTGGAAATAAGATTTGAATGCGTGGGTATTATTTGCATACACCTCCATCCTTTAAATACGTGTGTAAATTTTTTAAAAGAGTTTCAAATTGTCAACTAATAAATATACTAAAATATACATGGAAAACATTTTTTTCAATATTTTTACACAAATATTTCCGATAAGATTATCTATTACTTTTTTCAATATATTAACTCCCGATTTAGCATTAATTTTTGGCGGAAAAATCCAATGGTTTCCAAATTTGAACGTGAAAATAAGATTTGAATGCGTGCGTATTATCTGCATACACCTCCATCCTTTAAATACGTGTGTAAAATTTTTAAAAGAGTTTCAAATTTTCAACTAATAAATATACTAAAATATACATGGAAAATATTTTTTTCAATATATTAAAATATTTTATTTCAATTTTTTTACACAAATATTTCCGATAAGATATACTAAAATATTTTATTTCAATTTTTTTTACACAAATATTTCCGATAAGATTATCTACTATTTATTTTATTTTAATTTTTTTTACACAAATATTTCTGATAAGATTATCTACTACTTTTTTCAATATATTAATTCCCGATTTAGCAATAATTTTGGGCTGGAAAATCCAATGATTTCCAAATTTTTGGCGGTTTCTGCTTTTATATATATATATATAGATATAGATTCGTGTTAGTTTATAAAACTAATTATATCAATTCATAAATATAATGATATAAATTTCATATTATAACTAAATTTTACAGGAGAGTTTGTAAAATTATAATTTAAAATCCAATCCAAATTTGTCCAGTGCCCGAACTCCCGCTGCACGTCCCAACTCCACTCTTCAAATTCTAAGCCTCAGTATCAACAACGAGCTAACATATCTTTGCCCAAAATTATTGTTAAAGTTGATCTCTATAAATCTAACTCATATATTTAGTCTTTCAAGTATTTTATATTTATATATTTTTTGTGCCCCTGTCATGAAGATTTTCTGGATCCGTTCCTGGTCGTATGTGCCTGCCTGACATCCATAGGAGATTAGGGGTTCTAATCCTTTTTAAAACTTTCTTTTCTTCCTTTTTTTAAATTTTGGCTTTTTTCATTATTTTAACTTTCTTTTCTTCCTTTTTTAAAAATTTTGGCTTTTTTCATTATTTTAACATCATTTTAGAGTTTTAGAGTTTTTGCTTTTTACCAAATAGCAAATTATTTTCATTCTTTTTTTCTAAATCATTCTTTTTAAAAATATGCTCTGCAAAATAGATTTTTGGTTTTTATCATTATTTTGACATCATCTTAGATTTTATGCTTTTTGCAAAATAGAAAATTATTTTCATTTTTTTTAAAAATTATTCTTTTTATAATTTTGCTTTGCAAAATAGTTGGAAAAAATCTTGCTAAAAGAGTAATTTTGAAATATCTAAAATGATATATTTTAGAAATAAATGTAATAGTATCTCAATTTTTATAAAATAGTATTACATCATTGCTTGTATACTTAAATAATATTACATTACTATCTACGTATACTAAATATTGCTCTGTTGTTATGATGAATACATACCAAACTGATGAAGTATTATATGCAACACATAACAGTATTACATATAAAAATATAACAGTATTACATCCAAAACATAAGAAAATATTAAAATTTTGAAGGGTATTAAATGTAAGACATAGTTCTGAAAGGTGTGAATCACTATTACAAGCAAAATATAACAATTTCATGTGTAAAATAAGAACAATATTGTTTCAAAATATAAGAAAAATGGGTCATCATAAGGTTCTATAAACTATAAGGTCTTCTTCCCCTTCAAGATCAAAATCTTTGCAATTAGGATCACCGACAACACTCACCACACCCTCCATAATTTTCCTGAATAAATTTCTCAGAGAAGACAAAATGAAGAAGAATGAATAGTATTAGTGAGAATGGAAAACTGGAGCAGTTGTTTACAAGCAAAACATAATAGTATTGTTGCATTTAGAACATAAGAAAAAATCTTTCAAGAGGTCTGATTTAAAGTTTGTAAGGCCTAAACTAAACCTGCTTTAAAAATCTGCAACAACAAAATTAGCTTGTGAACTCACCATTGTATGAAATTATACTTGTAAGAGTTTCAACAGCACTGTGATCCATCCATTATATCTTCTAAATACAGATCTATAGGAAGTCAAAGTGTTGAATAAACTATAGCATGACACAATCCAGATGAAATGGCAGACCTACTCTTGTCTAATTCTAAGAAAACATGTTTGTGAGACAACACAATACTAACAGACTCTTGTCCAATACTAAGAACAGTATTACATGCATAACATAACAGTATTACATGGAAAATATAACAGCATTGCATCCAAAACATAAGAAAAAATAGCCAAGAAGTCTGATTTAAAGCTTGTAGAGACTACACTAAACCAGCAATCAAAATATGACTTCAGAAATCTACAACCACAAAATTAGCATGTGAACTCATCATTGTATATGAAATTATACCTGTAAGAGTTTCAACAACCTTGGTAGCGCTCACTTGTGATTCATCCAATATATCCTCTAAAATACAGATCTACAGGAAGCCAAAGTGTTGAAATGGGAGAGTCTAGCTATGTACAAAGTGTTGTAGCATATGCATCTCAAATATATGTACAAGACATATGGAAACAAAGGGGAAATCAATAGATGATTCTTAAACAGTAGGGTATGTTTGTTTCAATTTTTCTTTTTGCTACTTAAATCCATATTTGTTGTCTCAACTTTTTCTAGTGATATAAATTCTCAGTTTTTATAATTAAAAAGACATCAATCTGATTTGATCACTAGATAGTATACATTAAATTGAGGGGCTCAATTATTGAAATAGGGATTTAAAGTATCACAAAACACTAAAGTCATGAAATAGAGAAATAGGGACATACTAAACATCATATCATATGATTAACTAGCTTCATCTTCCAATTTGTTTAACCTCTTGGTTCAGATTCTCAAACAATGATATGTGAAATAATTTGTATACTAAATCTATTATTTGCACAAAAAATCTATCAAGCGAACCTATAACCAGAGATGAGACAGTTTCATTTCGTAAAATGAAACACACAATTCACTCGTAGATACTCGCACACCATTTCCTACATCAATAAAATAAAACAGTATCCCTCTAAAAAGTATATAGTATTACATATGTAATGTAACATTATTACGTCTATAAAGGACAACAAATCAAATTTGATTCAGAGGTAATATGAAAGTGAACATTCAAAGTAATTTAATTATACTCCAACATAAATTGATCAATATGAACACAAATATATTCAATCTCCAAATTTTCATATCAATCGTCAATAATTTCACTACACAGTGGCATATTTACCTAAATCGATAATAAAAATACAAAATATTGAAATAAACGTCATAAAAAAGACTTTGTACCTTTGGGTTGCTAAAAAACAACTGCTCTCGAATCTATTCCTAAATCCAATTCTTATTCAACTTGTGTTTCTTCTTGATCATAGCAACTACCATGATATATTTTGTTTCTATGTCTTTCTAAGAATTTGTTTACCTAATTGGTATTTGGAAAAAAGAGCGATGGGGGAAAACGATATCTGGAGTGATTGTGTACTATATAAAACTTGGAAAATTAGGGTTCAGTAACTCTGTAGATTAAAGCAGTCCAACAACTAAAAGGTAACGAGAAGCAGATGGCGATTGCGTGGGTGAAGAAGATCAAAATCTGCCCTAGAAAACATCAAAAAAAAAAAGAGCGCTGCGCAAAAGAGAAACGACAAAATAAGAAAGAGAATGGGTCATCATTCCCATTACATAATGATGACACTTGGATACACATTTTCTAAAAATATGATACATCAACAAAATAAATGAGAAGACGCAGCAAGACATACTCTCTATTAGTATATATAGGTATAGGGATTTTACTTTATCGGTATTTGACACAATGTATACTTGAGAGACAATACAAAATCGAAATTTCACATGAATTTCAACTCTGCATTTCCTGTGAATTTTGCATCATTTCATGGTCCCCCATAATCTCATCTATCAACTCTGCTAAAGGCTTGTCAGCACTATTCGGGACGAGGGCCGCGAAAATGGGAGGCTCTAGACCTTCACAGAAAGCATGAACAACTTCAGAAATCACAACCCAAAAGTAGTCTAAAAACATCAACTTAACTAGATTGATGAATCGAATCAAAAGATTCGTCATTGAGATAAGAGTAGAGTTTAACAAGAGAAGAATTTGCCATGTTTTTATTAAGAAAATTATAGTGTTTGATTATTCATTACCACTTTCTTGGAATGCATCGATGAACATCATCATCTCCTCTCCGTTGAGACCAGATAGGAAGCAAATTCGTGGAACTGATTTTGCAACCTGCACAAGCGGAACACTTCAGATAATGTTTCAAGAAATGCATTCGTTTGCGTGATCATAATCAAATTTGTAATCTGCCATTCAGTTTTAATCACATCACAGAACTTAGGATGTGTTTGTAAATTCTACCAACAGCTTTCGGATTTTTTTTTTCCAAAGCTGTGAGTAGCTTTTCAAAAAAAAGTGATTACGCACGACTAGAGAGTTTGTAGTCACCACCTTAGAAGACTTCCTTAACCTTAAAAACGAAAACTTTGTGGAATATTCTATTAATCTTAAAAAATTTGTGTTCTTTATGATTTAGATCAAACTGCAAACCAAATTAACATGAGAAACCAGACACTAGTACAAAGAGCATAAAACAATTGGCTAAATCAAGGAAATAAGTAGAAAATATGTACATGTTAGGTTACTTCTTATTGATGATTAAAGAATGCATTTCAAGATCCTTTAGAGATATTACCTTGGATGCTTCAAGATTTGATTGTTTGGTGTTCACGGCTTCCCAAAGTGAACGGTTAATCATGTCTTCAATGCAAAATATAACCTGCACAACCATTGAAATTACCATCTTAAGATACGTAGACAAACTTTCTCTGAGCTGCCTAGATCTTACAATAATAATGAGTCTCGTTTGGAGGTACAAAAACCATGGGGAATAGTCGATGGAGAGAAACAAGACGAGTCTCTAATAGATGAAAACTCAGTGAGCAAATTATTTCAAGAATGAACCGAGTTCGTACAATCATTAGTGAGCTAATTCACTTGGAAGTTTCAAAAGATTAAGGGTGTGTTTTGTAGATTTTCAAAACACACCTTAACTATACAAATTACCATCACTCTCATTTTGAACTAATTTTTGACAGATTTTAAATCCACTCTAATAATGGGTCAACTTGATATCAAATCATTTCAAGTCCCTTTGTCCAAAAGCAGCCTAAAAGTATTTGGTGACAGAAAGATAACAAAGACGAAAGATCAACATTTTTTATGCTTTTATGACAGCTATTTACCTCAATAAATTCGCCATCCAACTCCTTCAGCAGTTGTTGTATCTGTAGGAGGGGAAAATGTTTAGAAACAGCTACTCCCTCCGTCCCAACTCTTTCTTCACACCACCTTTTTTCTCGTATTTTAGCGGGCGAGTTGTGTATTAGTATTTAAAATGATAAAGTAACTTTTAAGAAGGGGTATGATAGATCTATCTCTCCTCTATCATACGTCTCCTTAAAAATTACTTTATCATTTTAAATACTAATAAAAAACTCGTTCGCTAAAACACGAGAAAACAGTAACTGTGAACAAAGAAGTTGGGATGGAGGTAGTACAATATTACTGGTATACACATTTGCATACTTCCAAATTCAACCGAAATACTATATTGAGCAAAAGTACAAGAGATGTAATAAGAGTCACTGCCTTTTAGCCAACAAAGATTCTAAGATGACACTAGGAAACGTAAGAAATGAATCTTCGACTGAAAATATGATTATATAAAAGTAAAGTAGTTGCGGAATGATACAAGGAACACGAGTAGACCTTTGCCGCCTCTTCAACTTGAAAACCGAGTAGCAATAAGGCCTGAAAGAAATGCACAATTGTGAAACTTTACTTTTATTAACAATTTTTTTTTTTTTTTTTTTGGAGTGTAAGCTATGTAAAAACAGATGGCATAGAACTAACCAGAACTTACAGGTGGACCATAATTCGGATCCTCGGAATTTAAAGGGACAAATTTGGAATCCTCAATCAGTTGAGAAGGAACATCTGTTACAAGATATTGAAACCAAATTCTGAATATTGGAACAGAAATTCCAGATGAAACATCTGAAAATTAAAACTCTTCTTTTCCAATACATTAAAAGCTAGCATACACATACATTTTGTATGATTTATCCTTGCATAACTTGTGCCTATTGTCTCTGCCTAATCAGATTTCCATAATCAAAATACCATGAACAAAATTGAATTCCTTCAAAAAATGTAATAAAAATTGAAACTTCCTGGTACCAAGTATAAACAAGAAAAGCCCCAAGAAAGAAAAGCAAACAGAAAATGTACACAATTTTCTACAATTACACCCAACTATCAGTAATTCTGTACAAAAATAGTTGAATTCCTCTTTATAATGTAATAAAAATTGAAACTTTCTGGTACCAAGTATAAACAAGAAAAGCCCCAAAAAAAAAAAAAGCAAACAGAATATGTACACAGTTTTCTACAATAACACCTAATTATGTAGAAAAATAGTTCAATTCTTGGAAGCCCAGATGAAGAAATCTGTCAAAAACAAGTAAGAATACATGTTGACAACATAATCAAAGAAATAAACAGACCTTGAGAAGAAGCTGTTGGAATTGTGGAGTGCAGTTTGAGGTTGAAATGAGAAGTAAGTGTTGATGTTGGAATACATGAGCTCAGAGAATATGGTGTTTTTGGGATAGACTGAAATTGGAACAGGACTGAAATTTGATTGGAAATTAGTGAAGAAGCCATGGCCAGGCGTATTATCTTCTCTCTGTCAAAGAGGTCAAGCATATTATCTTCACTCACAAATTCATAAATAAGTTTTCAACTCTTCTTTTTTTTTTTTTTAACTCAAATCCATATCCGCAATTCTTCTCAATAAATATTTATTCCGTTTATTTATTGTGAAAATTTTATAAAACTTATTCTAATAGTTGCTCTATTTAAAAAAAAATAAAACCTAAAATAATGGGGTTGTCTGTTTTACATAAAAAAATAATAATAATAATAATAATTTTGGATTACCGTATGCAAGACCACAAGATTCTATAATATATTTTTTAAAATATCCTCCTCCGTCGCCACCGTCCAATATACGATGTTTTTGGCACAGATTTTAAGAAAAAAAAGTAGATAAAGTAAAGTATTATTATAGAGTATATTGGTATTCCATTTATAGATAAAGTGATTGTTTGTGAGTAAAGTACAATAGCATTTGATGTAATTAAGTGATGGTTGGGGGATAAAGATAAAGTAACTTTTGCCAAAAAATAGAATGTGCATAAGATTGGTGGACAGACGAATAAGATAAGTGTGCATAAGATTGGTGGACGGAGGGAGTATTATTTATTGCACTGAAACATATAATTTATTTATATTAAAATATGTAATTTATATTCATAACAAATTTTATATTTCAAAAATACATTATGAAGTGCACAGTGGAACTAGTGCATACAAAACCTAGCAAGAATATGACTAACATCAATTTGTGAACTAAAAATGGAATAAAAATAATATACATAACAAAAATAAAAATTAATATACACATCTTTACACATACTAATTTTAATTTTTTTTCAACTTTTTTTCTTTAAATACCAATTTTATATTTATGGCATTTATTTTATTAAAAAATTAATATGTCCTATAATTATTAAAAAATAAAGTATGTTATTAAAGTGGTCCATGGTCTTTCTCTGAGAAAAATCACAAATGGTCCTGTAACTTTGACCAAATTCACAAATGGTTCTATAAGTTTTTATTTATTAATTTGATCCTTTTAGTTTCAATTTTAATCCTTTCACCGGAAATTTTAAAAATTTAGCCGAAAAATGGCTAGAAATATGATGTAGCTTTCAAAATAATGTGAAAAAAATATTAAAATGACGGGTTCAATGAGAGAAAAATAAAAATATATGTTTTGACCCTCGCCTCAATGTAAATCACTCGAAATTAGCCACGATAATGAATAAAATTCGTGATTTTGAAGTTGCGATTCACGGGGGAGGGGGTAATCAAAACATGAAATTGATTGAGGGTTTTTTTCCTTGATGAAAGACAGTTCAAATAAGAGTGGTGGCGACCGTCAACGTGACCATAATAAAAAGTAGGTCAATTTTTCGATTAAATTTTAAAGTATCCGGTGAAAGGGACTATAATTGAAATCAAAATGACCAAAATTGATAAAATAAAAATTTACAAGATCATTAGTGAATTCGGGCAAAGTTACAGGATCATTTGTGATTTTTTTTTCTCGTCATTCTCTTTTGCATTGCATCCACAATGGTCCATCCAATGAGAATTTAATCATTAGATGGATGAAAATTGGTGTTTAAAACCATTGTGAGTGTTCATTAAATTGGAGAGAGAATGTCATCCATCCAATGAAATGGATGGAGAGAGAAAATATTTTTTGATAGGTAGAAATGAGATGAATGTGGGGTCCCACAAAAGGTGTATGGATGGATGAATGATTGATAAACCATTGTGAAAGTGTGTTTATATAATTGAATTTTTATAAATTAGTGATGTGGAGATGATGTGGAGGAGAGAGAGTGGATGGATAAATGAATTTTCATCCATCCATTGTGGATGCTCTAGCTACTGACAAAGTTTAAATTTTGTAGTTTACACGTAAGATGCATTTCACTGAAATTTGACCTCGTGAATAATTTTAAGAAAAAAAATTGCATTTTTTCTTCCTTGTGGTTTTACTCTATTTTTATTTTTATCTTATTAATTTTTAAATTTTATTTTTTTTTCTATAATTTATATATTCAGTACAAAAAAAACACTGGTTTAACGAGGGAAGTCAAAAGAACCCTCGGTATTTAACGAGGGATAAGATGAACGAGGGTTTAACCGAGGGTATAACCCTCGTCACACTTAACGAGGGCAAATACCCTCGGTAAAATGCTCGACACGTTTAATAAGGACTAACTACCCTCGCAATATTTCAACCAGTCAACGAGGGAGCTTTTCCCTCGGCACATTTACCGAGGGCGTTAACGAGCAGGATTGGCCCTTGCCAATTCCAAGTCCCGTGACACGCTTTAACTGCCGGACGACGTTGTCGGTTCGAGGGCAATGCCCTCTTAAAAATCTTCGGCCTTTTTATATATACATGCCTCACTCTCTTATTTTTTCTTTTCACAACAGTAAAATTGGTTTGGGGGAGAGGCGTTTGAGGCGAAAATTAGGGGAGGAAATCAGAGTTAGTTTCATTTCGTCCAAGGTAAGTATTAGTTATTTTAATTATTTTATTATTTAGTATTAATTATTTTATTATTTAGTATTAGTTGTTTTAATATTGTTTAGTATTAGTATATTGTGTATTTAGTATTACTTATTTTATGTATTAATTTAGTATTAGTTGTAGCTTAAATTAAAATTTAATTTAGTTTAATATAATTTGCATGATAAATGTATTTAGTATTAGTTGTATTTAGCTTAATTTAATTTGCATGATAATTTATATTTTAAGTATATTTTAGCTTAATTGTGTAGTTGTTTAGTGTATATATATTATTGTAGTGTATATTTTAGCTTAATTTTACTTGATAGTTGCATATTTAGTATTATTTAACACAATTTCTAGCTAATACGTGTACATTATTGTTGTTTAGCTTAATTTCTAGTTTAATTTAGTATTAGTTTAATTTATCTTATTTGTGAATATATAGTATTAATTAGTAGTTCAATTATTTAGTATTATTTAATATATTAATTACGTTGGATGTTGAAGTGGAGGGATCGATGATGATGAATGTTGGTTATTGTTTGTTGTAGAACATGTGCGTTCCGACTTGATTGATTTTAATTGATTAAGTCGGAAATGGATGCACGTAGGATCTTGATTAATTGGGGAATACGATAAAATAAGACGAAACTCTGCCGAAATTTTTAGAAAATATTAATTATTAATTAGGCTTTTGAATACTAATTAATTCGTAAATATTTTAAACAGAAAATTGATATGGATTATTCCATCTGTTTACGTTGGATGTATGGTCATGGATCGATTAATGGCAATATATCTCCCGAATTCTACAGTGGACTCGAATCTTTTATAAATTTCGTCACTAGTAATGGGATGATTCAGGGAAAGATTAGGTGTCCCTGCAACAAATTTAGATGTCGGAATAATAATATGTATCATGAACCTGATGAGGTGAGAGCACATTTGTATAGAAATAGGTTCATGCCCAATTATTGCAATTGGATTTATCACTGTGAGGAAATGTAGGGTCATGAATACAATGATCATCCGTCTGCGTCGACTTCACACGGGCCGATTGACGAGACTTTTGCATCTAGCTCGTACCACGATATGATGGCGGACTTAACATCTGGTCCCCACTTAAATGTGGATGATGAGCCCCCTAATGAGGAACCTCCTAATGAGCATGTTGCACATTTTTATAACATGCTTCGTGCAGCGAATCAGGATATAATGCCTGGTTGCGAATCGCATTCACAGTTGTCATACAATGCCCTATTGCTGAACATTAAAACCGAAAACAGATTGTCAGAAAGGGGCTATAATCAAATGGTTGATGTGATTCGTGTTCTTTGTCCGAATAATCTGGTGCCCAAGAAATTTTCTAATAGCAAACAGCTGATGAGTGAGATGGGTCTTCCAGTGGAGAGGATTCATTGTTGTGCACAGAACTGCATGTTATATTGGGGTGCAGACGACGAACTTGAAAACTGTAAGTTTTGCAGTAGGCCACGGTTCAAACTTCAAACCTGCTAGACGTAACGTGAATGGGCGATTGAAAAAGAACCTTCCTTTTAAGGAGATGTTCTATTTTCCTATCATCCCTCGTCTGCAAAGATTGTATCAGTCGAATGCTACTGCGAAGGATATGACATGGCATGCACGTTGCTCGAACGACCACTCTGGTGTCATGCGTCACCCTGCAGACTCACAGGCTTGGAAACACTTGGACCAGTCGCATCCTGATTTTGCTTCAGAAATTCAGAACGTGATGTTGGGCTTGAGCACTGACGGTTTTCAACCGTTTGGGGCGCATGGGAAACAATATTCATCATGGCCAGTAAATGACAATGATGATGATGGTGATGATGTGATGCATTAAACGTTTGTGTGTGTGTTATGCATTAAACATTTGACTGAATATTTTGTTATGTTTTATGTTAATTTCGAACGCCACATATTTTGTTATGTTTTATTTTAGAATATTAATTAATCTCTACTATTAGTTTGTGAGAATGCTTTAAAATTTTATTTAAAAAAATTATTATAAGTGCATGTATATATATATATATATATATATATATGTACACGTGTTAGTAAATAGTGAAAATTAATACAAAAGTAATAATTTTGTAATTTTATTGAAAATATTTAAAAAATAATGATCAATGTGTACATTTGTTAGTAAATACTACGTACGTAAGGATGATTATTAAATATTTTTTTATTAAAATGATTTAATTCAAACGTATTATAATTGCATTTATTGTACACGTGTTAATATAGTGAAAAAGAATATGAAATTGATTATTTGAAAATTTAATTGAAATTTTTTTAGTAAAAATAATTAATATAAGTATATATATATATATATATATATATTCATAATAATAAATAGTGAAAAAGAATATTAAATTAATTATTTGAAAATTTTATTAAAAATATTTTAATATAAATAATTAATATAAGTATATATATTAATGTACTCATAATAATAAATGATGCAAAAGGATATATAAATTATTTATTTCACAATTTTATTATAAACATTTTAACTAAATCAAAGTATATATATACATGACAAACAATTAAATTAAATGATAGAAGAAATTAAATTAATAAAACATAATATATGATACATATACAATTAAAAAGACTTACCTAACGAATAACTCGCCTAGCCCAAACGGTTTGGCGAAACACATAAGGTCTCTATATACCGGGAGGTCGCGTGTTCGAATCTAATGGGGGGCGAAAATTCGCCCATTTAAGTCGCCACTTCGATTCGGGGCTCGCGTGTCTCGATGGTTTGTGGTACACTCGGAGCCTCGCAGCCCGGGCTCGAAACCAGGCGATTACATTTTTTGACCGAATTAATTTTCGCGAGGGCTGTAAACCCTCGGCAAATCGCTCTCTAAACTAGGTGAGGGCCGCTGATCCCTCGGCAAACTGTCGACGTCAGAAGGCGAGGGTCAGCTGGCCCTCATTAAACTTTACGTGGGCTTTGGCGAGGGCCTACGTGTCAGGAATAAGGCGAGGGTTGCTTGCCCTCGGTAAACTGACATGTGTCAGTCCCTCGATAAATCCCTCGCGATTTGCCGAGGGTTTTTTTCCCTCGTTAAATATTTACCGGCGAGCATTTTAACGAGGGATTTATTCCCTCGTTAAAACCCTCTTTAAAGCCCTCTTTAAATTGGATGTATTTTGTCGTGATTGTTTTTAATTTTGGTCATATGACCTGCTATATCAGGTTACTTTCAGATCATAGGATCAAAATCAAAAAATTATATAAGTTACATCATGAAAATTAAAATGGAATAGTGTTACAAGACCAAAAAAAAAAAATTGTGGAATTGAAAGTATTAGCAACTGAAAATTCAAACTATATACCTCTCAAAAGCCCTAATATCCAAAATTGTGTACAAGTTCTTCACAAATTAAAAGATGAACAATTGAAATTGAGGAAAGGGAGAGTGTCGAAGATAAGATTAACATCTTGCTATGTCTTCAACGAGTTCATTTTCGACTAAATCTACTATGGTTCAGTGTTATTGTGGGATGTATGCTCATATGACCACTTGTACAAAAGATAATCCATGAAGATGATTTAATGATTGTAAATATTGA
Source organism: Stenogyne calaminthoides (assembly GCA_037126765.1). Taxonomy (NCBI): domain Eukaryota; kingdom Viridiplantae; phylum Streptophyta; class Magnoliopsida; order Lamiales; family Lamiaceae; genus Stenogyne; species Stenogyne calaminthoides. Next base: position 32,901,200 of record JBBCBC010000011.1, read on the forward strand.
GGGTGAATTAAACTTTTCAATATCTGGAAAGAAAAAAAAACCTTTACCAAAATAAATGCAGTATGACACAGTTTCATAATGTCAAGGAAGTTTGTATATAAGGTGTTCTCATTACAAATATGTTCTTCATTATATGGAATCTATGTTTTAAAAGTGGACGTTGACCCAGACTGTGTTAGCACTTTCGGTCGGAACATGTCAGTTTTTATCAAAATAAAATATGATTGTTTTTTTTTTAAAGATGAAATATAATTTAAAACTAAATTAAAGATTAGTTTCATATTAACCAGAGATGTTAAGCGGTAGGCCTTTAAATCGTTAGAATTCGGCCCTCTGACCATGCGGACCTAAGCAGTTCGAAGCTTTTATCGGTTCATGATAAACGAGTTGTTGATAGCTAGAATCTAACCCCTGCCCTAGCAGTTCGTGGGCTAAACGGGCCATTACCGGGAAGAAATAAAAACTTTAAAAAATAAATTAAAATTCAACGTATCCATGATATAATATGGTGTAATTTAAATTATGCATATAAAATTAAAAGAGATATAATAATACAGTAAATGTGTTGCTAATTACTCAACGTAGATGATACTATTTAATACTTAACATAGCTATTACTTAATATTTTAATTTTAATTTGATTTAAATATTGTCTTTTAATTAATTTCATCTAAAGTATGTACAAACATAAAATTAATTTATTAAAATTATCATATAACTCTATTAAAATTAACTAAAAATAAATATTAAACTGGCTGGCGGGTTGGCCCTAACCCTACAGGGCTCAACCCTATAGCGCTCCGAGCTAAATGGTCTAGGGTCTTACAGGTTCACGATAAATGAGCCTGAAAAAACTAGCCCTAAACCTTGATTTTTCTGATTTAAACGGGCCTGCCCTACGGGCCATGACCCTTTTAACATATCTAATATTAACCATCTTAGAAGAAAAGAATCAAACAAAAAAACATAAAATAAGGACATGTTTGTTCTCTATCAATATTCTCTCTCCACCCTTAATTTAATAAGGTACCCGTTGATTAGTGGTATGAGATTTAGATGGATATGATATTATGTGATATTATTTACTCATTTGATATATTTGACAATTTTAAAGTGTTTGTTATGATGTATTTAAATCATGATTTATTTAAGTCAATTGACATAATGGAATTATGCTTCATATTATGAATATCACCTAAAAGGTGAGATATATAATAATGTCAAAATAAAAAAATGAAGTACGAATTTTCGGACCAAAAGAAAAAAAATCATCAATTATACCAACCAAACAATTGAAAAGATTGTAGATAACTTATTTTTCTCTTTCTTTTCATTTCTTTTCCCATGTAAAAAGGGTAAATGATATAATTTTTCGGAGGTTGAAAATTAGAAAGAAATAGAGAAAGTATTTACTCATTGGAGGAACTTTTAGATGTGATTAAGCTATGCTTATGAAAATGGATAAGATCACATTACTCGTTATCATTTTATGCACCGTTTGCATCTTGGGAACATCGTCCTTTAGATTGTATCCCTAATAAATTTTAGATCAATTTGTCGTATATGTATATTATGGGGATTAGAGTGTCCTATTACTCTGTAATGATATTTCATTTTTATCTTTAAAAAAAAATTGAGAAAAATTAAAGATTCAAGCCTAAAAACACATTTGGCATGGAATGGCGGAAGAGTAGAAATTTCTCATCATGGGGATCCACTGTACGGAACGTGATCATTTTGTCTCCATCTGTGCTCTTCTAATATTTATAAAGCTGGCTAGGGACAGCTACAAAATGCTATTACCACGCCTATTATAATGAGTATTTAGGTGGTTCTTTTAAACTCTGTAACTGTGAATTAGTTTATACTACTACTAGTTTAGAGTTCGTGTATTATGCAGTTCTTTAATTTAAAAAAAATTATATTTATAATATATAACATATAACATATTTAACAATAAAAAATATGATTATGTGCATAAATGCACTAAACATGAAATAATAATAGTTTAGGATGCATATTAATATACTTGTTTAAACAGTTATTGTAATAAAATTATTGTGTCAAATTTTATACAATTGATTTACGAATTTCTAACTTAAATTTAAGTATTATTTATTTTTCTTCAGACTTAAAAAATCAAAAATCGAGGAAGAAATAATTTGCAATTCAGATTAAGAATGGGGGGGGCAAGATTATGCTTAGTATATAAAAATTAACAAAAATGTCTTTTTAAAAATCTAGTGTGGTGCACATGTATAAAATCGGGATAAAAATTGATTTAAAAAATTAGTTCGATTGTTTAAATGTAATAAAATAATAGTTTGTATAGTTTAGTGCAACAAAAAATAATTAGGTGGTTTAGATACAATTTCAATGATAGTTTAGTGGGTTTAGTGCAATTAGGCATAAATATGATGTAAGTGGGTTTAGTAGTATTTTTAGAGTTGTTCATTTAAATATTCTCTTCATATTGTTAAGATGGGCTCACTTTATATTTTCATGCCTCAATAAATTATAATTCTTAATAGTATTAATTATTCTTTATTGGGTTAATTCCATATAAATACACGACATTTAGGTCCAATTTCAATTTAATCATAACTTTTATTATTTTTGTAAAAAATCTCAACCTTTTACTATGTTTCAATTCAATATACATTTTTAAATTCTACCCGGCCATTGATGACGTGTTTCAACGGAGCTTGTATCTTTGACCATGTTCTATGTCATGTTGGAAGCAAGATAGAAAAAAATGTGTGCCTCATAATATATTTTTAAAAAAAAAAATTAAAAATACTGAAAAATAAAAGTAATTAACATTATAAATAACTTAAAAATCCAAATAAAATAAAATTAGAAGTAAAAATCAAACAAAAGAAAAGTTCAATAGGCTCATCTTCCCAAATTTGTTCCTGATTGCATATATCATGTCTCCATTGTCCCGTCGTGGCACCAACTCTCGTGCCACCACTATCCCATCCCTGCTCATGTATACCTCAACCACACCGCACCCTCCGCCATCCTCCACTGAATAATCTCTTAGCCCCACGAAAAGAAATCCTTAATCAAATTACAGAAATATCACCCAAAATTTCACAAAGAAATTGCACGAAATCAACAACAAAAAACCTTCAATCAACATTACGTATATCACCAAGAAATCTCAAAATACATGATGGTAGAGCAGGTGAGATTGTTGCCAGAGAAGGAGAGGCCACTCCTTGCGACGAAGCGGTGTTGAAATAAATTTTTTTTAAAAGAAACATTTTTTAGGACCAGAGATAATTGTTTAGATTTTTTTCCTTAAGATTTTTGTTTCATTTTTTATTTTAGTTTTGTTTCTATTAATTTATATTTTTAGAGTTTTTTTTTCTTTTTGAATATTTATTATTATGACATGGACAAGTATGAGTATATGGTATTCATTATGACATCTTACATGGTATAAACATACAGGCTCTGGCAAGACACATCATCAATGATCGGTCAGAATTAAAAAATGTGTATCAAATTGAAACATCATAAAAGGTTGAGATTTTTTACAAAAAATATTAAAAGTCGTGATTAAATTAATACTGAGCTTAAAGGTCGTGTATTTATATGGAATTAACCCTTCTTTATTTAACAAAAATATTCATATATGACAGCATTTACTTTTACCAAAATTTTAAAAAGCATTTAATTTTTTTGTTGTCTCGTATAAAGAGATAAACTACAAGTAATGTGAGAAAATTTTATAATTCCAATAACATTTGCTATGTCTTTTTAATTAGTGCGAATTTGTGAATGGCTATTCTAGTGGTGGCAAAGTCTTCTATGCATAAGGTACACCGTATACTTTAAGTGTATTTTTTAAACATGAACATTTTAAAAAAACATGTTGCACGTGAAAGTGTGAAAGTGTGAGTGAGTTTTTTTTGGAGATGTTGTATAAATTATTGTAACATGTAACACAACAGTAAACAAATGAGGATTTAAAAACATGTGCAAATGGTTTCAAAACCTTACATAGACTAAATTAATTTATGTGTGTCTTAAAGATGAAAGTATTCATTATAATAATCAGTGACATAAAAATAGATCTTTCACAATAACTATAAGATCTAGAAAGGGTTTAGTGTAATGTTTTACACAACCAAGTAAACTATTCTATGAACTAAAGACTGATCTCTTTTGATCACAATTAATCTAAGAACATAGACAATTGTTGCTTGGGATGTGATAACAATTCCTGTAACCTAAACATGAGTATAACGACCCTATCAACCTAGATGTACTAGAACACTCAATAGACTAGTATTTGTTTACTTCACTTATTTTTGTTGGTTTTGCAGCTTGTGTTGGTCCCGGTGCAAACGAGTCTTACACGTGTATGGGGGGGGGGAATACACGTGTTCAGTGTTTTTAAAACTTTTTCTTACTGAGGTCAGCTTGGGTCAAATAATCCTGAAGATTAGGTTTCGAGAAAGAGATCGCTCCGAGTCAAAGTCTCATCGAGGCGGTGATCCGAGCCGCTTTTGAAAACCTCGAAAAATCCCAAACCGAGTCGAGTGTCGAGATCCTGAGTTGCTTGGATCGGATAACTAACTTCTTGAATCCTCGTAAGAGAGTTGGGATTCGGTAACTATCTGTTATAGCTACTCGATACGCATGCGTGTGAATGGTTGGCCCTTAGATTATACTCGTTTTAGCTTTCTTTGAAAACCTTCTCTTTATGAAATAGTGATTATTTTGTGATTCACTTATGCAACTTCGGTGGATTGATTCCAATGAATATCGATTGAAAAGTATGCTTTCAAAATCAAGTCAATGCAACAGATAAGCACATATAAGGAAAGCTATAAAGAACACAGCAATTATAGTGGTTCAGAGACTCAAGCTCCTATGTCCACTCTCCCTGACTCTTCAGAGAAATTCACTATCAAACCGAGCTTTCGACTACCTCGCGTAGTTTACTTACTCAACTTCGCTTTACGAGTTTTCTAACTACTCCGTGAGTTTACTTACTCAACCCGACCTTGAGTTTTCTGACTACCTCCGTAGTTTACTTACTCAATCACACATAAGCTTTTAGACTACCCCTGTAGCTTACTAACTTCTCCTCTAGAGTTTTCTGACTACTCCTCGTAGTTTACTAACTCTTTACAACACTTCTCACCAACAAACACACTTCAACTACCTTCACAAGGGTTTGGGGTTTCTTGGTTGGTTTCCAACTAGGATGAGATATCCTTTACAATGAAGCACAATGCAAAGGGTTAGGATATCTCGACTAAGCTTTGGATAATTCTTATCAAGCTATGCTTAGTATCGTGAGCTCTCTTCAATATTGAAGCACTTGGGAAATTCTAAGTTTTTCGAGTGCTTTTAACTTTTACAAGAATAAGCTTGAGCTCTTAAGTTGCGTATAAATTTCCCGTAACCTTATAATGTAGAGGGTCACAAGTATTTATAGGCATACACCAAGGTCACTCTTTGAAAACTATCCGTTGGAGAGACAGCTTCGTGAGTTCCCTCTTGTGGTGTGTGAAACGGCTATATTTAGGGTTTGAAACTCCCTAACACTTTCTAGGCAATAGCCTTTCATGTAGCCGGTCTTCACTTTTTGCAGTCTGGAACTTTTGTACATCTGACATCCTTTTTCGAGAGACACATCTTTGTCGATTGTCGATATGGTATGATGTTGTCTTCCTCTTTTTGACTTTTGTCTCGGTTTAAAAGGTAAACACCTTCAACGGCTCTTTTTGGTTACAAACTCTGAGTTTGATATAACCTTAACAACACTTCTGACTTAGTTCATTTTGTCTGCATTTGAATGTCTTGGCAAATATCTATTTTCTAAGGAATCGCGATCTATTAAGTATTGCATCCTTTAGATAGATATATTCAGTGCCTCGGAACATTCAGGTTCATCTTGAAAGCATCGATACCTTCTTGAGTCTTGATAATTCTTTGTGCCTTGATATTCTTGATCTTTAGTTTCTCAGTCTTCAGTCTTTTGTGTCTTCATAGTCTTCTGAGTCTTCAGGGTCTTCTGAGTCTTCAGGGTCTTCTGAATCTTTGTAGTTTATTCGATCGATGTCTTGAGTCTTCTCGAAGTCTTGATTTCTTCAAGATCCTAACTATCTTGATAACTATCTGAACTATATCTGGCGACTATACATTCGGAGATAACATCCCGAATATTCTAAAAACTGAATCATGACTCAACTATCGAGATCATTCTGAACATGTCATACTCAGGGGTTTTTGGATCTAATCAAAATCATAAATCTTTATTAAAATTCATCTCCCAACAATTTCCCCCTTTTTGATGATGCCAAAACCTATCTTGTTACAAACAAATAACCTATACTCGGGTTTGGTTTATCTTATTACAAGATTGGTTGTCTCCCAACAATTTCATAAATTAGAAAAACTCTCAACAATTTTGAGGAGTTTTTCAACAGTTTAAACATTCAACAATTTCTTCAGTAATGAATCTCTTTAACTAGTTCATTACCAAATACTTAAACAATTTCTCCCTATATTCAGACAATTTCTTCAGAGACATTCATTCAGGCATATCAAAATAAAAGACATGTAAATAAGATAATGAGATATTATCTTTTGAGCATAATGATAAATCTTCATTGATGATTGGTATCCCGTTACATATTACAATGAGTTTATCAACAAAATCAAAAAGACAAAATTTAAAGATTACAAAATCTTCTGAGTCTTGGTCTTGATCTTACGATTTTGGCTCTTGGTCTTTCTGCTCTTGATTTGCTTCATTCTCAACTTCATCGATTAGGCACCTCCAGTCAAACATTCGAAAAAATCTCTTCTTGACTCATTTCTTTCCTTGATGATGTCCGGATTGTTTCTGTTAAACCCAATGACCAAAGATATCTTGAGCAATCTCTTGAGTAATGGCCTTCTCATTCACCAAGCCATTATCAAGTTTTGGAGGTGGATAGGAATATGGACCGGGGCTACTATATCGTACCACCTCTCCTTCATCATAAAAGTTAATCCACTCTGTAGATACTTTGGATAGAAGATAAGAAGGTATTAAATGAAAGCTTCATTATGATCTGAGCTTTCCCCTCTCCATTCCCTGAGAACATCATAATTGAACCAGAAGGTTCTCTTGACTTCTTCCCACATATCGTTGAGTTTGATGGGCATCCATTTATCAACGTGGGGCCATTTTAGTGCTTTTGATGTTCCTTTCCTCTTGCTTGCATAAACTTCCGAAATCACTCCTTCGCTTCTGCTCTTGGTCTATCTTCTTTCTGATCACAGACGTTCCTGAGACCGAAGCAGCAGCTTTCTTAGCTTGTTCTTCTTGGAGTGTCTTCAGAGCATTTCTCGTGTTGAAGACTTTCTTCTGAGGTTGAGACTTCGATTCCACCGGGTTGTTTGTTTCTTCATCATCCAGAATCAGTTTTCTCTGGATTGGCTTAGAAGCCTTTGCACATTTGCTTTCAGGTTGAACAACGCCCAAGGCTTTCCTCTTCATAGGCAGTTCAGCAGCAGCCTGGCTTGTTCCAACCTTTGCTCTAGCTTTTCGGTTTCTCTCTTGCAACATCAAGCATAGCTTGCTTCGAAACTTCGAGTGTAGATAGGCTTTTCTACGAGCGAACTTCAACTTCTCATGAGTTCCGACTTCTTTAAAGGTTTTGCTAGATTATACATTTCGGCAGATTTTCGAGCCTTCTTCTCCAAAGCACGTGCCATGAACTTTCCGAGATCTTGACTTCCTTTTCCCCCTTCTTGCACCGTAATTTGGAAGAAGCCTGGAGAGTGCTGTGTCCATGTGATATTGCTCTTTGCTCACATAGCGAACTTCTCCTGCTATCTGATCTTGTTCGTCTTCCAGCCTCCTTAGATGGTTCTTGGCCACAGAAAATTCTTCAGATAAGTGGGCAAACTGGCCAGAGAGTGCTTCTTTGAACATCTCTGTCATCTTGGTCATGAGCATTGAACTCATTTCCTCAACAAGCCGAGACTTGATTAGCACCTCATTCTTTTACGCGGTTTCAACTCTAGGAAATCGAGAACTTTCTGGTGTTTTACCTTCGATTCATCACTTAACTTTCGGCCTTGACTCCCTCCAGCTTCTCATTTAGTTTTCCTTCCATGGAGGTCATCTGGGTGGTTAGAGTGTTTTGAATTTGCACCAGTTCTGAAGAGTGACTAAGACCGTCCATTTTTTCAGCTTGATTGGCCAAAGTCTCTTCCATCTGAGCAATCTTGATCATCATTGGCTCAACCTTCTCAAGTTTCTCTATCAGGGGAGTGAGATCAATCTCAGGAATCTTCGCACCTCTGTCTTTGTCGATCATCTTGAGTTTCAAACTTCATTCGAGCTCGGTCTCGGTGCGCCTCGATCGAAAGAGTACTATCATCGGTCGATGTTGACTAGATCGAGTTGATGTTGAATGAAGTCTCCTTTTCATTCGAGGCTGTTCTCCGGCATCTCCTGTTGATCCCCATCTCCATGTTGAGATTTGTCTCCTTTGCTTGGGGCACCAACTTTAGTTGCTCTCCTCTCGACCAACTTCCCTCGAACCCGGCTCATCAAGATCAGCGTTTTTCATCACGAGCTTTGTCCGCCGAACCACGAGAAGTCGGTCGAAAAAGGCCGTCTCCTCATTCCACCGGTCTCCCCTCTAAAAGCGGCAATATCAAGCATCTCGGGAAGAATCGATTGAGGATAAATCTGATTGTCCTTAATCTGAAGAAAATATCTTGCTGATCGGGATATGAAATTTGAGCTCGGTATCGGTCAAGTATGAACCGTTCCCCCTTGCTCCTCCACTCACCTTCTTGACCTCGCCCTTCTTCCATCTCGGGCTCTCGGTTCATTTGAAGTTTACGCTAAGGGATCAAGAAGTAGATCTTTCAGAGCTCATCAAGAATATTACGCTCCCGAGTCTCGGAAAGATCGAAGTTTGTGCGGTCAGGTCCTCGGTTTGCATCCGAGTGGGTTACGAGGCTGAACTGGTATATCTCCGGTTTAGTCCGAGTTGGCTCCTCGATCGAGCTTGCACATCTTGGATCGACTCTGGTGGCTCTTTCCGTCGAGCTCGCACACCGAGGTAGGCATCTCGAGGTGCGAGTTCCTTTGAAAATTTCACGAGAAATTTTTATCTCATCTTGGCGATGTCTCGAGCACCTCGAGAAAAAGACACGCCTCCACCGATCGATCCCGTGGTCCGGAGATAACACGAGCCAACACTTGTAATGGTGAACTCGAAAGCGGTTTGGCCCTCAGATTGAATCTCTTGAGAATCACTTTCATCTTCATCGATGAGAACCACCAATCTTCTACGTTTTGGAGCAAGATTCTTTCGTTTCATCATTTTTGCTCCTGCTCCATCTTTGCCTCCAACAACACCTTCCCCTAGTTTGTTGGGTCTCTTTTTCAAAGCATTTGCGAGAAGGTGATTCTACCTTTTTTTCTCTCTTCCCCGATGACTCGCTTCCTTGCAAAGAATGGGTTTAAGGAGAATTTTGGATTTAGGAAATGGGGTCGAATTGGCGAAGATATCCTCCTCCTCTCGCACATCTCCAAAATGTAAGCAATTTTGGTGGCATGGTGGATCTTGCCTTTGATTGAGATCGCCCCGTCAATCTTCCTCAAAACTTTGGTCCTTTCACTCACCGTCTGGATCGGGAATTTGACCCGGTTGAAAATCGTGGTGGGTGAAGCTTCTATCGCCGCCATCAACCGAGCTTGGGTACTTATCCGCTCAAAACTCCCAGAAGACTCATGATGCACTTGCTCACAATATCCATCAACACACGATATTGTGGCTTCAGGTGCCTTTTATCCAGTGTCGCCTCAAACTTAACAGGATTCTCAGCAATCCTATCTAAGTACTCCTGCTCTCTTCCTGAAATATACGTCGTAGGATCCTCTCCTCTATCACAGAGCTCAAAAACATCATTTAGATTTTTTTGGAACTATATCTGAATCCCTCTCAAAATCGGCGTATTTGGATGAGTTGCTCTAAGTGTGATCTGATTAACTTAGAATGCATACAACCCTCTTTATCTATCTTCAAATTCTGAGATGAATTCGATTACCTCTTTCGCAAACTCTGGTGCAGTCGGTTTTGCGACTAGTTCAAATGAGTTTAGCGATCGAATCATATGCAGAGCCTCCTCTTCTCTCTTTGAGTTGGTTGTGCTTTCAAGTGAGACAACGAACTCGTACCACGGCTTGTTGGTTTCGGCTAATCTCTCGAATAGGGTTGGAGCCATTTTAGAGTTTGATTGAAGAAGGAAGCTTTTAGGGTTTGGAGAATTTACGGGCAAAGGGATTTTTAATTGCAGAGGATTTGAAAACGAAGGGTTTGATAAATTTTTTGGCTTGAATGGTGATTGGGGTTTATATAGCCTTGAGATCGTGGGGAATCATGTTGGTTAGGTGAGTAACAACGGTTGAGATTAATCTCCGATTAATCGAATTATCTGAACCAACGTTCTCGAAAAAGTAAGCCGCCAAAACATCCTCATTGGTCATTAATGTAGCGAGATCATTAAATGATCGTTGACCTTCTTCGAAATTTAAAATGATCCCCCAAAAAAAAACATTCATCGGGTGTTTTTATATTTATTGCGAATGATTCTTGAATTTTCTTGAGCAATAAATGAATCGCATTTAGTCATTACTTCTTCGACCAATTTCCCTCTATCGGTCTTCTCGATGCGATCTTGATAAAATGTCGATTATATCTTGAAGTCTTGAATTGGTTCGATTATGCTCTCGAAGTTTTTTCGAGACTCGATTCGATATTTCCATTTTATCTCGAGCTTCTCGAAGGATTTCGAGAAAACTTCATGCATCCGAAAACCTTCAATTTTTTGATTTTACTCTATACACTGGTTCTAGCATCCCTAATTCAACCGAAAGTTCACGAAATCTTGATTCAAACCAAAGGTTTAGTCAAGATATCATTTATTTGTTTATCAAGATGAATTTTCTCCATCCTTATGTCCTTCTTCTCCGACATGATCTCTCGATGAAGTGATGTCGATATCCACATGCTTGCATCCGGTGTGCAATCTGGGATTTTGTGAAAATAGCAATGGCACTTTTATTGTCACAAAATATTGGTACTTCATTGGCTACAACTTTATAATCCATCAATTGTTGTGCGAGCCAAAGAATCGTAGGCAAGACTTCGCATGACCATATATTCAAACCCCAAAGAGTACTTTGTTGCTCTCGAGGTCATTTCTTTGAAAACCAAGATATCACTTGCTTCCTAGAAATTGACAAGTTCTGAAGTGGACTTCACATCATTTCTGCATCCTCCATGTCGACATCGAGTAACCACTTAACTCTAGGTTATCATCGGTTGGATACCATAATCCTCTATTCTTTGTGCCCTTAAGATATTTCAAGTATTTTTTGGCGGCCTCCATGTGACTAGCCTTAGGATTAACTTGGTATCTTGCACATATCAACAAAGACAAATGTTATATCCCGCCCTACTTGTTGTGAGATAGAGAAATGATCCAATGATTCCTCTATAATCGGTATGACTTCTTGATTTGCCTTGTAATCGGGATCCATCTTGTAGTTAGTATTCATGGGAATTCTAAGCGCATTGCACCAGTCATACACCATATTTGGCAATCAAATCTACGGTGTACTTTGTGCGGGTTGATGAATATTCCTTCCTTTGATTGTTTCACTTGAAGTCCTAGAAAGAAATTCATCTCTCCCATCATTGACATCTCAAACTTGCCTTTCATCAGTGTTGAAAACTTTTCACACAGCTGATGGTTTGGAGATCCAAAAATGATGTCATCAACATATATCTGAACTAGTAAGATATCTTCCCCATCCTCTATCCTGAACAGAGTTCTATCAATAGTTCCTTTGACAAAACCATGGTCAGTAAGAAACTATGAAAGAGTATCATACCATGCTCTGGGTGCTTGCTTAAGACCATACAAAGCTTTTCTTAGCCTGTAAACTTGGTCATTCTGTTTGAAACCAGGAGGTTGTTCCACATAAACCTCTTCTTTAAGCACGTCGTTCAGAAATGCACTTTTCACATCCATCCGACAGATCGTGAACTTCATGTGGGCAAAGATATGCAAGAAACAATCGATGGGCGCTAGTCTTTGCAACAAGTGCAAAGGTTTCATCATAATCCAAGCCTTCTTCATGGGAATAACCTTGTGCAACTAGCCTTGCCTTGTTTCTCACAATGTTGTTGTTTTCATCTCTTTTGTTCTTGAAAACCCACTTGGTTCCAATGACATTGTGCCTTTTTGGTCTATCTACCAGCTCCCATACTTCATTCCTCGAGAATTGATTCAGCTCATCTTGCATGGCAGTAATCCAGTGAGAATCTTGTAGAGCTTCATCAATCTCAAGAGGTTCTTTCTCCGATAGGAAGCGGCCCAGAATAGTGCACTCTCTCCATGGAACCTTCTAGTCTTAACACCTTCAATTAGATCACCCACAATCGGCTTGTAGGATGGCTATCTAACCATTTCCTTCTTGATGTTCCCCTTCAATGGTATCCTCAACATTTGAAGTGTTAGGTTCGATTAAATCGGCAAACTTCGGGAACAACAAAAAGCGAGAAAAGGAATCATCTTCCTAGGGAAATTCTATTCGAGAACATTGTCGAGAGACATTTGTTCCCCTTTGGTTGATAGATTCAGAAATTGCCTCGATTGTGACCACATCTTCATTGGCATCACGTGCACGAGTGCGAGGCGGTGTCTGCTCGGATTGGTCACCTTTGGAGTGTTGGTTTTCCTGGGTCTCACCATCCCGATTTCCATCCCGAACTTCTTTATCTCGAGTCCGAGTCACTCCAATCATAGATAATGGTGACTTCTTCTTTTCGAGTTCGATGGATGATTTATCTTTCTGTTTTGGGCTTAATCTGGTGATCCTCTTAGTCGGTTCATTTGCATCATGTTCTGTTTCTTCCGAACACAAAAGCAGATTCATCAAAAAACAACATGAGGTGTTTCCTCCACAATAAGAGTCCTACATTTGTAAACTCGAAAGCTTTCTTGACTTGAGAATATCCTAAGAATATTCCTTCATCGGTTTTACTATCAAATGTTTTCAATCGATCTTTACCATTATTGTGTATGAAACACTTGCAAACCAAACACACGAAAAAGAAAAAAACAAAGAGACTTCATTTCATTCCAAAGCTCATAAGGCATTTTGCCTTTTTTTTTTTGTCAACATGGATCTATTTCGAGAGTAGCATGCGGTGTTGATGACTTCAAATTTCAAAATCTTTTAGGAATATCGACCAAATTTATCATTGTCCTTGCGAACTTTTTCGGAGTTATGTTCTTCTTTTCAAAGAACAACATTTTTGTTGAGGGTCCTTCTACGGTGATGTCTCTTGTAGAATTCCATTTCTTTGCACAATAATCGAAATGATATGATTTATAAACTCAGTTCCTTTGTCAGATCTGATTTTGACCACACTCAGATTTTTCTCAATACTGAGTCTTTTCAGTAATTCTGGCAGCTTTATCTGAGTCTCTTTCTTACTGAGTAAGAATATGACCCAAGTATATCTTGAGTAGTCATCAACTACTACCAATGTGTATTTCCTGCCATTAGTGCTCACAGGTGTTATAGGACCAAACAGATCCATATGCAAAAGCTGAAGTATTCTCTCAGTAGAAACTTCTACTTTGCTTTTAAATGATGCTTTGACTTGTTTTCCTTTCTGGCACGCATCACAAATGTGTTCCTTACTGAACACTTCATTAGGCAACCCTCTCACAAGAGCTAATCTTGCAAGCTTGTTCAGGGTTTTGAAGTTTAGGTGATTCATTCTTTTATGCCATAACCAACTGGTATCTGTGGAACTTTTAGCAATTAAACATGTATCTTTAGGAGTTGAACTCCAATCAGCAAGATACACATTCCCTTTTCTTGTACCAGTCAGTAATACTTTCTGTGATGTATCATCTTTCACAAAGCATAAGTTCTTGGAGAACTCAACATTGAAACCCTTATCACAGAATTGGCTAATTGACAGCAAGTTATGCTTCAATCCAGATACATATGAAACACCATGGATATGAACTGAGTCGACTTCCAAAGTTTCACATCCTTCAGTCTGTCCCTTGGAGTTATCTCCAAAAGTGATCTGTGGGCCTCTTTGTTCAACATAGTCACTGAGCATCTTCTTGAATCCTGTCATATGTCTTGAGCATCCTTTGTCAAGATACCATACATCGGGGAGCTTTTTTCATCTCTGCTCATCAGTGCCATGTGATCTTTCATCAGCTTAGTGCCCTGGTTTTCCTCCTGAAAAACAGATCAATTCTTAGGTACCCATTTTGTGTAGGGTCCTACGAGGTTAGTTGTACCTTTCGGAATCCAAATCTGCCTGACAACTCTAATCACTTTAGAGTGGCTAATTTGTCTTCCATAAACATCAACATATACATCCACTACTCTGGGTGCCTTAGCAGTTTTCTGTATATGTGTGCTAGCTTTAGCATGAACATGTGCCTTAGAGTTCTTCTTTGGTTGGGCTTACGTTGGATGCTTAGGCTTTTTGTGCGGCCGGTCTAAATCTTTGATGACTCGGGTTGGATAACCTTTACCCTTAGGCAAGTGAGCGTTCGGGTTATGCATCTTTGAAATCTGGGTCTTCAAAGATCTCGAGGACTTGGTCTCTTGATTGAGAATGTCTCTGTTGAGTGTTTCTCATCGAGGATTCCTCCGATGGTTCGATGTGGAGCCTTTCAGTTTGCATTCTTAGCCCGAGGCTTTGAAGTACTTGCTCGAAACTTTCCAATCGACCTTTCGGGTTTTCTTGCCTTCACCGAGGTTTGGGCTTTCTAACCGATCATTCATTTTTTTTTTTGAGACCATAGGTCCTTTTCCTTGTCTACAACCTTGGGCATTTCTTGGTTTGAAGTGTAGGTGCCCTTTGGTTTTACAAAGATAGTCTTCTTGCTACTTGACGCAAACATTTAGATGACCTTGTGAGGTTCCCCCTGGAATGTATCCCAATCCAGATTTTATAATCACAGATCTCTGGTAACTCAATTTCATCTATTACATTAGATGCATTATTCAATAGAGTTAACTTCTTACGTGCACTATCCTCCGATTCTGTAGAGTTTTATGCTTCTCGAGAGGTCATTGAACTTCGATTACGATTATTTGAATCTCTTTAGTGGATTTCTCTAGCTTTTTCGATTAGGGACATTATCAACTTCTCTTTCTCGAGAGTTGTACTTTTGAACATCCGGTTCATCAAGTAGCTCCCATTAATTGAGAAGTGACTTCAATATTGCTAGAGTCTTTCCATTTTAGATTTTCGACTTTCGATTCCTTATTACGCTCTTGAGTTTGATTTAGCGATCCTTGCAAAAACAAAGATAGTCCATCGATTCTCGAAAAGAATCCATCGGTCAAAATGATTGTTTTTCGGTGGAACTTGAAAACTCTTGTGCTAGTGTAGGAGCAACAACGAGAGAAAGAAGAGTTTACCTCCTCAATGGCCATCGGGCCGGATGTCATCACTTTCACCGTCCGAGAATATCTCATCGAAGAGCTAGATCCTCCTCCGAGTGTTCTTCTTACGCAACCATGGCCTTTTTTGCTTGAGAACTTACGGTCTCTTATAGCTTGCCTTTCTCTTCTCTCCTTAGCACTCAAATCAAACGGACAATCATCTTTGGAAGTGACCTTTCTTTGGCGGTTATAACATCTGTTGGCATCATCATCCCGATCATTTTCTTCTTTGGACTTGGAGTCCTTTCTCTTGAATGAAGATCCTTGAGCTTTCAGTCTTTCTTCTTCTCGGTTGATCCGTCCTCGGGTTTCTTCCGGTACTGTGGTTCTGTAATAGCTTTTGTATTTTCCAAATCTACTATTGAGTTTATCAAACCTTCTTGCCATCGGTCTTAGCTTATCCTCAAGCTCATCCCGATTTTTGGCATGGGGTTCTCGAGACTCTCTAGTTTCTGAGTTTTATCTTTGGCTTTTAAAGCCACATTCTTACTCGATGAAGAATCATCTTTCTTTGTCGACCTTTTTGGATTTCTTATCAATTACAAATTCATAGGCTTTCAAATTTCGAGAAGACTTGTTGGTAAGGCATTGAGTTAATATTCTTGGTGTTTTCAATCACCTTTGCATGAATATCCCATTTCTTAGATAGACCTCTAAGAATTTTTCAATGCAACTTCTCTCTGTGGGTATTTCTTTCCAAGTGCATTTAGATCATTCATGATGCTAGTGAATCGACTTCGGTTTGTCTATTGATTTACCATCATCCATTTTCAAAATTGTCAAACTTTCCAATTGCCACTTTGAAAGTTTGTTTTCTTTTATATAATCGTGCCTTGGCACATAACGACTAGTGTTTCCCAAATCTCTTTAGCGATATTATGGTGAGAGATCATTCCCATCACACCATCATCAATTGTGATGTATAGTGTATCTTTTTTGCAATGTAGTCTAGATTGACTAACTTTCTCTCCTCAGAGTCGAGTTGGTCATCGGACTTAGAAATTCGCTTTAGGATCAATTCTCTCATCTTTCGTTCCTCTGGGATTCACTACTGATGAACTGGAATGGTCCTTGAGAGACCACTCTCCACATACGCTCATGTTTGGAATCTGAGATGAGCTGCATTCTCGATCTCCATAGGTCATAGTTCTCCTTCGAGAACATTGGAAGTTTTTAGAAGACATTTTTCCGATCTCTTGAAAAATAAAAGGTTTGACAAATAAGATCGGTTCGAGGATAGACCCACAAGTATTTTTGAAAATAAAACTTTGGTCAACATAGCCAGTGGTCAAGTTGAACCCTTTGCTCGATACCACTTGTTGGTCCGGTGCAAATGAGTCTTACGTGTATGGGGGAATACACGTGTTCGGTGTTTTTAAAACTTTTTTTCTTCTCGAGGTCACTTGGGTCGATAATCTCGAAGATTAGGTTACGAGAAGACAGATGGATCGCTATGAGTCAAAGTCTCATCGAGACAAAGTGATCCCGAAAGCCTTTCGAAACCTCGAGATAATCCCAACCGAGTCCCGAGAAGTGTCAGAGATCTGAGTTGCTTGGATCGAGATAACTAACTTCATGAATCCTCGGAAGAGAGTTCGGTTTGGTAACTATCTGTTCTAGCTACTTTCGGTCGTCTTGAATGGTTGGCCCTTAGATTATACTCGTTTTAGCTTTCTTTGAAAACCTTCCCTTTATGAAATAGTGATTAAGTTGTGATTCACTTATGCAACTTCATTGGATTGATTCCAATGAATATCGATTGAAAAGTATGCTTTCAAAATCAAGTCAATGCAATGAGATAAAGAGATAAGGAAAGCAATAAAGAACACGGCAATTATAGTGGTTCGGAGACTCAAGCTCCTCGTCCCTCTCGCGACTCTTGAGAGAAATTCACTATCAACCGAGCTTTTCGACTACCTCGCGTAGTTTACTTACTCAACTTCGTACGAGTTTTTCGACTACTCCACGTAGTTTACTTACTCAACCCGACCATGAGTTTTTTCGACTACCTCCGTAGTTTACTTACTCAATCACACACAAGCTTTTCGGACTACCCCTGCGACTTTTACTAACTTCTCCTCTAGAGTTTTTCGACTACTCGCGTAGTTTACTAACTCTTTACAACACTTCTCACCAACAAACACACTCCAACTACTACCACAAGGGTTTGGGGTTTCTTGGTTTGGTTTCAACTAGGATGAGATATCCTTTACAATGAAGCACAATACAAAGGGTTAGGATATCTCGACTAATCTTTGGATAATTCTTATCAAGCTAGGCTTAGTATCGTGAGCTCTCTTCAATATTGAAGCACTTGGGAAATTCTAAGTTTTTCGAAAGTGCTTTTAACTTTTACAAGAATAAGCTTGAGCTCTTAAGTTTATGTATAAATTTCTCTTAACCTTACAATGTAGAGGGTCACCGGTATTTATAGGCATACACCAAGGTCACTCTTTGAAAACTATCTGTTGGAGAGAGGCAACCGTGAGTTCCTCTTGTGGTGTGTGAAAACGGCTATATTTAGGGTTTGAAACTCCCTAACACTTTCTAAGCAATAGTCTTTCATGTAGCAGTCTTCACTTTTTTTTGCGATCTGGAACTTTTGTACATCCGACATCCTTTTTGAGAGACACATCCTTTGTCGATGTCAAGATATAGTCGTTGTTGTCTTCCTCTTTTTGACTTTTGTCTCGAGTTAAAGGTAAACACCTTCAAGCGGCTCTTTTTGGTTACAAACTCGAGTTTGATATAACCTTAACAACACTTCGACCTAGTTCCTTTTATGCGCATTTGAATGTCTTGGCAAATATCTATTTTCTAAGGAATCGCGATCTATTCAGTATTGCATCCTTTAGATAGATATATTAAATGCCTCGGAACATTCGGGTTCATCTTGAGCATTGATACCTTCTTGAGTCTTGATAATTCGTGCCTTGATATTCTTGATCTTTAGTTTCTCGGTCTTGATCTTTTGTGTCTTGAGTCTTACGAGTCTTGAGGTCTTCGAGTCTTGAATCTTTGTAGTTTATTCGATCGATGTCTCGAGTCTTCTCACCGAGTCTTGATTTACAAGATCTATCCGAAGTCTTGAGAACTATCGAACTATATATCCGACTATACATTCTGCAGATAACATCCACGAATATTCTAAAACTTAATCCTGACTCAACTATCGAGATCATTCTGAACATGTCATACTCAGGGGTTTTGGGATCTAATCAAAATCATAAATCTTTATTAAAATTCATCTCCCAACAGCTTGTATATAGACAACGTGCACAAGTGCATTCTCAACTGCTAGGTCAATTTGAAAGGACCTAGAAACACTTCTTCCACTAACTCCATCTTCCTTGAAAGTCTCTTCCATGATGTGTCTAATAACTTACTTTTTTTATTTGCACCGCATGACCTAGAACCTTCTAGGTCTTAATTCTCCATTCAAAGACATAAAAACACAAACATATAAAAAAGAGTTAGTGTTAGGAGAAATGATAAATTCAAATGTTGGAAAAAATATAGTCCAACATATTGACATATTGTACAACAATCTCCCAACATCAACAACACGTTTAAAAAAATGCACTTAAATTGCATGATAAAATTGTGCGGAAGCTTACTCCTTATTGGTATGAAGGGGGTATGTAACTAGTCACTCAATCTTGTAAAAATAATACTTCTTCCTCCACCACAAATTAAGAAAGTGAAGAAATAGATTAGATTTTGAAGGGTAATCTATCGATTGTGGATGCTCTCGCTACGTACAAAGTGATGAATTGATTGCGTTTGGGTTTATGTGTATGCCCAATTTGATGATTTTTTTTTTCTTTAATTATGGACATCTGACAATGAAATTTGGTGAAGTTTTACTATTTGTAGAGTGTGAAATTATTGAACTATTGAAGTATATTTTACGAAAAATATTATATATGGCCCCATGTATGATATATGGGGCTACATTTCAATCATATTTTAAGTGAAATAATGACTGAAATGCCACGTCCCCTTTTAATTTACCTGGATCTTGGCCTACTTAGAAAAGGAAACTCATATGAGGGTAATTTGGTCTTATCAACACGTTGTTCTGGCGTTAGCAATCAGAGTTATAGATGAACACGTCTCTCTTTGGAAGAGAATACTCATCTGAAACAAAAGGGGACAAAATTTACAAATTCAAACACTGTAAACATTGACGTCACACCATTATACATATAAAATATATGTGTTTGTATATATAGCTAATCCATGTGAATGGACAGCACAAGAAAACCCAATTTTAGTTGGGTTAAATTTTGTAAGTTCTTGAATTTCTTTCAATAACCCCACCCCCGATTTTTCATTGATTTATCACTATTATCTCAAATTATGCGTCTGTATGTATTTGTTTATCCCTTCTTTGATTACTTATGAGCTAAAGATTGCATTTTGAGAAGGGGGCTCGCTTTGATTTTCTATTTTTCGAGTAATTGTGGGATTGAGCTCTGGTTAAAATAACAAAAAGATAATTTTTCATTTGTATTTTTCGTAAATTATCATTGATATTGGCATAATTTATCTCTGTTAAATCGACTTCTTTTGTTCAAAAATCTGATGAGCTCAAGAGCTTAAGTGTCTAAAATTTTCTTTTTGTTCTGATTTTAATCAAATCCCAAACTCTGTGAATACAGGGGAAATTTTAATGTTGTCTCAAAATGTGAAGAATTTGAAATCTGTAACCTGCCAATACTCAATTGATTCTTGATTTCAACTTCTATTTTTTCAGAGGAAAGAGTTGACTCATCAATCTTTCTTTACAGGAATTTTTGTTTCAGATTGGATGCAACTCGGAACTATAAGCTCAGCACTAGATGCATGATCTATGGTCAAGTAAGATGTGATTCGAACTCGTTTTTCCCTAAAGAAATTGTTGATTTTTATCTTATGAGAGGGCCATGGAGTTGAATAGATATGATATGAATTGATTTTGCTGCTTAAAGAAAATAAACTAAATGCTGCCCTTTAATTCCTATGAAGTTCCTCACTTCAACTTTTTGTTTATTATTTGCTTCTTGCTCTCCTTAATTTCTAAAATGTAATTAGTTTTCTGAATGAGTTAGTCTGGCAGTTGAATCTTGCAATATGTTGATTGTTGATTTGGACCGTGACGATGTTCTTGTGTTCATTTATTTGTTTTCTGAATGAGCATATCGAATAGGCTAGTTGATGTTCCGTTTTCCTATCTTAAAGAAGAGATGGTCTTATGTAAAACAGAGTTACCGTGCAACTTTGATGCTACGTAATTCTCACTTCATAGTATAACAACTAATACTTTCGAATGAACAAGCACTACGTTTTAATGAAACAACTGATACTATTTAAAGAATCCCATGAAATGTCAATTATTTCATTATCTTGCTACCTTAAGCCCGTGTGGATTATCCAAATTTGATGCTCTAAGTTGAAGTTCGTTCGTCTCTCTTTTCCTTTGGTTTTATCCAGCGATGAAGATCCAATTGCCTTCAAAAAGATGCATGAATTTTCACCTGTTGATGGTTTCTCAGAGATAACTGAAAACTTGGCAGACATGATAAAATTTGTGGCGAACGAACCCTCTGTGGGGCTTTTCTATGTCCAGCAGCACACGAAGAACGCAACACACAACCTCATTAACACCAAGAACGTCATTGTTGAAAAAACTCGTGAAACATCTTTGCATACAGAAGATCTGGATGATTCTATTACCATGTTGAGATCAATGAAAGAATGTGGCTTCCCAGTTGCTGATGAAATGATTAAAGATATCAAAAAATCTCTTTCCATCATATCTTCAAAGCAACCAAAACGAGGATTAAAATACAATTCCAGCTCGAGTTTTCTTGGAAGAACGAGCTCGTGGTCTCCAACCACCTGGGGTCGTAATCCACAGCAAGAAAGTGAGAGTAGCAGCAGTTATCTATCAAGCGTTTTTAAGTTGACAAAGCAACGAGCTAGTA
This sequence comes from Stenogyne calaminthoides, assembly GCA_037126765.1. Taxonomy (NCBI): domain Eukaryota; kingdom Viridiplantae; phylum Streptophyta; class Magnoliopsida; order Lamiales; family Lamiaceae; genus Stenogyne; species Stenogyne calaminthoides. Next base: position 32,922,701 of record JBBCBC010000011.1, read on the forward strand.
GCTTTAAGATCCCTCAAGTAGATTCCATTGAAGAAAGTGAATCCAAGAATGACGATTATAGCCCTGCTTTCCCGAGTACATCTGGTAGTCCTTCCGTAACAGTACCGGGGACAGATAATGAAGATTCACCGATGTCTGATGAAGTTGGTAGGGAACTCCAAGAAGAATCACAGCTCAGTAAAAGTACGTCCCATCAGCAATTTCTCTCGTTGTATGAGAACTACGAGGAGTTTAAGGCCGATCAAGAAGCGAAACTGGAAGAATGGTTGAAAGGGACAGGTAATCAGGAGTATGCAGTGAGGAAGAAACTCGAAAAAAGAGCTTTAGATGAAGAGGATGACAATCAATTGGCCTAGATTGCATACTTTGATCCCTGATTATGTCTCTGAAAGAACAAAAAAAGTTGAAAAACATTAGTATTTGCTTTAGTCATGATATCTTCATTATGTGAATCTCTGTAACTGTTGTTTATTAACATCTCTCCTGTTGACTTGTGGCATTATTTCCAAGTTGGTTAATGTCAATCAAAAGCTTATTTTGTTCCAAATTTTTTTGTTTGTTTGATTGTGCAATTGTTCTTCAGGCAAATTCAATAAAAAGCTTGCTTTGAAATAGAGTTAGCACAAACAATGTTCAAGTTATTATTCAACTTTAAAAACTGTGTCCAGATTTACTCAATTATTGCTCAAATAATATATTCGAACTTATTTTAAATTGTTGCAAGTCTGAGCCCTAATGGGATTTCTAAATGGTCATTGACTCTTGAGAGAATCTGTTTTTTTTTTCATTTTTCTGCTGTTTGGATCTTTGTAATTCTGCTGTAATTTGTTGGGTATTTCTTCTCTGATTAGATTTATCTTTTATAGAGCAAAAAATAAAAGTTTCGACTCTTGAGGTTTAAAAACTATGTTTAGACTTGCTCTAAACTATTAATACAATCAGAATTTCATTTGAGCTATAGAATTGTGTATACACTTCCTTAAATATTAATTAAATTGAACTTGAAGAAGCTTTAGGCTTGAATTATCCAAACTAATTTGATCTTTGTAAGATCGAATTAAAACGAGATTTCAGCTAATGATCTCACTTGAAGATTTGGTATGATTCCAATGTACCATTTTGAGATTTGCCATCAATTTTTTCCGCAACTTATAAAATTTAAAACAAACAATACTCTGATACGGTGAAATAACTCTTCTTTCTTAAGAAGTAAAATCAAGACAAATGTTTACATTTTTGTACTAAAAACTCTTATCTACAAAATTTTATGTCCAAGATATCTCACTCATTTTGTGAGTGTGAGATGTATATGTATTGCAGCAGATAGTCATCTGCAATGCAGTTTTTGTGATCAACAAGAAACTCTCTTAACAGCCCTAAGCTATCTCAAGGAACAATTCTCTTTCGCCAACTTATCTGAAAAACCTTGTCTCCAACTCCAGTTCTGCATAAAATTACACAGCAAGCAGTAAGGGATCCACTGTCGAAGAAATGAAACGACACAAGAGCCAATAAAGCTACAAAATGTGGGACTTAGCAAGAGTAGAACAAATAATGGTTAGAAGAAAGCAATTGCACACCAATTGTTCAAGGGGCTGAACATGAATAACATTACAACAAACCTTTTGTTCCAGATATATCACCCTCTCTGGAATTCTTAATCACAAAGGCAGCCAAGATATGAAACCCGCAACAACACCTAAAAATATTCCAGCTATTAAAAGTAAACCCCAAGAAAAGAAAAAGTGAAGCTCACTGACTACAACGGGTCTAGATAACTGTGAAAAAACATGATGCAGATTTCAGAGAATCACATGTACAACCCTTGAGATTAGTAAGATTGAATTTGTGGCATTTATTACACATTAAATCAGTAATTAAAATTTCAGTAGTTCAGCTAAGCATAAGTAAACTATGGGGATGTCTCCTTGATTGGGGCATACCTACAAAACAAACCAATCGACAAGCCTGAGGCAAAATCAAATCATGCAAAAATAAAGAACAGACATTTCCATACAGGGTAAAATCATAAAATTGCAGCAAATGTACTAACTTCTAACAACTAACATCTAACTTTGCCCGATCAAAAAAAAAAAATGCAGCAAATGACCTGAATCAAATTATTCGGTCATAAAAGCTAAAGGAAGTAAAGAGTAATTGAATCATCAACATCATAATTAACTATAAGAAGATAAAGGGAAAAATTTTGTCCAAATCAAATATGGTAAAAGAAAATTTCCTCACATTCATTGCACATGAGCCGTCTGTCTGTGTTTTTTCTAAGAACTTCATTAAATTAAGCTGCGCAAATTGAGTCAATATAGCTAAATATCGTAGTTTAAAGAACCCTGGCTCTCGCCCATACATCAGAGAATATTGGGTTGCATTTGAATTGAACGATTTGAACTAGAGAGAGAATTTGGAGGAAGGATTTCAAGTTACTCCACATTCAATGGTTTTTGAATACATCAGAATCACTTCGACAATAGTTCAAATTGAAAACAATGAATTCCAAATTCATTATAAATTGAACTCATCCAAACAACCTCAATTGATTGTTACTAAGAATTTGAAATCTATCCGCAAATGACAAATCCTTCGATCAGATGCAATGTTAAGGTATTTGAATATGGAAAAAGGCATCACTTTATAAAACCAGAAAAGACATTTTACTTGATTTTCCACTTGCTAAACGTTTCCCAGTTACCATTTAATAAACGGAAAATTAAAGTGAAGTTGACTCACTGAAAAGGTGCTAGAAAACTGCCAAAAAACATGTCCAGATTTCTGTAATCCATATAATCCATATTGTTCAAAACCAGACAGATAAGACTTTAAATCATTAGCCATTACCCTTATGATGGATCAATGCTCGGGATTTCCAGTGGGTTCAGCTTTGCATAAGTGACCCTCTGCTCCTCGATCGATTATATCTAGAAGAACAAGCCTGATTATGAAAGTAAATAATACTGCAACAATAAAGGAACCCGGTCTCTATATAGGATAATATAATAAATTGCAGCAAAGAAGTGGGAACAAAGGATTACATCATAAGCACAAGAAAGTGTAAGAAATTAAATCAACCTTACAACTAAAAATTAAGATGATGGGGAAAATCTTTTTTATTTTTGCCCAAATCACAAATTGACAAATGAAACCTCCCTGAACTACTATATTCTGCACTCATTTATACAAAACCAAATGCACAAGAGTGAGCTCTTGGTTTCTTAAAATCATTAAGGGGGTGTTAGCAAAAAAGGTATGTTTTGAGGAAGTGATTTAATTTAGTGATTGTGAGAAAAATTGCTTAATAGTAAAAGTGATGAGTGCTTCCAAATTTTTTATAAAGTAGATTATACAGTAGATGTTGAATGTTTGGTAAAAAAGTGACTAGTGTAAAATATTTTTAGAAGTTAGATTCAGGTAGAAGCATACCCCTCTCAGCTTTTATATTACGGATTCTAGGTGATTAATTTAAGTAGAATCTTTCACTTTGAAAACATCAAAATTACTTCTTCACGCAATTCTAAGTGATTATAACCAGTTGTATTTTTTTTCAAAAATACCCCTAAATTACACTTCATGGATAGGGAGAATAATAGAAAAGCAAAACATCAACTACAGAGGGTATTGTATAAAACCCTGGGTAAAATCCTGACTAATAGAAGAAAAATGTTGGGCTCAATAAGTTGCAGATTAAACAGATTATAGGTAAATACACCAGATTACAACAGAAGGGAGCTGATGTTATCAATCAGCATAGAGGCACAAGGCTTAAACTTAAGATTTTATGTAATCATGAAACTACATTAGAAAGTAGTAAAATCAAGCATGTAAAAGCGGTACAGTAAAAAGAGTTACCAGAGAAAGAAGTTTTCTTGAAACTATTTTCAACTCCTACAATTTTCCTGTAAATTGCCAAGTACCAGAGTTTCCACTGGAAGGGGGAAGCAGTTCATTCAAGATGTCTTCAAATATGTTTTCTTGATTAGACATACAGCTTATGCTATCTGAAATATCCCCAGCATAGTCTTGAGAGCTGAAGTTTCCAACAATTGAATTTGTGGGTCCCACACTGCTATTACTGTTTATTGCTGTGGTCCCAATTTCTGAACTCTGCGGGCCAATTGAGTCAAAATCCATATGAACATCTAAATTTGATAGAGATAAGCCCTCTGTAACGGCCAGAATTCCCCCTAAACTATCTGAAGTAGCAGGAATCAAACTGCTATCAAGAAAATTTGGAGGGCTCGGACCTCTTTGGTCACCCATTATCATCATACCAACATTTGAATTTGAAGGTGCCAGGCTGTCAATGGTGCTTGAAGCTGTTGACCAAATATTGCGGCCCAATTTTTTGTCGATCGTAGAGTTATTATCATCGTGTGAATTTGGAGGAGGTATGTTAATATTACTGCTTAATGTTCTTACGCCAACGTCTGAATCTGGACAGTTCGAGCCGTTACTACTAACCAGTGTCCTAGACTCCACGTTATTATCATCTGTGCTGAGTTTACTTTCATTATTTGTGATTGGACTGGGAAATTTGTTGTTTTTGCGTATAATTTTAGCTCTCCTGTGTGAAAAGGGGATCTCGTACATCAGACAAAGAAACATTAAAGTTACCAAAGATTCGAAAATAAATAAAATTTCTGCACACACCTAATTTGCCTTTGATTCACAGGAGCTGCTTGTGGCCTTGATACTGCTTTAAAAGAGTGAATAAATAGTTAGCTTAAATTTTACAAGTGTAAACTCTCACATACTAAAAAACAAGGTAGCAAATAAATGACCCTACATAAAATTAACTCCTCATACCTCAGCGGTCAATAAATACATTTCTAGCTAACCTTTGATTTTGGATAAGGAAACTAAAATTTTATTGATGTCGAAAGTGTACGGGATGAGAAATCCCTTACACAAAGTACAACTGCATTGGTAAATAGTCGGTTACTAACGTACAATCATAAATTGGGTTATATATCTATAAACCTAAATCCATGAATCAGTTTTACAAATGATCTAGTAAATAGTCGACTAATGGCGTATAATCAGTGAATGGCATTAGGAAGTATATAAGTAACCAACATAGCATTCTTGGGAGCACTTTTGTTTTTTCATTTAGTATAAAAAAGTAATATTTTGTGTTGCTGTAAAGTGGAATCGTTATGTTGCTATAAAGGTAAGAAGTAACCAAATTGAGAAACAATTATTTTTTTAAAGTATTATTTTGCGAACTTGTATAGAAAGAGACGTCAAAACTGAATTATTGTCTCAAGAAAGGCATATTACTTCATGTGGAGCATAGTTATTAAAGGCGCGCCCGAGGCGCGCCTAAGGCGCACGGCGCTCGTGGCGCTAGCCACCTCGCCTGCCATAGGTCCAGGCGGTTGGGATTTTCTGGGCGCTCGCCTGGGGGCGCCTTTCGGATCCTTTTGCCGCCTTGACTCGGGCAAAGGCGCGCCTAAGGCGTGCCTTGCGTATATCTAGGGTTTGAAATAAAAATAAACATTTTTTTATTTGTCAAATAACATCAGAATAATAAAAAATACTATCTCTTAAGTCTTAATATTTAAGTGAAACGCATCTAGGGTTTCAAGATTCACTTTTTATCAAGTATAATCATGCGTTGAAGCATCGGTAATCGGTATGACTCACGTAAACACATTGATCCTATCTCTTTGAGGGATATAGATGAAAGCAATGAGTGGATGGTTGGTCTAATGGAAGATGAAGATGAGTTGGTTCACCAAGGTGAAAATTTGACTTGGGGTATTGCTACAGAAGCAATGGTTAGGTTTACTAAGAAATTATCAAGGTCTTATGTTGTTTTTTCCAGGGATGCAAGGCGCGCGCCTAAGGCGCCAGGCGCGCCTAAGGCGCTAGGCGCTGCTTCGCGCCTTGTGGCGCCTTGCGCCATTAATAACTATGATGTGGAGATGTGGGAGAATTAAAAGGAATATGGAATAGAGATTGTCAACAATAGGTTATAGGTGGTCTTTGAGATCTCATAAGACCTTGATGTGATGACAAAAAGGCCAAGACTGACATTTTCATAAGATCTTGAAATAATTTGTAAAGCAAGCATTTAGAACTCCAACTACCTCTCAAGTAAATATGTATAGCAGTCGAAATAATGATGCAAGACTGACATTCTAACTATGTAAGTGCTTTCCATTTTATTATTCTACTCACAATCCTAAGCATGTGATGACAAAAAGGCCAAGACTGCCGCCTTCATCTTTATTACTAAGAAATCATGCCTAAGCCTAATCCATATATAAAACACGAAAATGTTTTAATGAAGCAAAAATGACTATGCACATATTCTTCACCAATGTATGACTTCAAATGAGCTAAAGTTAGTTATTAATGGCGCAAGGCGCCACAAGGCGCGAAGCAGCACCTAGCGCCTTAAGCGCGCCTGGCGCCTTAGGCTCGCGCCTTGCATCCCTGGAAAAAACAACATAAGACCTTGATAATTTCTTAGTAAACCTAACCATTGCTTCTGTAGCAATACCCCAAGTCAAATTTTCACCTTGGTGAACCAACTCATCTTCATCTTCCATTAGACCAACCATCCACTCATTGCTTTCATCTATATCCCTCAAAGAGATAGGATCAATGCGATTACGTGAGTCATACCGATTACCGATGCTTCAACGCACGATTATACTTGATAAAAAGTGAATCTTGAAACCCTAGATGCGTTTCACTTAAATATTAAGACTTAAGAGATAGTATTTTTTATTATTCTGATGTTATTTGACAAATAAAAAAATGTTTATTTTTATTTCAAACCCTAGATATACGCAAGGCACGCCTTAGGCGCGCCTTTGCCCGAGTCAAGGCGGCAAAAGGATCCGAAAGGCGCCCCCAGGCGAGCGCCCAGAAAATCCCAACCGCCTGGACCTATGGCAGGCGAGGTGGCTAGAGCCCCGAGCGCCGTGCGCCTTAGGCGCGCCTCGGGCGCACCTTTAATAACTATGAGCTAAACAAAAGGGTTCAGTAGATATTAGCAGCCTAATCCATGGAGGGCACATGCTTATCATTATGTTCATGCACGCATGGTTAGACATATGTTTAAGTGTACATTTATGTGGTGTTTGCAAACTCTACAAAGTGAATCAGAACCTTTTTTTTTCAAAAGCTACCTCTCACTGCTTTTGAAAAGAAGTTATTCTGGAAGCTTTTTGTAGAGTTTGAAAACCCACCCTTAGACTAAGCACCCACCAGATGATGAAGGCTTTTGAATACGCCTTCGCCTGCTCCTCTCAGCCTTAATTGAAGCAATAACAGAATCTGCAGAAGGACCCAAACCCTTTCTTCCAATCAGTTTCACTCCAACTTTCTCCAGATAATTCAACCTAGCTTCATCACCCCCTCTCACCTCTCTCAACTCAAGGCCTTGTTGCTTAGATAAAAGTGTGTAAACATGAAACTCCTGCTGCAGATTAAAATGAGAGTGAAGCTGCTCAAAAAGTAACTTGTTCGAATATTGCTGATCTTGTTTCTTTCGTTGCCCACCAAATGTAACCCTCAAAATCGCCATTGAATCAGCATTATTCCTACCATATAGCAAAGCAAAGCTGCCAAATTCTACGTCAGGCTGCCTAAATAAATCTGCAAGAATACTAGCGCAAGTGTATGCATCTTGCGACAGGCTTTTCTCAACTTTTGACTTAGATGCTTTAACTTTAGCATAATGGGCCATATTAGCAGCTTCTCTAAACCCACTAAGCAAAGCACCATGCATGGTTGCTGGATAGCGCCTATTGGTAGCCTCGCCAGCAAAGAAAAGTCTCCCCTCTCCTACACTTTCAGCTAAAATATCATAGTCATCTCCCGATGCCCCAACTGCAACATTCGAGTAAGAACCACAGCTTAAGGGGTCACTGCCCCATCTTGTACAGACAGTTTGGATAGGATCTGGAACTTCGATACCTTGTGGTCCATATATATCTGAATAAGAGAGGCTACACATCATGTTAACCAGCTCATAACTTAAGAGAAATTATATAACTAGTAGAAATTATATAAGACCTGAAGGTCACATTTTATCTTAACAATTGTAATAAATCTCACAATATCAGTCTTTACGATCAAATTATCTCATGCATGCTTCTGTTCTGTTGAAATTCTAACATCATAAATCATAATTTACTATACTTATCTTTAGTGATGCACAATGTGGACAAGCAAAAAAAAAAAGCTAAATTATAGAAGACCAGTGTTTGGATAACACAAAACTAACACTTCTAACAGCAAGAGTAGGATATGGTGCCAAAAGGAGAAAGAGGACCTTGACCAGGTCAAAGCAAGTGCTTGGTGAAAACCTGAAAGCTGGGTAACAACACGAGCAATGGATTGAATACGTACATGGAAATTAGAAAACAAATTTTTTTAAAAGTCTAAAAGTGCCTATAAAAGTCCTACGTTCATGACCATGCTTAATATCTGCAAATCATTGTTCATGTAGTGCTCTCCCATTGATAAGCATGCAAGTAAGAGCTGCACAGTTTATAAAAATTCAAATAATCCATGAATATTTATCTTAGGGTAAATAAAGCCAAACAGCATTAACCTCTAAGAATCCGAAGCACTCTTCGCACTGAATCAGTAGGATCGGCCTTCTCAAACCTGTAAGCAGCCTCTCCTGCTACCAAAGCAATCAACAGTGGACCACCAGCTACAGTAGCATAGCTATAGAAAAGAAAGAACTCCCCACGAGAACTGGAATGATCACAGAGATGGCCAAATGTATCCAGATCAGTTCCCCAAAATGCATGTGGAAAAAGCAAGGCAACCTTGTTTAACAAGCCAAATCCCAACCTCCTTATTGCATCAAGCTTCCTCTGAGGCAACTCGGGGATAAACGCAACAGAACGACTTTTCAACACCCCAAGTGGAACAGTACAAAGGACCATATCACCCTCATATGTCTGGCCCCCACCAACAACAACCTGCACCCCGTCACTACCATAACGAATGGTCTGGACAGTCTTTTCGTACTGAATTGGAACATTCTCCACCAATGCCTGAACCAGTCTTCCATTTCCGCCAGGCAGGAAGCAGTGGTCCCCACCCATATCGTATGGATCATCTTGATCCCAAAATGCTAGTGAAAGTCTTGAAAGCAAACTAGCATTTGCATATTCCAAGTTTGCAAGATGCCAGTTAAACATTTTCATCTCCTCTTCATTGAAGGCCTCCCGAAATGTATCCAGTGCAGCCCCGAGAGACACATCCTGCGAAACCTCCCCCATTAACTGCCGGGTTTTACTTAATTTATCCAAAAGTTGGTTAAAAGAAGCCTCCACTTTCCTATCCAAGTCAGGGTCAACAGGTGTACCATCCACTCTATAAAGGGGGCACTTATCCCTCACCTTATGAAGTGTGAATGACAACTGTCGGGCCAAGATCCCAAGTGGATTACCCAAAGTACCAGTTAACACACTCCCTCCCAAATCCACAGCTGCAGTCCTATTGCTATCTTCCAATTTCTTTGTATATACTCTCCCTCCAGCACGTTTCCTTCCCTCCAGAACAGTCACCTTGAACCCAAAGGCCATCAACTGCCTAGCAGCAGCCAGCCCCGCTAGCCCAGCCCCAATTATAATCACATTCCCCTGTTTTGGTTCCACCAAAGTCCTCTCTTTTATTCCTGGCGCCACCCCAAAGTTAATATACCCACGTGAAACCAAGTAACTATAAGAAGTGTCCAATAGTGTCGAACAATGCTTCGGAACAATGTCCACAAACATCTCCTTCGTTATCCAAGTGGACACATTTTCACGCCATTTCGTAATTATATGATTTCTAATTAATATGTAGTTAACCTGCTCAATTCCTCCTACCACAGATACCACACCGTACTCTATTTCCTCATCAGTAAGAGAATCAGCTGGGAACCCAGCAGTTAGTGCAATCAAGGCATCAGATGTTGCATCCTTATTAATGACAATTATCTCATCCGACATGTAATCAACATATTTCTTAGTCAAGCTAGAAGAATTCGAATTAGATAATTGTTTTTTAGATACTGTGCTGCCTCGATTTTGCATCTGGGCCTTGTTAACCTGCCCTGAACCAGAAGCCACTGAAGAAACCCCTAAATTACTCACACCGTCACTAATTGACAACGAGGATAGATTCCTTACATGGTTAAAAGACGGAGGCTGATTCCTGGGCCGGCCACGTCTTCTCCCTTTTGGAAATGGCGCAGAAAGGAAGTGATCCTGGAGTGAATTGTAGCCTGGGTTAAGGTTTTGGCCAGTGTTGAGATTAGGGGTCGAAGGATTGGTAAGAGTAGTGGCGAATTGAACGGAACCATCGACCTGATTAGAGATTGGAGGATTAGGGTTTTGGCTCGATGAATCCATCATAGCGTTCCAAATCAAGAAATTAATTTGTTGGAGTGCCAGTAGAGTGCTTTATACATTTTTTGGAAAGGGGGGAAAATAGAGCAATTTAACAGATTGAATGAATGGTTATACTTCTAACTTTCCAATATTTTATGGATGGGATTTTATATTCTAACCACTCTCACCGATGACAAATACATTAGCTTTAAAAAACATCTCATGTACACTCAAGTGCACAGTGTACTCAAAGTGTATTTTAGAATCGTGCAACTTATTATATTGAAAATTATAATTTATTTACACTGAATTGTGCAATTATTTTTTCATATTAATAATTGCACAGTTCAGTATAAATAAGTTACATTTTTTAATATAACAAGTTGCATGATTCTAAAATGCACTATGAGTGCAAGATGTACCTGCATGCTTACAAGACTTAGCCCAAAAAAAATGGCAAATACATTAACAAGATCTAGGGATATAACCGAAGCGAACTGAACTGAGTCGAGCCGAGCCTTAAAGTGTTTGAGCTTCGTTTATTTTTTAGTCGAGCCCGAATTTAATTATTGAATATTTGTAAGCTTTTTTTAGCTTAATCGAGTCTATACGAGCTTAATAATATCAATATTAAATTAAATTATTCATCAATTAAATATAAAAAATAAAATTTTATATTTCTAAAAATCATATATATCTGCAAAATTTTAATTTTATGTAAGTAATTCTCCGGTGAAACTTGTTCTTAGTATAAAGTTTATACCATTACACTGACAAACTAATAGCATTACACTTATCAACTGTCAACTGATTTACACATATAAATTAAGATCATAGTATTAAATGTTACTGATATTAATTTGTAAGAGTAGTGGTATCATTTTCATATTATTCATAGGAGAATAATTTGTGATTTTATTTAATTTAATTACATATTTTATATTTATCATATATATTTAGTGTGAAATTATAAAATCAAATCAAACTACTCATTATATTTATATGAGCTAGCTCACGAGCTAACGAATGCTTGATTTTATCTTTTTTATGAGCTTTATTAAATGAGCTCGAACGAATATTTATCGAGTTGAATCCCAAATAGTTCGTAAACAGCTTGGTTTGATTACATCCTTCGGGATCCCGTTATATATATATATATGATATTAGCATGTACCTGTCAAAAAAAAAAGATATTAGCATGTAACCTTGCATATGATGTGGGATTGAAAATAGTATTTATATTATTAATTTTAGGTTAAATACTACAAACATTTAATTAGTTTGATTAGTTTAATTATATGCGTAATTTTTTTTTAATATTGTGTGTGCATTATTTTTATTCATTTTTTATTCTAAATTATAAATTATGGAGTATGTCAGTATGTATTTAATATAATGTAAATGATGGATGAAGGAAGATGTAGACCGTGAGAAAATCCCAGGAAATAACCTAGAAAAGTTGAATGATAATATTTTGAACATAAAGAGAATCACGAGATAAAGAAAAAAAAACCTTCTTTCAACGTTGATGCAGCAGTGTCTTTAGCGTGGACAAGACCAAAGAAACGTTATTGCACATAACCACTCTTATCAACAAATATCAAGACAATTGTCATTTGCTCCTTTTTAGATTCATCTTGTGCTTCGTCAACTATGATACAAAATTTTGCATCAGCAATTTCTTCTCGAATGTCATTCTTGACTTTAGTTGCCAAAACATGCAAAATTTGCTTTTGTATCGTTGACGATGTTTATGATGCATTTCGTGGAGCTTTATCCAAAACTTCTGCTACTTTGTCATTGAAAGAGCCTATTAAACTCAACAACTCTGAAAAATTGCCACAATTAGTTGAGGTAATGGACTCATCATGGCTTCTAAATGAACATCCTTGAAATGCAAGCCATCTAGTCGCCCTAATTGAAGATTTCAAACGAAGTCTGTTCTCTACAACTTCTTGAGATATGAACTTTTCAAAACTACGTATAATATGTGATTGCTGGTTAATGAGATCTACATATGCTTTTACAACATTTTGATGAGGTGAAGTAAGATTTTTTCCAAGATGTTCCATAAACGAGCAATTTTTTCCATCTCGTACCTTCTTCCACGATCTAAATCCATTAATAGTAAATGCATCCAATCCATAAAGCACATCTTTAATATATGAGGAGATTATTCCATCCACGATGGAAATAACTTAAACCATGATGCCAGAAAACAACGAGAATTTATTTCTCCTGTCTTTGGGTACTGGAGTACACATTGAAATGGTCCAGCTTTAATATAAACTTTCATCACTTCATCACGCATTTTCAATTCGATATTCTCATATTGGTGGTCGTAGTCCAGGATCACGTACTAATGATTGAGCATCAAAATCTTCACTAATTTCAACTCTAGAGGATTTTGTAGGCCGAACTTCAGGATTTGGATTGTTGTTTTCAATTATCTGATTTGATTGTGATGTCCAACTTCAGACATTCTTTTAAAAAAATGAATCAATTGTTTGTAGTTTTTTCATCTACGAAAAAATAGAGCAACAAATGTCATTTAATATTTATATATATCACCAATGAACTTTATCATTATCTAATATAAAAAAGAGATTACTTGCTTTTAAAATAAGAATACTAAAACGCTGCTCCCATTTAAGGCGGTGAGAATTTCCTCCCCAGGTAAGCTATGTTGCTTGTCGGTGGGCCATTTTCGGTCGACTTTGTTGGTTAGGTCGGCGAACGCGCATTGATTCCAAAGCCCTCATGCATTTCATACTACACATCTCATGGTTGACGGTTAGAAATTTCTACAATAGAGTTTCTGCGATATTGTAAATCGGAAACCCCCCTTCCCTAGAGTAACGAAAATTCCTAAGAAAAAATTACAACTAGATACAAGATTGAGTAAACCATTATAAAAAAATAATACAAAGTGCAGAAATTTGAACTAAAGTACGTGGCACTTTAGTTCAAATTTGAACTAAAGTGCAGAAATTTTCTGCACTTTGTATCTGGTTGTAAGTTTTTAGGTGAATTTATAGTGGAATGTTTTTCTCTCAATCCCTAATTTACCAACACATCTAAAACCCCCAAATTGTAGAACCCCCAAATTGAACTTACCGCAAATAGGTTACAACTATAGCAGAGCCGTAGAAGAAGGTCGTGGTATCAATTCCAAAGGAATCGAACTATAAAGCTCATGGATGCAGTGTTGGTGTGTCGTCAAAGCGTAAAGTTTTGTTGTAGGAGCACAGTCAAATGATGCTCATCTGCTTCACTTCACGAGTCTGCTGCAGGCCACGGTAGAATCAAATCGATAAAATTAACAGTGGGGGGATGAACCCGGATGTGGAATTGCGTGTTAGAATAACCGAAGTCGGTAAATCGGACTGATTCAATGGAACAATACGAGGGGTGCTCACCACCAGGAAACCCATTCCCTAGGGAGTAGATGTTGTTGGGATTATACTGAAAAGTATGCTTTTACTTTGTATAATCGAAACTGAATTTTCAGACTTATTTACTGAAATAAATTGTTTGTCACTTATGCTTTAAATATGATTGAATGTTATATATATTTATTGCATAACTGTTCAATAATTCATCGTGTTCTTGTAGTTAATTTAGTGATACCGGATCACGAAGATTAAATTAATGATCCTTGTAACTAAAAAAGTACGCCATTCACGACCTAGATGGAAATGAACAACCATCGCGAAAAGTTGAGGTGTAAGGCTCAGATTGGTTTGTCTTGACCAAGAGATTACACTAGTGCATGGTGATCTTTGAATTGAATAGGACCTTCTGAGGAGGATAAGTTCTTCAGAACGAACAAGGAAGAATTAGACCTCAGTGGTTCGTTGTTTCTTAACCTTCGTCCCTTAAATAGGATCACGTGGGATTGGTAACTATTGCTTTGACTTATCATGGGTAGCGAATCAGAGAGAGATTCAATACTTTTTATCTTGGGCAATATTATTGGTCACATGTGATTGCTAAGATTTAATACGAAGAATCGTGTGCAAGTATGCTTGCTTGATTTGCCCCCCTTGGGAGGTTCATAAGTTTTATCATACCAAATCTTGCAAGTGGAATTAGTTTCCGGTATGGATAATAATGTTGAACCGTTCCTCGACCAAGGACAAAAGATATTAATTAACGGAAAGCTATTTCAGTGGCTTGAATTAATTAATGGGCTAGATAATCTTAAACATGGGAAATAATGACCGGGAGCTATATTGACTGTAATATGGATTAAGATGGATAGTGCAATATTAATTATGTAGTGGGATTAATTAATATTTATGGGCTTGAATTATATTGTGGCTCAATATTAGATATTCAAGATCCATTAGAAGGTCCAATCTTAATTCTCCTAAAGGCCCCCTGAGTAGCCCAACATATAGTCCAATAACTGAAAAGGTGATTAAAATAAAATAAATATTGTTGCTTATATTTCCTCTAAATTTTCGAAAATTATGGATAAAAGAGGGAGAAAGATTTTCTTTGAATTTTGTTATGGAATGAAGATATGTATTCTTGGAATACAAGATTATCTCATTAAATTCAAGAAATCTCCCACTTGGTTATCTATATAGTAAATTTTGAAATTTTGAAAATATAGTGGGCAAGAAAGATTTTCTTGATTTTCTTGAAAAGATATTATGGAAGATATGTATTTCTTGAAATACAAGGATATCTCATAAATTCAAGAAGATCCAAATCTTGGATTCTTGTGACACTTAATTTTCGAAAATATGCCATATTATAGAGGAGGTGGAATTTTGTGGAATATTTTAATTATGGGAAAAATAATACATGAGATATATTCAAGATTTCTTGGTGACCAAGAAAAGTCTTTTCCCACATTGAAATATCACATAAATTTCGTCCACCCTCCCTCTTATAAATAGGGGATGATTAGTTCATTCCCAAGTACAATTCCATGTGCTGGAAATATTAGCAAATCCACATAAGTGGTGCAACAAAGTTTATTTTTTCCTTTTGTTAATTGTTCGCGAGTATCCTTCCACCGGATTGTCGAGCAAGGGCTAAGGGAATACTTGGGAAGTCCTTTTGGTTAGTCCGTCCGACCAAAGCCACTGCCATCCCGAGAGGTACGTTCACGTAAACCCGTAGATTCCGCATGCGTAGGTTTTACGTGGCTTTTTATATGCATGATATGTTGTTGCAATTATTATTTGAATTAATATAGGATTAATTCATGCTAGTAATAATTAATGAATTAAATTTGTATTTAAATATTCACCCCGAATAGATCTGTGCAACTCATTCCCCAACAGATGTCTGCACGCAAAGTAGGAAGAGATCAAACCGAAATCGACCGGAACTCGGCGCCTTATCGTCGATCAAGATCATGATGTTCTATTTATATGTGAGTCTAGAATTACTAATGAATGTTGTAATACATGGCGTTTGTACTTTCACTTTGCGGGTTTGTTTTGTATAAATGCTCGGGGTCGAAGTGGAAGTCTTGTAATGTGTTGGAAGGAGGGATGTAATTTAACTGTTCTGTCCTATTCCGCGGGCCATATTCATTGTCATATACTATTTAATAATCTTCTGTGGCACTTTATGGGTTTTTATGGGCACCCAAGTTCGAGTCAACGACATCTTTCGTGGAAGTTGTTGAGACGGATTGATGTTGCGCACTCCATCGGCTCGGCGCCATGGCTGGTTGGGGGGGACTTTAACGAAATTCTCTACCACACAGAAAAACTTGGGGCGTGGTCCGGCAAACGCAACCAATGAATGCATTTCGAGAGGCCCATGATGAGTGTGACCTCCATGATTTACATGCACAGGGGGAACCATTCACTTGGTATGGGGCCATACAGGAACATGGTATCATCCAAGAGAGGTTAGATCATTTTGTTGCTAACGTAGGGTAGCTGACCTTATTTTCAACAGCCACGGTAAGGGACATGAATTTCTATGGGTCGGACCACCGTGCAATCCTCATTGACATATCAACCACATTGATTCACATGCAACGAGTTGAACGAGTATTCTTTTTTTAGCACAAGAGGTTTAACGACGACAACTTGGTGACGGTGTTTGCTGACTTTTGGAAGACCATTCCACCATATGAAATTGGCCTTCGAGACTAAAGGAGGCTCAACGATTTTTTACGATGCGTCAGCGTAAAGTGCAGAATTAGCTAGCCTTCAGTGCTCGACGTCTCACAGCTTAACTGGATCGGGAACTCCGTCGTACGGTCCCCCTGCCAGATGCACAGGGAATTCGAGAGCTTAACATGAGAATCCAGCGTGCCCATGCAGTGGATGAAATGCACTGGTGACAATGGTCACGTGTGGCTTGCCTGCAACATGGTGATGGTAATAACAAGTACTTTCATGCGGTCACCTCCGGACGCAAACGGAAGAACCATATCTCTGGCTTGGTCAACGCCCATGGAGATTGGACAACTTCAGTCGAGGGTATGGCGGCAATCGTGGTAGATTATTTTCAACAGCTATTCTCGACGACTTCACTGTCGCAAGTAGACATGGAACGGATGTTGCGCCACCAAACGCGGTCAATCTCGGCATTGTCAGCTCAGGAGTTGGCCAGACCCTACACAGTAGAGGAGGTTAAGTAGGCGTTTTGGGATATGCATCTATCAAAAGCTCCGGGTCTGGATGGGTTTTCGGCTGAGTTTTATCAACGCATGTGGCCGACAATTGGGGCAACATTCATCGATGCGGCCCTCAACATTCTCAATTATGGCATCGACCTAACCCCTTGGAATCACACCGTTGTCACGCTTATTCCCAAAATGAATCCGGCCCGATCCATTAAAGAGTTTCGGCCCATTAGTCTATGAAATGTAGCTTACAAGATGGTAGTTTGGGCCATTACAAATCGTTTGAGAGGATAACTAGAAGATATAATTGATCACCAGCAAAGTGCGTTTGTCCCGGGCAGACTCATTACGAATAACGTCCTACTAGGGTTCGAGTGCATGCACTGGCTACGACATAATAAAAAGACCAAGACGGGGTATGCACCACTCAAGTTAGACATCAGCAAGACATATGATAAAGTGGAGTGAGGGTTTTTTATGGGCAATGATGCTTAAACTGGGATTCCCCAGGATAGTGGTCGACCTCATTTTGTGGTGTATTTCCACAGTACGATACTCTTTTCAAATAAATGACTCGGTGGTTGGAGATTGGTACCGCAACGAGGTATTAGCCAGGGGAACCTATTTTTCCCTTACTTATTTATCCTGATAGAACAGGCACTGTCGGCTATGATTAATGGGTATGTCGAGGCGGGCTTAATCTGAGGTTTAAAGATTGCAGCTACAACACCTATTATCTTGCACCTATTTTTTGCGGACGACAGCTTATTATTTTTTCGAGTGACGGAGATGGATTGTCGAGGTATTCGCCAGTGTTTATCTTCCTATGAGCGAGCATCCAGACAGGTTATTAATTATGATAAAACGACACTCACTTTCTCACCTACCACCCCAACCCATGTCGTGGATCGAGTCAAAACATTGCTTTCAATCTCGGTGGTGGAAGGACACTCCTTATACCTTGGGCTGCCAACATTCATACTACGAGATAAAAATGTTCAATTTGGGTATCTTCGGGATCGGGTTGTCAAGCATCTACAGAGTTGGAAGGTGTGACTTTTTTTCTAAGGGTGGTCGAGAGACACTAATCAAAACGGTGCTCCAGGCAATCCCAACATATGCAATGTCGTGTTTTTGGCTCCCTAGTCGTTGGTGTCACCAAATCCAGCAAGCGATGGCAAAATACTGGTGGGGGGACGGGTCGTCCAGTGGAATGCATTGGTTTAAGTGGGATGAGCTGGCGAAGCCTAAGTGTAAAGGGGGCCTCGGCTTCAGAAAACTGGAGCAGTTCAATCAAGCAATGCTTGCAAAACAAATGTGGAATATGTTGGTTTAACCAATGTCCTTAGTCGCCCGAGTCTTCAAGGCACGTTACTATCGTCATAGGGGATTACTTGATCCCAGCCTAGGCTCTAATCCATCACTTGTCTGGCGTTCCTTGATCTGGGCCCGACCTCTATTACACAAAGGTTTAATGACAAGAGTGGGAGACGGAGTTTCTATTGACCCATTTTCAGACCCCTGGATTTCGGGCCTTCAATCGGGGTGTCTGACATATCGAGGGCACTCAATCTCCAATGTGTCGCAGCTCATACAACCCAACAAGACATGGAACTTGGATATCCTTGATTGATTGGTATTGCCATTTGAGAGGGACGAGATAGCTAAAATCCCCATTTCTGCAGTTGCACAACCTGATTTGGTGTTTTGGCGGTACGAGCACAAGTTTATGTTAGATCGGCTTACATACTCGCGATTGGTTTCTACGAAGCTTCTAAAGAGTCGTCCACTGACCCCGACGAACATTGGTGGTGCACAGTGTGGTCCATGTGTTGGGGAATAAGTTGCACGGATCTATTCGGGATAAATATTTAAATACAAATTTAATTCCGATAATTATTACTAGCATGAATTAATCCTATATTAATTCAAATAATAATTTAACAACAAATCATGCATATAAACAGTTCACGTAAATCCTACGCATGCGGAATTACTACGAGTTAACGTGAACGTACCTCTTGGAATGGCAATGGTCTTGTTGATTAGACACACCAAAAAAAACCTTCCCAAGTATTCCCTTAGTCCTTGCTCGACAATCCGGTGGTAGGATGCTCGCGAACAATTAACAAAAGGAAAATAAACTTTGTTGCACCACCTTTGTGGATTTACTAATTTTTCCAGCACATGGAATTGTACTTGGGAATGAAAGAATCATCCCCTATTTATAGATGGGGTGGTGATCGATTTTTAGGGGGAAAAACAATGTGGGAAAATCTTTTCTTGATCTCCAAGAAATCTTGAATATATCTCCTATATTCTTTTTCCCATAATTAAAATATTCCACAAAAATCCCACCTCATCATGTTATGGTGATTTTCGAAAAAAGAGGGAACAAGAATCCAAGATTTGGATCTTCTTGAATTTATGAGATATTCTTGTATTTCAAGAAATACATATCTTAATAATATATTTTCAAGAAAATCAAGAAAATCTTTTTTGCCCTTTATATTTCAAAATTTTTGAAACTCACTATATGAATAACCAAGTGGAAGATTTCTTGAATTTAATGAGATAATCTTGTATTCCAAGAATACATATCTTCATTCCATAACAAAATTCAAAGAAAATCTTTCTCCCCTTTTAATCCATAATTTTCGAAAAAATAGAGAGGAAAAATAAGGCAACAATATTTATTTTATTTTTAAACACCTTTTTCAGTTATTGGACTTTATGTTGGGCTACTTAGGGGGCCTTTAGGAGAATTAAGATTGGATCTTCCAATGGATCTTGAATTATCAATATTGAGCCACAATATTATTCAAGCCCATAAATATTAATTAATCCCACTACATAATTAATATTGCACTATCCATCTTAACCCATATTACAGTCAATATGGCTCCCGGTCATTATTTCCCGTGTTTAAGATTATCTAGCCCATTAATTAATTCAAGTCACTGAAATAGCTTTCCATTAATTAATATCTTTTGTCATTGGTTAAGGAACGGTTCAACATTATTATCCATACCGGAAACTAGTTCCACTTGCAAGATTTGGTATGATAAATCTTATGAACCTCCCAAGGGGGCAAATCGAACAAGCGTACTTGCACACGATTCTCCGTATTAAATCTTAGCAATCGCATGTGACCAATAATATTGCCCAAGATATAAAGTATTGAATCTCGTTGATTCTCTACCCGTGATAAGTCAAAGCAATAGTTACCAACCACACGTGATCCTATTTAAGGAACGAAGATTAAGAAATAACGAACCACTGAGGTCTAATTCTTCCTTGTTCAGTTCTGAAGAATTTGTCCTCCTGTAGGTCCTATTCAGTGCATCAGTCATGCACTAGTGTAATCTCTTGGTCAAGACAAGCCAATCTGAGCCTTACACTTCAACCTTTCACGATGGATTGTTCATTTCCATCTAGGTCGTGAATGGTGTACTTTTGGTTACAAGAGACTGTTAATTTAATCTTTTGTGATCTGGTATCACTAAATTAACTACAATGTAACACGTACTATTTATTGAACAGTTATGCAGTAAATATATGTAACATTCGATGATATTTAAAGCATCAGTGATAAAAAATTTATTTCAGTAAATAAGTCTGAAATTCAGTTTTGATTATACAAAGTAAAAGCATACTTTCCAGTATAACCCAACACCATGGAGGTTCCCCCAAAGGTGCGCGTCTTTGTGTGGTAAGCGTCCCCAGATGTTATTGCGGCCCCGGAAAACTTGTGCTAGCATCATGTGCCTATTGACGGAACGTGTAGTATCTATGGGGCACCAGGTGCGTCCACGACACATGCCTTGATTTTCTGCCCCTTGCTATGAATAGCATGGAAGAACACAATTTTTTGGAAAACGTTGGCATCGTGTAAGGGGATGGCATTTTGAGACTGCGCTGAGCTCGTTCGAAGATCCAACTCTAAGCACGCTATGGAGCTATTTGCGACGTACATATGGGGATGTGGTCGGCTATCTGTAATTATACACACTTTAATCGGAAGCGGTGGGTTGCTTCAGATGTGGAAATGGTGGGTGTTGGCTTAACGACATTCCAAGAGGTTCAGAGGGGTACCTCACAGAACCACGGTGCATATAACCCTGCCACAATTACAAGGCTTGACACGAAGCCCCCTAATGAGCTAGTGCTCCAAGTTGACGTTGCATATGTGCCTCAAAAAGGTAAGTTCAGAGTTGGGTTTGTGTTGTTCGAGCCTACAGGTCATATCTGAGTGGAGACATCCATCCCCACGCCAGAGCCTTAGTCCGTATTTGTGGGAGAGCTACTTGCCCTCCACCATGCTCTCCTATTTATCATAGACACGGGGTACACTAATATTTGCGTTTATTCGGACTCCCTGCTAGTTGTACAAGCAGTTACGTCTACGCATGAATACAGAGATTATGCTGGTACGGTCATTCACACACTCAGATCGATGTTATGGACCCTGAAAGCAAAATGTATTGGCGCATGCCTTAGCTTCTTTTTCTTTGTCTTTGTCTTCTGCCCAACTTTGGGTTGAAGAGGGTTTTCCGACTTGGCTCAGCTGTATCTTTAATCGTTCGTAAGTAATACAAATCGCAGTTGAGTTAAAAAATATATATATAAAAAAAAAGATTTAATAAATTCCAAATAACAAAAAATGAACCCACAAGTTCAATGGAAATATATTGTATAAGTTTATATAAGTTCATATACAATAAGAAATAATTTTCACATTATAACTAAAAAAAAATTGATTGTCGAACTAGAACTTACGGGAAGTGAGAGCTATGATTGAATTGAACTATGCACAAATCTCTCTCAAGTCCCAAACCCTAGATTTTATAACAATCTGAAATTGAAAATAATAAAATTAAAAATTGGTTAAACAAAGAAATTAGAATTTGTGTCGGAAATAAAAAGAAAATTACCTTGATGACTTGATCTGTGGAAGAGACCCATGCGATATATATTACAGGGAGTTAGGAAGAAAAATCAGGAAAAAGATGAGTTTGGTTGCTGACTTTTCAAATTTTCAATTAATTTCCCTAAAACTTTTTAGATTTTATTGAATTTAAAATTTAAAAATTGGTTTGACAAAGTATTGGGCTTAGTATAAGAAGTATCAATACCAAATTACCAATTAAACATTTGGGTCGAGACTTCAATAGTCAATTCTACTCAACCGAACTCTTACTAATATCATGTAATATAATATAATATGTGTGTATATATATAATAGGAAAAAGAAGGGGGGGCATGGTCCCCCTAACCTTTTATATACCTCCGCCCCTGACTACAACCACGTTCAAAAACACAAAATCAACAAATTCGTCAACATGTAAACATAACTACTCATGGAATATGGAGAATACTTTCTATTCTTGCCATTTCTATTATCATAACAAACACGGAGATGGAGGTTTTGGTTCATTTCCTTGAAGGAAGAAGAAAGAAGGAAATTTATTTTTTCTATTTCTTTCTTTTACTCTCTCTCTAACTTTGAAAAATGATGAAAGTAAGAAATTGAGGAGTGTGGAAATGTATAAGAGAGGATGGAAGTGGACGGCTGATAGGATAGTTTAGGAGGGAGTGGTGTTAGATGTTTCTTGGAGGAAATTAAAGAAAAATGGTACAAGAGTTTGTGGTAGGATATCTTCGTTAAAAGTAGTGAATTAGATGCTATTCGACCAAATTATGAAGCTACCTTAAACATAACCAGGGCTAATAATACACATTGTGCTACATTCCCATGTCGAGGTATTAATACATGTTAAATATGGGGTAAATGTTCTTTTTTCTGGTCAACTTGGTAAATTAAAGAGACTGTTTTCAAAGTTGAAAAAGTCAGTGGACTAAAATTAAAATTGGTGCAAGTTAAAGGACAAAAAAAGAAAAGAAAACCTTTTACCACTGTATCTATGTCCTTTTATTTCACATTCTTGAACTACTCATCGAACATCAAGTTGTCAAAATCAATATACATCCACCAGATTATTAAGGAGCTATCGTTGAAGGTATATATGCTCGTAATCCCTGTCCCTTTTACTTAGTAGGTGTGAATTAGATTAATGCATTGTATCTTATCTGCACTGCATGTGCTTGATGAATAGGGCAACCACCCATAAGTTGGACAAGAAGCCCACACAGGGGACACATCTTCAACATCTCCTGCTCCACCAGATCCCTCAAAACGATATTGTTTATACCCCTCGTTTCGTCCCCGCACCGACGCCCTCCGTGCTAAACCCCCTTACACTTGAAACAAAATAATTTCCTACAATTAGGAACTCCACGGCGCGCACTCGTTCACAAGCAACGCATTGCAATTTCTGTCTGGGCAATACAATTTATCAAGCCCCAAAATTGCTGACTCGCATAGCACATCTCACCACCACACGAACAATGATAGCCCGACTGCTGGGCTGAAGGCCACTGGGTTGAGCGTCTGGTCGCAATTCAATGCGGGGCAGGGGATTTCCGCAATATTTTTGTCGTTGATCTGCACGTGGACGTACTTGATCATGCAGTCAATGCAGAAAGGGTGGCAACCTTTATTGCCATTTTTTAATTTTTTGCCCCCAATTAGCATTGGCTCGATGCAGATTTCGCACGTAAATTCAAGATTTTCATCTTGTTGATTTTCGTCTTGCTCAATGCAGATTTCACATGTAAATTCGCGATTTTCAAGCGAATTTTCATTTTGCTCGATGCAGATTTCGCAAGTAAATTTGCGATTTTCATCTTGTTGATGATATTGCTATAATTCAAGCTCTTATTTTGGGGGAATTTTTCGCAGCATGTTCTCCATTCCTTAGTCAGTGTTGAGCTTATTTAAATTTCACCTTCATAATCAAACAAATACTCCTTCAGCTCATAAATAAATGATCTCTTAACATTACACAATTAGTTAAAGAGACACACTTGCATGAGACTGTCTCACGGTGAGATGGAGTATACTTTGAGCATTAACGTTTTAACACTTTGGGAGGGTGAGTGTTGTTTGTGCTAGGTTGTGCCCCGTCTCATGCGTGAGAGTGTTTCGTACGAGTTTTTGTCTTAATTAAATAACTTTTTAGCCTTTCATTAGCGTTCTTTCTTCCAATTTTACACTTCTTTTAAATTTAAAAAATTAAATACTCCTAATTTCTAACTTACCTTATTTTCTACTGACAGACTAAAATTACGAAATTTGGTAAGAAGATATTCTTTAATTAAATTTAGTTAAAGACAATCATCTACTTATGACCTGTGGGAATAGATTGTCAAACTTTCACAAAAAATATGATAATATTTTTTACGACAAGCTAGAATTACGAAATTTGATAAGAGATATTCATTTATTGAAAACAATCATCTATTTGTGATAAGAGGGAATAGATTGTCAAACTTTCAGTAAAATTTTGACAAAAAAATCCAGCTGATTTTATTTTTCCCGAAAAAGTGGATATTAAAATTTGTATGCAGTATCTCAAATCACGTACTCAATCGTTATGATATTAACTAATAGAGATGCCATGTAAAATATCGTATTTTGGTCGTGTGTAGAATATCGTATTTAAAATAATTTTTACAAGATATAAAAGAATATTCTACACTATATAAATTACATACATGGAAAAAATAAATGTATTGATTATTATTTCCTGTATCATCAACTGTCTTCAATCGAGAGGTCCGATATAATACGTCATGCAAATATTATTCCTTAATTTATGCGTGTGTATATACTTTTTATTTTTCCGATGGTGCATCCGTCTCTCCTCGCCAGCCTTCCTAGACCACAACGCCTCCAAGTCCTCCGTCATACCCTTCATTTCCGTCTCGGCGATTTGCCGGCAACCGCCACCTCTAGCAGATCGTCTATCTATCTCCCGCCATTTGTATAGAGGTATCACAACCTTCTTTCTCGATTTTGCATTCTTTTGATTTCTCTCTTTAGAAATGTGAGAACAACTATATGATGGAATTAACATTGGTGAAATTTATGATACTTGAAGCATTTGCAGAGTGCGAATTATTCAAAAATCAAAGTTATAGATTATTACTAACTTCTCTTTTGTTCCTTTCTATTTTGATATTTCAGTGATAAATAAGTAAGAATGAAGTGGAAAAAACAGTTGACCTGTTTGATCATTAGGTGTAACATTTTACATGTTCTTGGAGTGAATCTAAAATGTTCTTGGAGTGAATCCTCTTGACGATTTTTACAATGTAAATCTTCCACACTAGAAGTCTGTTTTGCTACAAATTCAAGGCGCACATAGTTAGTTATATCTTTCTTCTTTGTCGCTTTTGTATAAGTAGATTGTCTGCTAACTGCGGTCAATGTTCTGGAGAATATCTGGTTTGTTCCTTTTGTTATTAATAAGTTTTCTCTCTCTCTCTCTCTTAAAAAAAAATTGATGCAGCAATAATGTTGGACTTTACAATGTTATTCATATGTCTACCCAAAATCCTACATATGACCTCTCCAAGATGCTTGAGTATGTATCTATTGCACAAGCATTGGATTCAGATTTTTTTCTAATTATACATGTGCTTAGTTATGTTATTATCTCATTAAATGAGATAATGACAGGATTTCTAACATTTATTGACAACATGTTATTTGACTGAACATTGGAAATAAACAGTTATCACAACTATTGTAGCTTGATTGATTAGTTCTAGTATATAAGAAATAAAAATTGAGCGTTTTTATGCTTACTGGATGCAGGTCGCATCATCTTTCTTCAGTATTAATGTGTTCTTTTAATTTTAAACTGTCTATTTCAAATTAACCCATGAATGTGAATATATATTAGTGTTGAAACTAGGGTTTGGGCAAAAATTTGGTGGGAAAAATCAAGGTTTTCCCACAATTTTTTGCCAAATTTCATTCTGATGGGGCTAAAAAATGTAAGTAATTTGGTGCAAAAAATGTTGATTGGTTGAGAAATTGGCGCCGAAAAAATGGAGGTAAGAACTTTTGGTTATTTTGAATCTATGGGACTATATGTGCAAGTGGTTGAAGGTAGGTTAAGTGGTTAGATGTGTATTAATTATGTTGCATAACTTATGGGACCAAATATGCAAGTTGTTGAAAGGTGGTTAAGTGTTTAATTCACATTAATTATGTCTCATAATGTTTGGGACCAAATCTGCAAGTGGATTTAACAGTTTCCATCACGGTGGGACCAAATTTGAAAGTTAAAAATCTTACGTGACTAGGTTTGCCGAAGGTGGGACTCGGTTGAAAACCTCTTGTGGTTCGTGGGACCAAAAGTGCAAAAAACTAAAAAAGGCACTAATAAATATAACTAGAATTCCATTAAATTTAGTTACTACATCCAAGTGAGATTTACAGACTTTTATGCAAATTATCCATCATAAACGTAACAAATTACACTTGTAATGGACTTCTTGAATACCTCAACACCTTTAAATGTTTAGGCCCAAAATATCCTGGAGTAGTTCTCTCTACGAATTTCATCTCATAAGGCATATTCTCCCATAACAACTGGAAATAAAAAAATATATATATATGAGTATTAGTTTATTTTCAAACCATGTTGATACTTTGCTGAAAATATTGTCGTTGATATATCAATCTTGTTGGGAAAAATTGTTTTGAACCAATTAATTAAATTTACTAAAATTTAATTGGTATTTAATAAGAGTGTTGGACACTCGTCTTTGACCAATTAAACGAGAGCTTAAATTTAATTTTTGGAAAATTAAACGGTATATGATCGATTTACTCTCGGAGTAAACGATCGTAGTGTATTTATAATTTTAAAATCGAATTTTGGTGAGTGAGAAATTAAATCATGAAGTTGAGACGTCAAAATACACTTTATGGATTAAAGTGTTGTTGGGTAGTGTGAAAATTAACTGAGAGTTAATTATCTCACATTGAATTAATTTAGCCCACGAATTTAAGTTTGAAGCGTAATGAATGTAGACGTTTGGGACGTTCAAATTCATTGAAGTTTCAAATCAGATTGTAAAGTAAGACGTTACATGATGACATTAAGTGTCATTAGTGAAGACGTTTACAAATAAATAATTTAAATGAATGACACTAATTATCATTGTGAGTCCGAATTAAAATCATTATGTCTCCCACCTGATGGACATACCTATAAATAGGTTGTATTCATATATTCATTTTCATCAAAAAGAAAACCGAGAAATAGAACAATCAAATGAGAAGTTTTTCCAAAGTGCATGCATTCATGCTCGTTTGCATAGTTATATAAAGTGCAGTCTAGCTTTCAAATCGTTTTCAGTTCGGTGGAGATTTATACGTTGTGGTGTTGCTCGTATAAAGACGAAATCGTTTTACCTCTTGTTGTTGTTTTATTTTTTGCGTGCTGGTTTCGTGCGTGCTGGTTGTTGTTCTTGAACCTGCTCAAAGTGGGAAGTTGTTGTTCGTAGAAAGCTGCTACAAGGGGAAAAGTGTTGTTTTGAAAGAGTATTAGTTCGTGAACTAAAAAGTATTAGTTGAACTTTTCCACTTTTATGTTTTCCTTTATTTTATTTTCCGTCAATATTGTAAGCCATCGTTGGTACTCAAAATTCTAACAAGCCTTTAATTACCAAACACTTTTGTGTAATTTATAATAACCCAATTAAAAATGGGTCGACCTGTCATGCACTTACTCATACCTGTATTTCACGGTCAACATCGGAGGAAACGTGGAACTCTAAATATTGATATTCCAATTGTAACAACAAGCATAATCAGAATTTGATCAACAAATTATAAGTTAAAGCACATATATTTAAGAAAAGAAGGCAAAATTACCCAATGAGAAGTGAAGTTCTCATCCGAGAGTCTGTCGAGTAAGGCAGGCGGTATTTTGAGCACCACTTCTTCAAGTGAGTTACCACTGGTTCTAGAGGGAGTGAGCCTAGGCACATTGTTGATTTGCAGGACGAAGGATTTCGGCACTTGATAACAAACCAAATAAATGAGGTTGATCATGTTAGATACTTGTATATGCTCAATATCAAGACAGTGTGATATGTCCAAATGTTTCAACGAAGAATGACCGTCAATGACCACTTCTCTCAAACTCAAGTGACGAGTGGACAAGCTCTCAAGAAGAGGCGAGTAGCAGAGTAGACGTTGAATTGCTCCATTTTCCAGATACGCTAGTTAAAGTTAATTTCTTAAGGCATTTTGAAGTCGAACATTTCGACAAAATCACAAAGCCTAATAATGGGATGGTGGTTCCCGCCGTGGTAATTCAAATGTAAGTTTATGATTCCAACTTCATCAGTCAATACAAGCTCGGGCAACATACTGATAATATTAATATCGAATATTCCCTCGAAAAAAGGCATATATACCTTGAACTCTTTAATTGCCTGAATTTGCTTATGTGACTAGAAGAAATGACAAGCCAACTTAAAGTATTTTTCCATTTTTACCAACATAAAGTAGTTTTTCATATTTTCCAACATAGAGTAGTTTTCAGTTTTTTCTACTTCTAATTTGTTAATCCCCCCACGACATAACCTCAAGAACTGCCTTGTAAATACACTTCTGTAGAAATAATTAAATTTCCCTTTTTCTCCTTTAGAACCTGCATAAATATCTCTCTCTCTTTCAGTGAGGGGAGGAGGCTGAAGCGAGTGGTGATATAAGCATATAGATATCGCCATCGCGTTAATAAGATGATGGTCGCTACAGCTTCATGCAATCCTTGTCGAGATATTATGGATATAAGAATATCACCCGGCAATTCGCTAATTATGTCCTGCAATTTGAATTGGTAAATTTGATACTAACTAATTACCCCATAATAAATTCAATAAAAGAAAATATAAGTCTCTTGTTGCGAAAAACATGGTGCATATATATATATATATATAATCACCTCCATTTGCTTTCTCATAAATCTGCTTCCAATACTACTTTTCTTCATACCTATAAATATACAAACACAAGATAATTAATAAATAGAGTTTACTACTGAATACAAAGTTTCATTGTCAACAACAAATTATTTTAGAGAGGAGTACTCTTAGGTCCTAATTAGTACTATAAATTACTCTTAGGTCTAACCTTCTAAAATAAATACTAATAGATCTAAAGGACATAGGGTAAGTATTTGTGCATACTTTTTTATTT
Organism: Stenogyne calaminthoides; assembly: GCA_037126765.1. Lineage (NCBI taxonomy): Eukaryota > Viridiplantae > Streptophyta > Magnoliopsida > Lamiales > Lamiaceae > Stenogyne > Stenogyne calaminthoides. The sequence continues at coordinate 32,951,793 of JBBCBC010000011.1, forward strand.
CTTCCACTTTTTCTTAATTGTCAAACATCACACTTTTATCTCCCCTACTTTTTCTTTCTTTAAACCCAACTGACCGAATTTACTTCTCTTCCACTAAGCATTCTTAGCTTTCTTTCATCACCATTATTTCACCCATGTTTTGCTAATTTCATCAATAAATAAATAATTAAATTAAACTCATAAAATCTAAACTTTAATATTTGCAAATTGATTAACTTCATGAAAAAAATATTAATTTGAATATTTCATATCAAAATTTAAAAAATTACAGAAATTTAATTTCATCAGTAAATAAATAATTATATTTAAACTTTTACAATTTAAATTCTAACATTTGCAAATTGTTCATCCTTCATCTAAAAAAAATATTACAACTTAATATTACATATCAAAATTGAAAAAATATCAAAAATTTACATATCTAAAACTTACCATTACAATCTCACAATTTATATATCATCGTCTTTATTACGATAGGAACATATTCATCACAACACATGAACATGTTCATAAAAAACATGAACAGATTCATCTCCAATTTCAGACTATCACCCTAAAAAATTAACAAAATCAGATCTTCATAAGTGAATGTTCAAATTTTCAAAAAACTTCCACATGAACAACCCAAATTTTCAAAAAAATCCAAATCTTTATAAAAATCTTCAACAAAGATCCTCTTTACCTGCGTTGCTAGAAATTTCTGATTTCCTTTCTTTATTGCTAGAAAAAAAATATATACCCAGAGTTTCATTTGCATTCCATTTGGACTTCATCTTAGTTTCATTTCGCATTCCACCATTTCGTCTCAGATCCTCAAACACACACACCACATCAAGCACATACAGACACATACCCAAGCATACGTAGATCTCCATTGTTTGTATATACACTTCATTTACAAATATGTGAAAAAAAAATCTGAATTAATTATCAATTTGATTTCAAGATCGGAATCAACCCTCCATCTTTGCCTAAAAGAACGAAGTTTTTCAACAAAACAAACACAACCCAGATCAAGATTTCAGCCAATAATTGTAAAAACCAGATCTGTAAGATGGTGGAGGCGGTGCGCGGAGGCGGCGTTGCGTGAGGAGGGAGGCGGCACCGCGAGGGCGGGGTCAGGTGGCGCCGCCGTTCTGATTTTTTGTTGGGGGGAGGCGGTCCTCGTTTCGCGGAAGGGACGCCGCGGTGACGCGAGGGGCGGGGCAGCGGCTTGGGTTTTGGTTGTTGCTGTGTGGGGGAGGAGGCGGAGGGGCGAGGATGAGGCGGAGGTCGCCGCGGTGGAGGTGGGGGAGGAGGCGGAGGTCGCCACGGCGCGAGCTTGGGGGTGGTGGCGGAGGGGCGGCGATGAGGGAGAGAGAGAGAGATGGCGATGAGGGATGAGGGATGAGGGGCAGCGATGAGGAATGAGAATTGGATTTCAATTTTAAGAGAGAAAGTGTGGGTGGAATTGAGAGAGAGAGAGAGGAGACATTTGATGAGTGTGGAGCTGCCTGAGTTTTGGGTGGGGATGAATAAGTATGTTCGGAGGGTTGAAACGTGTTTTATGAAAAGGTAGATTAAGCATGTCTATATATATAATTTTTTTAATATTTATAGTTCAACAAACACTTAATTACTCAAGTTATTATTATACTTTACTCACATTTAATTATGTTATTCATAAATGAACTTAATCTACATTTTTGTAAAACATGTTTAAACCCTCTGAACATATTTTTAGGGAACGGATGTAATATTTAGTACACATAATATGAACCTCCTGTTAATATTATAGAGGGATGGACCTAGGAATAACCTATACACTTGAAATGGACCTCCTAGTAATTATCTCATTATTTTTATTGTGTGGTCATATTACAAATTAATATATATTGATATTTGCAAAAACTAGTCAATTCTCTTCCAAAATAACAAGACAAAGAATTCATTAATTGAGAGCACCAATAAAAAGCTTATAATTCAATCAGAAACATCATGGGTTTTCAATGCAAAGAATTATTAAATTCCATTCAAGAACACGAGTGGGTGTGACAATCAAAACAAACAACGCGAGAAACCACCATTTCAGTATTTACCTTTCAACATCTTTTCTGATTATCTTAAGGTTCAGGGCAGATTTAGGAAGTCAAGAAGTATGTTAAAATAATTAATGTTTAGCTTATGCATATAAAAGTAATTGGATTGCAGATGATTCCAATTGAATCCCATTAAAAATATTCAAAGATTTTGACGGGGGTTAATTGCTTAAACTAGGACTAATTTTTGTGATCATTTTTGGTGTATATTATCACAAAGATTTCTTTTTAAAATTTGTAAGTTGATCTAATTCACAAAGATTCTGACGAGTTAATTTTGTGATAATTGTTTAGCTTACACTAGGACTAATTTTTTTCTTTTAAAGAAATGGGTTAAATGTATACACTATTTGGTGTGTATTAATTACAAAGATTTTAAAAAAAATAGTAATTCAATCTATTTTGAGTTGGTATGCTGTGAAACTTGTTCACCGTAAAACTGATTTATTTTTACACTTCAGTTATCACGATCACGCTCTTTAGTAATATAGGTCACACTCTTCAGTTATCACGACCACACTCTTTGCTGTAATATTTATCACACCCTTCATTTTTATGAGTAATACTCTTTATAGTAAAAAGTCACACTCTTCAGTTATATAAGTCACACTCTTTAGTAATATAAGTCACACTCCTAAACCAGTTTCACCGTGAAACTTGTTCACCCTATATTTTGCCATCTATTTTATAACTTGTTTCGATTCGATATACTGACCTAGTTTAAGAGTAATTAAGAATAAACTTTTTTATGATTTTATAAAAATCAACGTGGTTGATTGTAATTTGTTATACTCGTTGCATGCATGTCGAAACACTTCTCTTTAATCAACTACTATTAAATGCCACGTCTGCTATGTGGGGATTTAAAAATAATTATTCCAATATATAGAATATAGAATAAATTATACTACTTAGTAAATGAATATGTTTAAAAATAATATATTCTACTTTATTCCTTCCTTAAAAAATATCTTTTTAAGCTCTAAATTTTATTTCAAATTATTTTCCTTCTAGCAATTTTCACCCTCTTTCCTCTCAATTTATCCCATTCAAATATCTCTAAAAACAGATTTAGTTAAAAGGAATTTTTTTGTTATTCATCTCTTATATTTTTCTTATTATATCATAAATTATTATTTCCTAATTTTTCAACACTCACTCTTAAGTCTCATCTTTTAATGAAGGAAATGGACGAGAGAAGAAATAAAAAAGAAGATAGAAAATTGCAGATTAAATATTAATTAAAGGTAAAATTGTGTAAATTTTATGTTTCTTAATTTTTTCTGAATAGCTAAAAGAGAATTTATCAAGGAATAAAGAGGGTATTTACTTCTGAGTATGTCACATGTACACTAGGTGCATTATGCAATTTAAATCTACTTTTGAAACGTGTAATTTATTTTTCTAAAGTGTTTAAATTGATTACATTGGTACCTTCAACTTGTTCAATAATTTACACCGCAATAACAAGTGAAATGACTAAAATGTTAACTTTTTGTAAATTACAGGACCAAAATCAAAATCCGTATAACGGGGTAAGTTATCCGACAAAAAATTGATTTTTCCTAAAATAAATTTATTAATCTGTAAAACTTAGGTCACTTTGTGTTAAACTCTAATGACCCTGTAACTTATTCCAAATAAACAAACCAATCACCCCCTTATAATATTCTTGAAATATTCAAACGACACGTCATATTTTAAAGAGACTTAAGTTAAGGGCCTGTTTGATTGCATTGATAATACAACGTTTATGTCAAGTACAACCATCGTAGATAGACATGATTATATGAAGAATTTAATACAACAAAACATTTAAAGGGTGCTCTGTAAAAATTGCATGTAATGAAAAGAGAAGAAAATAAAAATGAAAAAAAAAAAAAAAACCAAAGTCAAACCACATATATTTGAGACTTCAGACAAATTTATTTATTTAGTGCAATAATTATTGCTTAAATATAGAAATAAAGATACAAAAAGATGCTAATCAAATAATAAGAATCTCAATAATAAAAGAAACATAATAAAAAAATATATTATCTTTCTAAAAAATTTTATTCTCCAAATTTTTAATTTTTTTTACAGGAAAATAAATGTATAAATCAAATACCGGAAAGGTTGGTATCAACAGCGTCAACAATCATCTCAGGAACATACACTGAGAACAATGAAATATCACAAGAGAAAGCAAATTGAGCAAGTCGATGGGCAACACAATTTCCCGATCGACGCACCCAACTAAACACACATGAATTAAAAGACAAGCAACACTCAAGGGCGTCACAAACCACCCCACCAAAGTAAGAAATATCCATATGGGGTTTTGCAAAGCAAATAAAACAACTTGCAAATCCACTTCAATCACAATATTGTGGACACCGTCAATCACAGGCACAACACGCTTCACGCCCTCTAGAACCGCCAAAGCTTCCGCTTCTCCAAATTAAATCATAATAATTTACTCAAATTGTCATTAAATTTTGTTCATAAATTAAATTCTAAATCCCCATTATAATTCACTCAAATTGCAATTAAATTTTGTTCATAAATAAACTCTAAACCCCCCTTTACTCTCGTCTCCATTCTCTACCTTATTAAGAACTAGCATTTCGCCCGTGTGATGCACAGTTTTAAAATTTCATTATACATATTTAATGTTAGGATATTTTAGTTTTGATGAATTATGTCAAAACATTATCAACTTGTGTTATTTAAGTTAATTTACAGATAACAAGTTGAAGGGGAACGAGAGAACAAGTTAAGGGAACTCATGAAATCGGGCGAAGATGATCAAGATCGGGCGAAAGGTTTGAGCCAGACCGATAGAGATCGGATGAGTAAGATGAGTTCGAGTTAAGCGATGAGTGAAACAAAATTAGAATTGAAGAAAAAGCTAAACCAAAGAAATCGAAGGAGAGAATCGGTTGATCGGATACCCGGAAAGCAGGACATGTTTTGGATGACGAGGAAGAAACAGACGAGCTAATCGGTGATCGGAAGAGCGCATAATCTGATCGTAAGCAAACCGACGGAAGATCGAAGAGGAGGTGGTGATCGAAGAGGGAGATGAGATCGTCGAGATCGACGTGATTGAGATCGGATGTGCTAACCTCGATGACTGATCTTTATCGATATGTTGACTGAAGATGTCGATCGATCGGTCGATTTGATCGGATCGAAAAAAAGAAGGATAGGCTGAGTCAAGTGACGAGGGTCGATTGAGTAAAAGTGACACGAGGGCCGGATACGAAGTCGGAAGAGCCGAACTTCGATGGCGCGAAAGGTCGGTATGCTGATCGAGACAAAGTCCAACAAGAAGTCTGGCGAATCAAGAATCCGAGTAGAAGAATCACGAGACTCGGAAGAATCTGAGACTCGGAAGAATCTCGAGACTATAAGAAAATCTGAAGACTTCCGGAAGAAACCACGAGACTCGAGAAGAATCTCGAAGACTCGGAAGAATCCACGAGACTCGAGAAGAAGAACTTCGAGAGAACCACGAAGACTCGGAAGATCCACGAAGAATATAGCCATTAGATTCGGTTGGCGTGGACCAATGAGAGGAAGACAACCAGCCCAAAAAAAGTGCATAACTTCGAGAATAATATGGATTTGAATGTGATTCTCTCCAACGGTAACATTCAAATCCACACTATAAATACAAGATCTTCCATCAAATTAAGTGTGGAGAATGTGAAAAAGATGCTACAGAGCCAAGAGCCATATACTCAAGCATTCCCACCATAGAACACAAGTCTGTAGATATACAAATATATTCAAGAGTATTCTTAAACCCAATCTAAGCAACCCAAGATATATCCTATGCTTAGAGATTTTTTCCAACCTTACCATTGAAATTTAAACAAATGTAAGGAAAATCTCAACCTAGTTGGAGACACCAACCAAACCCAAACCCTATTGTTAGGTAGTTTGTGTGATTGTTGGAGTTGTAAAGAGTGAGTAAGTTGCAGAGTAGTCAGCCAGAAAACTCTAGAGAATAAGTGAGTAAACTATCTTGGATAGTCAGAAAGCTTGTGTGTGTTTGAGTGAGTAAGCTGCAGAGTAGTCAGCCAGAAAACTCAAATGTAGAAGAAGTGAGTATACTATCTTGGATAGTCAGAAAACTTATAGGCGATCCATAAGTCCCGTTTGAAGGAATTTCTCTAGGAACAGGGAGAGTGGATGTAGGAGCTTGAGTCCCCGAACCACTATACTTTTATGTGTTCTTTATTGTTTTATGTTCTTACTTGTCATATGCATTTCAATTATAAGCAAAACACATCACATGGGCTTAAAACACAAAAAATTAGAATCACCATTCCTTCTCCCTTGTTTTATATGCATTACATGATTTTTCCGAATTTCATGGGTTTTTCACCGGGACCAACATTTAAGTTAAGTATTTATTAAATATTATTTTCATATATGTGCATTGACATTTTTTTTAAACATTAACATTTATGTTAAGCTGTTACGAAATGATTAAGTGACTAAATACATATAATATAATCGAGATTGAAATATCTTAAAATTAAAATCACACACAATAACTCAAAGAAAACAAATGTGGTCATTCCCTTGGAAAGAAAAACCCAAATGTGGGCCATTAGATATATGGGCTTATCCGTGATTCAATCATTCAAAACATGATAATGGGCTCATATGCCGTAACACTTGTTTCAAGGGTCTGGTTATTCACACCCACAATATTAGTAAATATACATAGTTAAATTCTTTGTTATTTTATTATAATTATGAAAATAATGTATTGCCCTTACTATTTTTATCCCCCACAAAATCCTTAATTTTTGTAACTCCACCGACCCACCCTCTTCTCCCCCTTTTCTTGAAGACAAAAACTCATATGAGACGGTCTCACGCATAAGACATGCACAATTTAAGCACAAATTACACCCGTCATTCTTAAAGTGTTAAAGCGACAATGCTCAACTTATACCCCGTCTCATCGTGAGACCGTCTCATCGTGAGACCGTCTCATGCAAGTATATCTCTTTGAGTCTTTCCTGAATCATTTGTTGGTAGCCTCATCCACTTTCCCTCCTCCCTGTTTCTCTATCAAAATAAAACAAGGAAAAGATAAAATCGAAGATCAAAGGAAAACCACTTGAGACGTGCTTGAAATGCACTGTCCTAAAAAATTTACACTTAGCAATCTCTCAGGATTCAACAAGTTTTCTAGGATAAACATAGGATCAGGAGCAACCAAATAATAAACTCAGCCAAAAGAGAATAGAACAAAGAAAATATTTATGAAGCGTATTATCTCATTTGTTCTCAATAAATATTATATTCTATAAATAATATAGCTGCATGTAAATCGGTTTTTAACCACCTTAAGAATAGGGGATATCCAGCAAAATATGTTGGCTCCGGAGTTGAACGTGAAATACTAATGCAGGGAACAACGTGAACTACACAAACAATCTTTTCAATCTTCGTTGATTCTCATAGAATACCAGCAATGAGAAAAACAAGATAAAACACTCTCAATATTTTAATTTCATAATCAACTAAATAATACTTTTACAATTGAACCCTTTAAATAAAAGCGGAAACCTAAAAGATAAACACGGAGATAATCTACGTAAATTATATCTAATAAATTAAAGATCCTAATTAAACTAATTTCCTAATAATATTGATTCTCCAAATCAACTCATAATTATGTGAGATTGCTATTGCGGTCTCGTCTCCATCATTCTCATCCTATTTGAAACGATTCGTCCTCGAATCGAAACCGGTCTCGTCTCCATATGAATAAAGTATAATCATGAAATAATTGAGCCCATTGATTTCCAATTTGGACTTGTGCCCAATTTGACCAATCTCAGGAAATAGCCCAAAAAATCTTCTCACATACCATCTGTAAACAAGTTGCACAAATGAGATCGATTTTTTGGGCACACAACCATTCCATGGTCGTTTCCTCCGCAATTGAAACATCAGAAGTTATCCGGTGGCTGGCGACCCTTGAACGCAGGCGCTGCTGCTCATAGGGCATCGGTAGTGAAGCGCGAGGACGAAACCATGATCGAATTAGATGCATTGGCTCGGGAAAATCGACGGTCGGCGGGCGGCGGAACAACGTCGTAGGATTGCCGAAGACAGACCCTTTCTCTCATCCGGGTAAGAATCTGAACCTTGCCGGTAATTGTGTAATCTCTGAGATGATAAGGGAGATTCCTTTTTGGGTAGAAACTCACGATTGACATGTTTTCTGAATTAGTACCATTCAGTAATTTTAGGCTTACCTTGACAGAATCGGGCGGATCTTAATTCTCGCCACGACATGGAGGCGCTTTGCCACCAGAGAAACACGACTGTTGGGTGGGGCTGCCTTGAACGTAGTGTGTTCTTCATTGGCGTGGTCTAGATCTCTGCTTCGGTAAAACACCGGCAGATCTATCGTAAATCCATTACAAATGCGACGATCAGCCATAGGTGGTGCATCTTGATGGGGTAGGGTCGGGAATTGACCGTAACTGCCTCAAGTTTTGCTGTTTATTGTGCACGCAATTTCTAAACAGATTGGACTAGAATCACAATCTGATATTTCAATTTCTGCATCTCTCTCGCAATCCGACGAGGAGGCATTGAAAGGAGCATACCGTAACTCTGGATACCAACTGATGCAGGGAACATCGTGAACTTTTCAAATAATCTTGTCAATCTCCGTAGATTCCCATGGAATACCGGCAATGAGGGAAACAAAAAAAAACACTCTCAAAATTTTAACTTCATAATCAACTGTATAATTCTTTTTACGAGAGTGGATTTACCGTAATGTATGCCAAGACCGCAAGACTCATAACAAGATTCATAGTGCGTTTTTTAAGCAACTATACTAAGCGAAACATGCAACTATTGCAAATAGAAGCATGCAACTATGTTCTCATATTAAATTGTTGCACTTTTACGTGTAAATAAGTCACACTTTTCAAAAGATAACAAGTTGACGCTTCTAAAATACATTATGAGTCTTGCGGTCAAGAAAATCAAGATACAAGACCTAGCCTTCTTTTACAATTGAACCATTTAAATAATAGCGGAAACCTAAAAATAAACACGAAACTAATCTATGTAAATTATATCTAATAAATTAACGATCCAAATTAAACTAATTTTATAATAATCGTGATTCTCCAAATCAACTCATAATTAACCGAGATAGCTATCGCGATAACGTCTCCATCATTCTCACCCTCTTAGAAATGATTCGTCCTCAAATCGAAACCGAGCTCGACTCCATAGGAATAAAGTAAAACCATCAAATAATTGAGCTAAAACAATCTGTCGTTCGAGTATGATTCAAAACCTTCAGGCAATAGGACGAAGGTTTCATAGCACTGCCAACAAAATAACTATCATTAATTATAAAAAAATAACCATTATTTTGTGAGATATAACCTTCATCATAATCGAGGTAAGACTCGTAGTATTGTTGGGAAATAGGGTGTCCGGATCTATTCGAGATACAATTTAAATACAAATTTAAATTATTTAATTATTACTAGCATGAATTAATCATATATTAATTCAAATAATAATCAAATAGCAACAACACATCATGCATATAATAAAGCCACGTAAATCCTACACATGCGAATTTCTAGGAGTTACGTAAGGCGTACCTTTTTGGCGAATTAAACGGAGACAGATGAGCAACGGTTCAACGAACACACCCAAAGTCCTTCTTTAGTATTCCCACGTCATTGTTCAACAATCCGGTGGTAGGAAACTCGCGAACAATTAACAAAAGGGAAAAAGAAAAATATATGTCACCACCTTTGTGGATTTCTAATTTTTACAACACATGGAATTGTGTTGGAGATGAAAAATTCATCCCCTATTTATAGATACATAGAGGGTCGAAAATTTTGAGATAATTAGGGCTTAAGAAATTTCTTTATATCTTCCCAAAATACAATCTTTAATATATCTCATATATTCTATTTCCATAATAATCACAAAATATATTTTCTTCCCACATTACTATAAATTTTGAAAATTTCATTAATAAAAGGAAGAAAAAGAATCTTTGACTTTTCTTGAATTTATGGGATAAACTTGTATCTCAAAAATACTTATTCCATAAAATCTTTCCAAGAAAATCTTTTTCTCTCTCCTCTTAATATTTTAAAAAATATTGAAAAAAAATAAGGCAACAATATTTCTTTTATTTTAAGCACATTTTTCAGTTATTGGACTTTATCTTTGGGCTACTGAAGGGGCCTTTAGGAGAATTAAGATTTGACCTTTTAATGGACTTTGAATTTTCAATATTGAGCCACACACTACTACACATTTGAGCTTGGAGATCTCCATTTGGAGAGCCCTTTTAGAAAGAGCTCTCCAAAATCGCCCTTGGAGAGCGGTTTTTAATTAAAAAAAATAAAAATTAAAAAGCGGTTCTGAACCGCTCTCAAGAGAGAGCGGTTCGAAACCGCTCAAGAAGTTTCAAGAAAGAGCGGTTGTTAACCTCACTGCAAGTTCGAAGCACTTGGAATGCGGTTTGAGCCATTCTGCAAAGAGAGAGCGGTTCTGAACCAGCTCTGTAAGGATGGATTCAAGCAAAGAATATACCGTAGACCCCATCGCGTTTTAATTTCTAAACATATTCATTCTCTCTCTCTCTCGCCCACCACGCGGCGCCCTAGCTTACCACCATACTGACCCCGCCTTTCTCCCATACCGCCGAATTGAGAAGGGAGAAAGCCTCTTACAAAGCTAGCTTACTAAGGCGAAGGAATATTGTCGTTGATTGCTTGATCTCCTCCCCTACTGCAAGGTCTCCTCTCCTCCTCCTCCCCCCCCTTGTGCCTTCTTCTTCTTCATAGGTAATAATTATTTTATTTCATGTTTTTTATATATATATGTATGTGTAGTAGTGTGTATATATATATGTGTGTGCAACAACGTAGTGTATATATATATATGTGTATGTGTAGTAGTGTATATATATATATATATATATATCTAGTGTATATATATACTGATAGGATATATATAGTTATGTTAGCTAGATTAATTAATTGGTTTGTTGTTTTTGTTTGAATATTAGATTGTTTAATTTAGTTTAATTGTTGTTATATGTTAGAATTAATTGTTGTTTGATTAGATTGTGGTTAATTGGTTGTCAATTTGTGTGTTGTTTCACTCAAAAGTATTAGTTGTTTGATTTAAAGGTATTAGTTGTTTCATTTAAAAGTATTAGGTGTTTCATTAAAAGGTAATATTAGTTGTTTCATAAAAAAATATTAGGTGTTTCATTGATAGGTATTAGTTATTTCATTCAAAGGTATTAGTTGTTTCATAATAAGGTATTAGGTGTTTATTCAAAGGTATTAGTTGTTTCATTAATAAAAAAGTATTAGGTGTTTCATTCAAAGGTATTAGTTATTTCATTAAAAGGTATTAGTTGTTTCATAATAAGATATTAGGTGTTTCATTCAAAGGTACTAGTTGTTTCTTTAAAAAGTATTAGACGTTTCATTCAAAGGTATTAGTTGTTTCATTCAAAAGTATTATTGTCAGTGTGTGATTAATGTTGGTTTAATTATATTGTTGTTAGTACCTTGTCATTCTTAATCATGTAAACCCACCAAAACCACTCAAAATGTAAACAACACTCAATCATCTGAAACATAATATATCAACCCATTGCATCATCAAAAGATTATGAATTATGGTACCCCACCAATTTTCACCACCCTAATGACGTCATAGTATGAACTACGCAGTAGCAGACAAAATTGGGGTACCATAATATATGTGGTTTGATTGTGGCCTTTGGGCTTAAAAGTCACTTTATTAGGGGAATTGTTCTTTGATACTTTTATGTTATATGGATGGGCTAAATCACATGACCAATATCTGACTTAAGCTAAATAACCACTACAATCTGTAAATAATCATGTTTCGAAACTCTCAATCATATATGATTTAGACAATGAACTCCTGTCACCATAACTGTTCCGATTAAGTATAGTTAGGTATGCTTTTAGGTTTAATATTTTTAGATACATTGTCTTGAGAAACAGTCTTCATGTTGTATTTCCTATAGGCATTTAGTTCTATATGGATCGAAAGTGGGTTCGAGCAGATCGATTATTAGATGAGTATAGGAATGGGGTGGAAGAATTTTGTAATCATGTAATTAGACACTGCACCGACCCTCGGTACATTCCATGTCCGTGTTGGAAATGTATGAATGGAAAAACCGTTAGTGGTCGAGAAAGTCTGTTTGACCACTTGATGATTCACGGTATTGATAAAACATATACCGTTTGGACATATCATGGTGAGAGAAGAGATGGATGTAGCTCAAGCAACCTAGAAACTGACTTTAGGTTTGAAGATACAGTGGATGTGGATATTTTCGATGATGTACCGACTGTTGATACATCGAGTGGGGATGACGATGATCTGCGAGATCACCCTTATATGTCAGAGAAGTTAAGGGATTCTACTGAATTACCACTGTGGCCCGGGTGTAAGAAGGCAACAAAACTATCAGCTGTGTTGATATTGTTCAACCTAAAAGTAGTTCACCAGTTGTCCGAACGAGTGCTTTACAAGTATGCTGGAAACAGTTAGTGGTCTACTGCCTGATGGAAATGTACTGCCTAAGAGAGCATATGATGCTAAACAAATGCTCAAGTCCATCGGGTTAACACATCAGAAAATTCATGCTTGTCCGGGTGATTGTATCTTATTTCAAAAGGAGTATGCAGACCTCGATGAATGTCCCAAGTGTGGGCTAAAGCGATATAAGAAAAATAAATCTCCCGCGAAGGTGATGTGGTACTTTCCAATAATATCAAGATTCAGGAGAATGTATAGTAGCGCTGTGGATGCTAGAAATTTAACTTGGCATCATGATGATAGGATCAAAGATGGAATGCTAAGACACCCTGCTGATTAACCCCAGTGGAAGACATTCGATGTCAGGCATCCAGAATTTGGCACCGAGCCACGACACTTGCGTCTTGCACTCTCAACTGATGGAATGAATCCGTTCGGTATCCAAAATACCAACCACAAAGACATGGCGATGATTACATTGGTTTATAATCTTTCACCCGAGTTGTGCATGAAGCGCACTTACATGATGTTGTCTATGTTGATATCAGGACCCAAACAACCTGGAAACGACATAGATGTATATCTGGCTCCTTTGATTGAGGACTTGAAGGTCCTGTGGGATGAGGGTGTCGATGTGTATGATGTTTGTAGAAAGGAGAATTTCAAGTTGAAGGCCATGTTGTTTGGAACTATCAATGACTTTCCCGCTTACGAGAATCTATCTGGATATAGTGTTAAGGGGGCCGATGCATGTCCTTGTTGTACCAAGAAGACACATCACATTCGATTGAGTCATTGTAGGAAGACAGTTTATATGGGACATAAGAGGTGGTTGGACCCAACACATAAGTACAGAACAATGGCCGATGCATTCGATGGCACAATCAAGACAGGTGAAGCACCACGTTTATTGTCAGGTTCTGATGTATTGAATGAGATGAAGAATATCGACACACAGTACGGAAAGATCTTCGCAAAGAGTGTCCCCACTAGCGGTTGGAAGAAGGAATCAATTTTATTTCAATTGCCCTATTGGAAAGAGTTGTATGTTAGACACTTCATTGATCTAATGCACGTTGAGAAGAACGTTTGTGCCAGCTTGCTCAACACTCTCCTTAGCTGATAAGAAGTCCAAGGATGGTTACAATGCAAGAATGGATATGATTGATATGGGAATAAGAGCAAAATTCAAACCTATACCTAGAGAAAGGGGTCAATCGTTCTTACCTCATGCTGCACACACCTTGTCCAAGAATGAGAGAAAAGAGTTACTTCAGACGCTAAAGGATGTGAAAGTTCCAGAGGGTTATTCGTCCAACCTACAGAGACTTGTATCAGATGATGGCGTGAGACTGATGAATCTGAAATAACATGACTATCATGTCATCATGGAAACTTTCTTGCCCATTGCAATACGTTCTATCTTGCCTGAAAATGTGCGCATAACCATAACAAAGTTATGTTGGTTCTTCAAGGCAATGAGTAGCAAGGTCATAGATCCTAGAAAATTGATTGGTTTTCAAAGACAGATTGTGGGGACGCTCTGTGAGCTTGAGATGTATTTCCATCCATCATTTTTTGATATAATGGTTCACCTAACCGTTCATTTGGTACATGAAACAAGGATGTGTGGCCCTGCTCGTATGCGATGGATGTATGGTGTAGAGAGATATATGAAAGTGCTCAAAGGATATGTGATGAATATGTCAAGGCCGGATGGATGCATTGCAGAACGCTATTTAGTAGAAGAAGCAGTCGAGAATCGGGTGCGAATTCATTCCGAATGTCGTCTGCAATTGGACTTCCAATTACTCGGTACACCAATAGGATGGATGGTGAAGGCCTTCTGGGTGTGGTCAATCTGTAAGTGTTAGTATGGAGGAACTAACTGCGGATGCACTGTAGGCGCATTTCTTCACAACACGGTCGGCGTGCTTCCTTTTATTGACCTGCACATCCAAGCACTTGTTGAGACATTTCCCACCAGAGATAGATCATGGATTGAAGTTGAGCACAATCGCACGTTTGTTGACTGGTTCAATGGTTATGTAGCAAATATGTTGTCACGGGATAAAGAATCAGTGAATGAAAGAGTTAAGTGGTTATCTAGAATGCGATAGACATGTGTATGTGTATTACAAGTGTTATCTTATTAACGGATACACATTTTATACCAGAGATCATGATGCCACAAGTACAATGCAGAATAGTGGGGTGTCCATTATTGCAACTGCAGGAGATCAATCGAATACTACTTACTTTGGACAGATTGTCAACATTTGGGAACTCGACTATGTTGTTCATCGACAACCAATCTTCGAGTGCAGTTGGTGAGGATCCCTAACGGGGTCCAAGTTGAAAGATCTGGGTTCGTACGCGTTGATTTGAAGAATGTGGGATACAGAAATGACCCTTACATAATGGTCAGTCAAGCTCAACAAATTTTTTATGTCCCCGACCCAGTTAATAAGAAATGGTCCATCGTGGTTCTGTCAAACAAATTTAACACTAGTTACCAAATTAGCGACCACGTCGATGAAGATGTTGACACTATCGATGATCCTTTTCAGAACTTCACTCATTCTGTACCCTCTTTCGATGATCTTGCAAATTCACGCCCATACCAGAGAATAATTGTTGATGTGGATGAATATGACAATCCGGATCTTGTTAACATTCATGGTCATGAACGAGAAAAGTCAACCAAAAAACGAAAAAGAAAAACAAGTGCTAAAAAGAAATGTACGACTTTATTGATTGTGTTTGCTTCTGCTTTATTAAATGTTGTTTCTTTTGCTTTATTGAATGTTATTTCTTCTGCTTACTTAAATATTGTTTGTTTTTTGTTTATTAAATGTTGTTTTTCTGTTTTACAGGATCATGTCTTATCTGCCATATCCGGGAGATGATGGAGATGATGGTGATGATTATGATGGAGATCATGGTGGAGATTATGATGGAGATCATGGTGATGATGATCGACATCATACTGATGATTTGGATCAGGGTGACACTTCTGCTCCCACCACTAGCAGCTCTGGGGATAAGCGTAGCAGAGGTATAGTCACGATGTCTTCTGTTAAGAGGGCTCGTAGCAAGGGGAAACAAGTGCAGGTAATTTTATTAGAATTGAACAGTTGAAATTGTAATTATATGATTGATCGTTGAATCTAATTAAATAATATGTTATTGCAGCTATCATTCAATGAATATGGGCAGACAATCGGTAAACAGAGTGAGACGTTGTCTTTCTACCTTGGAGCTGCAGTTAGGCGTATAATCCCTATTGTGCTGCCATCCAAGGACTGGCGTAGCAACAAACTCACTTCTTTGAAAGAAATATTATGGGATGAACTTTCGGTATGTTAATTATATATATGGTTATTGAAAGTTGTTGTATGATTACTAAATTTACTACATTGATATGTTATATGCGTACAGAGTACATTTCTCGGCCTTGATCATTCAAAGAAGAAGCAAATATTATCGCAAGCTGGAGTATTGGCCAAGAATTTTCGGGCTTGACTGAGAAGTCAAGCACGAAATTCGGATACTGGTCTTTACTCGGCTAGTCCGCCCGAGGCCTATCAGAATTGCCCGTCTGTGGCCCCATACTGGGAAGAGTTTGTGCGACGATCTATGGCTGATGAGTTCCAGGTAAAATTGATAAATATCATTTAATGTCCTATGCTTTTCAGTGTTTATCGTATTTCTATTAAACTATAGCTACTAAGTGAGAAAAATCGCAAACAAGCCAAATCGATGGAGGCGCGATATCATGGCTCGAACAAAGGGTATGCACGCATAAGAGAAAATTTGGTAAGATCAAAATCCTAACATTTTATTTTGTTTATATATTTACTTTTAATATATCTAATAAGGGGACACGTTAATGACTATCGTAGAAAGAAGAAAAAAAGAAAGCTGGAGAGAGTCAGCCTGTTGTTACCCGTTTCGAGTTATTTCAAACTACCAGAAAGGCTCGAGACGGGAATATTCCTGATTCCAGTGCACAGCGTATAATCGAAGAAGGGGTAAGTTATGCATTAATTTGTCTTTGAATTACAAACTATTATTTCTAAACAAATGATTAAATAATAATCTTTTGTAATTCAGGAGCTTTTATCTCAGACCATGACACCCGAAGACATCCACTTTGTCGGTACCGATGATCTACTTGGACGGGCTTTAGGTCGTCAGGAGCATCCCGGCCGCTTACGGAGTGTTGGATATGGCGTCACGAAGTCATCATTGGCCATGTTACGGTCTTCAAGCCATGAATATGGTGGGTATACTTTCGGAAAAGGTTGCCCAGATGGCTAAAGAGTTGGAACAGATGAGGTCTGAGAGACGCTCACATCACGGAATGTCCTCTAGTGGAGCAAGCTGTGAAAATAGTGTTGATGATGCTATGTTTTCGGCTAATGCTAGGGACGATTTTATTGAGGCACTTCAGAACGACGTCACGCAGGTATCAGATGTGTATCACATTTATTTTAATTAAAGACTAATATATATATTAAAATTTTCTAACTAAATATTTTATTCGAACAGTCACTGAACTCATGCTACCTTTATTTGGAGAATCCTACTCGGTTGGTGGATACATGAATGTTGCTCAATAACTCCGATGGAGTTATTCATGGTAGTCCCATCACTCTTGGTTTCGTGAGGGTCACACTCGAAGTACCCACAATCGGAGTAGAGGATTCACCGGTGCCTAAACCAATTGATGAAGTTGTCACTGTCGGAACAGCGGTCGGGCACTTCATCGAATGGCCGATCAACTTGGTATCTCTGACCATGAAGGTAAATTTAATATATGTTATTAAAGTTCATTATCTTATTTGTCGTTCTAAATAATGTTGCAAATTGATTGTAGAAACTGTCGACACCACAAAAGCCTAAACAGAAATCAAAGGGTGTCGCAGCCACTCAGAGGGAGACAACCACCAGAGACTCCACTATTGGTGATCGCAGACTTGGTTATCCCTTGCCTGGAGACTTAGATCACGACTACACCGTACATAATACGGTGCAAGTGATAGTGGAGTCCTCTGACTTCGATATGATCACAATTCCTATGAATGCTTACTTTCATCGGAATTCTATTGAAGAATACATCGCTCGGGAGCATGTGATCGAAGTCGTGAACGATCAGTGGTTGAGTGCAACGAGCATAGCCTTATACCTCAGGTATGTGTTTACTAATTAATTCTCAGTATTTACTTTCTATATAGTTTACTTTTCAAATTAAATATTAATTAGTGTATATATGTTGGTTAAAGATATTTGGGTGAGGTATATCTCTTTAGAGATCCTCGAGCATGTGGAATGTATTCCTTCGTCTCCCCCCAAGTGTCTTGCTCAATGGGAGATAGGGCAACGACCATGGAGTGGTTAGTTTCTCATATGCTGAGTTATATTGACAGAGATCATCTCATTTTTTGGTCAACAAATGTGGGGTGAGTACAATAAACATTTCATTAAAATTTATATTCATAATATATATGATATTTGCACATATGCTAAATTTACTGTTAATTTTAATATTCCTAATATAATATAGGAATCATTGGGTGCTGGTCGCCATAAATATGATCACATTAAATGTGTATTTTATGGATCCATTTGCGAATGGGTTCAAGCTTCAAATCGACTAATCTTACTTCGCATACATGGAAGGCGTAAGTTCATTTTTTAATATTATAATATAATGATTTGTTTTACTTATTAAAATTATGCATATTTAATCTAACTTTATTTTTTAATTCTAATAATAATAGTGTGATGACCCAATATCGGAGTCGCCTTCCTAATCAAGGCTCAAGAGCTAAATTCAATAAAGTGAGCTGGAATAATGTTAAGGTAAATATAATTTATTAAATTATCAAATTAATATAAAATAATTATAATTGTAATACGTGATTATATTGCTAATCAACAAAAATTCGAGGCAACGAGATAGTGATCATTTGTGGACATTTTGTGTCTTTGTTATATTGAAGATATAATCTACGACTTCTCAAACCTCGGTTCCTATCAACATAAGTCAATTTATCGATTTATTTAAATTATTATTAATTGAATAAAAATTCATACTATATATCTAACTATATTGATTAATTGATTGTTGTTTGCAATTTGTCTATAATCGTCCGGTCAAGTCTTACTCCAAACAAAGAATGATCAAATGGAAAATGGATTGGACAGGGTACCTTTACAATCGATTCTTGTATAGTTATAGATAGATAGGGATAACTTTTGATAGCATATTACTTATATATATATTTGTATTGATATGCATGTTTTAATTTGTTGTATTTGGATGATTAATATTTATTTCATGATGTGTATGCATTAATTTATTAATTTATTTGATGTTTTGGTATTGGACAATTAATTATCGTGTGGTGTAAAATTTGGTTTTTAGTTTTGGTTTTGGTTTTATATAAACATGATTTTAAAAATATAAATTAAATAAAAATATATATATATATATATATATATATTGGACAATGGTTAAAAACCGATGTCCAAGTGTATTTATATATATTTAAAAATTTAAAAAAAGGGGTTAGGATGATTTGTGACCTTTATTGTCCAAATGAATATATCTTGGACATCGATTTTAAAAAATTTGTCTTAGCTTAATCGCTTGGAATGCGGTTGACAACCGCTTTTCTTAAAACAATGCGGTTAAAAACCGCTCTCAAGTGCAATATCTTGGAGAGCGGTTTTTATCGATTATCAAGCTTGGAGAGCTGTTACTTGGAGAGCTGTTATAACCGCTCTCCAAGCTCATTTTTAACAGCTCTCCAAGCCCAAATTTGTATTAGTGACAATATTATTCAAGCCCATAAATATTAATTAATCCCACTACATAATTAATATTACACTATCCATCTTAACCCATATTATTGTAATATGGCTCCCGGTTATTATTTCTCGTGTTTAAGATTATCTTAGTCCATTAATTAATTCAAGCCACTGAAAAGCTTTATATTAATTAATATCTTTTATCGTTGGTTTAAGAATGACTCAACATTATTATCCATACCGGAAACTAATTCCACACACAAGACATACTTGCACACGATTCTCTGTATTAAATCTTAGCAATCGTCGTGTAACTAATAATATTGCCCAAGATATAAAGTATCGAGTCACAATGACTCTCTACCCAACATAAGTCAAAGCAATAGTTATTAATTTCATACGATCCTATTTAAGGAACGAAGATTAAGAAATAACGAACCACTGAGGTCTAATTCTTCCATTAAGTACTGAAGAATTTATCCTCGTTGTAGGTCCCATCCAGCGCATCATAATGCACTAGTGTAATCTCTTGGTCAAGACAGACCAATTTGAGCCTTACACTTCAACCTTTCACGATGGATTGTTCATTTCCATCTAGGTTGTGAATTTGTACATAGTTACAAGGATTTGTTAATGTGATCTTCTGTGATCTGGTATCACCACATTAACTACAATGTAACACGTACTATTTAATGAACAGATATGCAGTAAATATATATAACATTCAATCATATTTAATGCAACAGTGATAAATAATTTATTTCAGTAAATAAATAAGAAATTCAGTTTGGTTATATATAAAGTAAAAACACACTTTACAGTATAACCCCAACAAGTATGCGTATCAAAACCCAAAAAAACATTGCCATAGAACTTTGCCGTAGAAACATTGCCATAGAACTTGGGAGCACGACGGGTTGAACCCGAATACCCGTCGATCCTGGACCTCAATAAAAGCCCCTGGCTATTAGACTTTGTCGAGCACGGGGGGATACACCCGAAGACCCGTCGGTCCCGGACCACATTAGGGCCTCTGGCTATTAGTAACTTTGCTAATATAACATTTGCATAACATTGAGAAAATAATTCACATAGTAGATAACTCAACAATTTATTTAAAACATATAACACCGAATAACACATGCAAAAGAGCTCTACTAACTACTGTAGAGATTAAAGCAATAAAACCCCACCTCAATTTTATGTTGTGGACGCAAAAGATGCAATGAAACACTTTAATCCCCATCACCAGAAAACTGAATTTAACAAAAGAAGTAAGTGACGCAGTGATCTTCACATGAACATATATTTTTTTTTTTTTTTTTTGTGGTTGCCTTGAGAGAAAAATGTCATGTATATATAGAATGAAAGATGAACAATATTTGGTTTACAAAATAAATGGGATTATGGTTATTTAAAATCTCCCATTGATTATATTAATTTGGAACGATTTAAAACTTGCAAGACTATATCAAAAATTAGTTGTGTTGATTGAGAGTTAATGGTGTCTAAAAATTAGTACTCACATTAAATTCAAAGAGTATAACCTAAATGAGAAATTTGGGGAATGAGATAAGAGTTAATGATTATATTTATCTCAATTCTCAATAAAAATATAGTATAACATAAATAAATATATATATTTTATAGAGATATTGGGTATTACAAGTTATTTCCTCCGAGTGTCAGCATAAGACTTCTGATGATCTTGTGCAATTTTGATTTTCTCTCTGATTCGCGAGACAACCTTAGTCGTCTTTTCTACTAGCTCAGCCCTAAAATCTTTTGAACTCCCACTGCATCCCAACATATCGGTGACCTTCACTTTTTTCCATAGAGTACTTCAAATTGTGTCATTTGTATGGTAGCCTGGGAGCTATTGTTGTAGGAAAGTTCTACTAATGGGAGGTGTGTCTCCCAATTTTCTTCAAAATCCAAGACACACACTCTCAACATGTCTTCTAGAGTTTGTATTGTCCTTTCTGATTGACCATCTGTCTGAGGATTATATGCAGTGCTGAAGTTTAGATTTGTTCCCAAAGCCTGTTGTAGGCTTTTCCAAAATATTGAGGTGAAACGAGGATCTCTGATGAAACTATTGAGACTGGCACACCATGTAGTCGGACTATCTCTTCTACATACAACTGGGCAAGCTTATTTAAGGGATAAGTCATGCGAATATGAATGAAATGGGCCATCTTGGTGATTCTATCCACAATGACCCATATGACATCATGATTTTTCACCGTCTTGGGAAAATCCGTGATGAAATCCATGGCGATGTTCTCCCATTTCCATTATGGTATCTCCAATGGGTTTAGCAATCTCGCTGGCCGTTGGTGGTCTGCCTTAACCTGTTGGAAGGTAAACATCTCCTCACAAAAAGAGTTATTGATCATTTCATACCTCTCCACAAAAAGTTAGCTCGTAATTCCCGGTACATCTTTGTCTCTCTAGGGTGTACGATGTAAGGGGTGTTGTGTGCCTCCTTCATGATCTCATTAATCAATTTCTCTTTCTTTGGCACACAAATCATATTCCCAAACATCAAAGTTCCATCAGTACTTATGACAAAACCGTGGATGGTTCCATTTTCTGTTCGTTTTCTCATCTTTTCAACAAATTTGTCACCTCTTTGTGCTTCTTTATTTTCTCTCCCAAGGTTGGCTACACCATGAGTACGAAAAGAATCATAGTAGAGCAACCGTATTGAGAAAATTCTAAGCTCATTTTAAGAAGTCTCTAATTAATCGTTCATGTGCAGTTGGCATAACGATAAGCATTGAGCCTCCTTTTCTGCTTAGTGTGTCTGCCACAAAATTTGCTTTTTCGGGATGGTAATGGATTGTGTAGTCATAATCATTTACCAATTCAAGCCATCTTCTTTGACGCATGTTCATTTGTTTATCGTAAAGAAGTATTTCAAACTTTTGTGGTCTGTATATATCTCACATTTGACCCTGTAGAGATAGTGTCTCCATATTTTCAATGCGTGAACCATAACCGCTAATTCCAAATTGTAAGTTGGATAATTTTGTTAGTGTGACTTTATTTGTCGTGACGCATACATGATGACTTTTCCATTTTACATAAGGATGCATCATAGTCCTGATAATGACGCATCAGTGTAAATTATGAATCCTTCAAATCTATCAGGGATAGTCAACATTGGTGAGAAAGTTAACTTTCTTTTTAATTCCTGAAAAACTCTCCTCACATGCGGGAGTCCTCACCAACTTTTTGCTCTTCTTAGTTAACTGAGTTAAGGTTTTTGCAATGTCATGTATAAACCTTTTGTAGTACCCTGCTAAGCCAAGGAAACTTCGAATCTCATTGACATTAGTTGGGGTCTTCCAGTCCATTATGGGAACTTTGCAGGATCCATTTCAATCCCTTTTGCCGAGATTATGTGTCCCAAGAACATAACTCGATCTATCCAAAATTCACACTTACTGAATTTGAGTATAATTTCTCTCGTCTCAGCGTTTCTAAGACTGTTCTGAGATGCTCTTCGTGTTATTCTTGGTCCTTTGAGTACACCAGTATGTCATCAATGAATGGAACCCAATGAGCTACAAGAATTAAAAGAACAACTACAAGAATTGTTGGACAAAAAGTACATCCGACCAAGCGTCTCACCTTGGGGAGACCTATGTTGTTTGTAAAGAAGAAAGACATATCACTCAGAATGTGCATCGATTATCGAGGATTGAACTAGTTAACCATCAAGAACAAATACTCTCTCTCGAGAATTGAGAACTTGTTTGACCAGTTGAAACACACAACTGTGTTCTTGAAAATCAATTTGAGGTTAGGTTACCATCAACTGAAAGTCAAAGGAAGTGACATTTCAAAGACGACTTTCAGGACAAGATATGGGCACTTCGAATTCACGGTGATGCCTTTCGTAGTGACGAACGCTCCAATGGTTTTTATGTATTTGATGAATCAGGTGTTCCACCCGTATCCAGATCACCGCTTTTGACATTGGTGTGGCACGGGTATCAAATCAATGGCAAACTCTATTTGACGATCTTGAAGAATACCAGATAGCTCCTCGGGAAAGACATCGGGGTATTCTCTTACAACTCGCACTTCGGTTAATGGCCTCTTCTCTTTGACTGTCTCTAAAATGCTAATTAGGTATCCCTGACTTCTGCTCTCCGTATTAGTTTTGCAGCCTTCATCGCGGAGATCACTCGTACGCTTGTACTTACCCTTGTTTTGCGAAAGGTGAAACGTTGACCATTTTCTATTTCAAAATATATTTCTCTATCCGAAGATCTTATGACAACTTTATTTCTCTTTAACCAATCTATTCCTAAAATTATATCAAAATCTTTCATTCTTAGGACGTGCAGATCTGTTTCAACCTGGTGCTCGTCTAATTTTATACACACTCCTTTGATTTGATCTTGA
The DNA here is from genome assembly GCA_037126765.1 of Stenogyne calaminthoides. NCBI lineage: Eukaryota > Viridiplantae > Streptophyta > Magnoliopsida > Lamiales > Lamiaceae > Stenogyne > Stenogyne calaminthoides. The sequence continues at coordinate 32,975,714 of JBBCBC010000011.1, forward strand.
ATATTTATCGTACTCCCAGATGGAATACGTTCAGGATTTCACCCTTGACACTTTTTAGTTTAAGAGTTCTCTTAAATCTTTAAGACATAAAAGAGTGTGATGCTCTTGTGTCAAACAATATATGTGCAGGTGATCCAAGTACCAGTAATGTACTTGCCATGGTTTCATTTAGAGTCGGGTCCTCCATGTCTCCTTCCTCAACAATAGCGTTCACCTGAGCCCGCCTCTTTTGTCCTTATGCTGGAAAATTCCCTTTCGGTGGTCCTGGTGGGCGATAGCTTCCACTTTGGGGTTCGGGTGAACAATAGTTGTTCGTTGGCTGTTGTCTGCCCTGATTTCCCCTCTGTTTCTATGGCCCATTGTTCAATTAAGGGCATTCAGAGAATCTGTATTCCGGTTGGTGACACCGATATCATGTGTTGGTTTCTTTAAAATATGTATATGTATGCACTTTGCCACAGTTTGGGCATGGCGACAAGGGTCTTGGCCCGCTTAGGGCAATAGAGTTGTTCCCTTTCTGGTGTTGGTCGTGGTTGAGTTTGAAATTTGGTTGCCAATTTATGTTTGTCGATTGGGCAGGCGTGGCTTGCTTGAATTCCAAACCCATACCTATGGAGGGCATCAGTGCACGGTCAAAGACCTCGTTGTATTTTTGGAGTTTTAGTCTTGTCACTACTCATCCAATTTTCGGCCTCAGATCTCCTTCAAACCTCCTTGCCTTCCTCTCATCAATCTCCACCTGATACTCAGTTCTGATGCCAATTCAACCGTCAAACAGTTTCGTATGATGCAACCACCCCGACTGAAAAAAAACAAGGGACCGGTAGGAACAGAAGAGTGGATCGTTGAATTGGAACAAATTTTCAAACATATAATGGTGACTGAGGCGCAAAAGGTCTCTTGTGCCCAATTTCACGCTGCACAGTGGTGGGAAGCATATGAGCGTACTCTGGGTGCTGGGGAGAGAGAGACCCTAACTTGGGAAGAATTCAAGCAAGTTATCACGAGGAGGTATTTTCCACAAGCCTTACGAGACCAGGAGGAAATGGAGTTTGTAAACATCCGACAGGGGACCCTCTCCGTAACTGAGTATGTGAAATGGTTCAATAAATTAAGGTTTGAAAATAGGATAGTTCAAGTGGTTAGAGCACCACTACCTATGTAAAAAAAAAGTCATAGATTCGAGACACAAATTTGACCGATAAAAGGAAAAAAAAAAGAGTAACTTAAAATAAGACAGAGAGAATAATCGATCTATCGATTTCAAGAAAAAAAACATCCTTATTACAAATTTTATCTTTTATATTATTAATCATTATTATGCAATTTTAAAATTACATACAAAATTTATAAAAAAGAAAATTGTTGAAAATTATTATTACTATTTTTGGCATAATATTTTTTTAATATATATGTATATATATATTTAATTCAAAAATAAAAATAATTTAGAAAATACTCAAAGAAAATAATATATATGTGTTGTAGATATGTGAGATTGAATCTTGTATCTCTCTCGTGACAAAATAAATTTGGCTCTACCATTTGAGCTACATCACATTTGTTGTCTAAAATTTCATGAAAAAATTAATAATAATTTTTTGATACTAACATTTTGTTATTTTATATATATATATATATATATATATATATATATATATATCTGATACCATATTAACATAAGGATCGTGTAAAGATCTATATCAATAGTATCATGTGGATCTTTTACAAACACATATAGGAAATTACTGAGAAATTCCATAGTCCATGAGTTAACCTGAAAAAAGCTTTTACACCCAGAAACGTCTGCGCATATTCATCGATAACGACAAAGAGGGCTAACCAACATGGTTAACTCATGAATATCACTAGAAAGCTCAAACCTACCGATTAAACCATCTCCACCTTTGATATATCAAATTACAGATCAAAATGAGAATATAATTCCAAATGCACATGATGGTAGAGTATAATTATGTCAGACCATGATTCAATACAAGTAATCTAGCCGACCATTGAGGCGGCGATCAACAGAAAAATTTAAAACATAAATTTAAATACAGAAATATAATACCTTATTGAGCTACAAGCTTACAAGTATATTCACAGAAGTAAAAAGGATTACAAGGTTATTACACAAGAGAGGGATTTAGAGAGAGAAAGAGGGGGCGAATCTAAACTCGAGCATACCTCTTCAAATGAAAAAGAAACTATATATAGAAGAGAAAGAGCCGGACATTAACCCCGGACTTCAAACTCAAAATAAAAGTGAATAGTAAAAAGTGTGAATAGTGTTTTTACTATTCATGAACAGTTCTTTGTCTGCTGATGTAAGCAATGATGAAATTTAATTTTGTCAAATACTGTAGTCACATCTTGCAAAAATGTGCTAAGTCAAAATCTTTTTTAGATCACCATCAAAGAAGCTTGCTTTTTCAGGAGCATAAGAGTCTCCTTAAATCCTACTAATTGTTGACGATTATTAAACCATCCTTCATTTCTTCTAATTGAGGCTTCAATTCATGGAATCCATTCTTCGAAAGCTCTTATCTTCTTTTTAAGAATTTTAAGATAATTCTTATTTTTAATAACATTATTTTCATTATCAATGAAAATATCAGAAGGAGTTCTCCAAATATTATAATGTAGCACTCCTGTATCATTCAAGAGGTAGAATAACCTAGAACGGATTATTCCATGTTGAATGTCCCATCCTTCCGTTGAAATGGATGGAAAGAAACCATTTGGATAAGATCTCATCAATACTTACTTTCTTTTATTTTCCCTTTAAGAGAATTCTTAAAGAGATCAAAACTTTCTTGAATAGAAAATTCTTGATCATCTTCATTCGGATCTTGAGCATCTTGAAGGTTAGATCCAGAAATCATAGAAGCATCTGATTTTGAATAAGAAAAATCAATATCCTTGAATAAATCATTTTTAATATGGTCCATATAAAGATTCATAATTTTTTTCCTTTGGAAAGATGTCAGAATACTTCTTAGAGTATTCAGAGAATGATGGAAGAGAACCAGAAGTTTTGTCAACATAATTCTTTCTGTATTCCTCCATTTTTGATTTAATTCGTGTAATATTTTCTTGCAATGGTGACTCATTGGAGCCAAGAGTAATAACATTTAAGTTATTCCAAAATCGTGTTGTATGGATTCTCCATAAACAAGATGTACCATATTCAGTAGAACTTTGGTCTCCATTTCAAAACCCATGTGATTCCAGAATCAACAAAAAACATTCAAGTAGTTTTACCACTTGTATTATGAGACTTTAAGTCTGAAGAAATAATAGAATATTCTTCTAAGAGATTTTAACCTCTTCAGGCAAAATATCTGCCAAAGCCCCAAAATTTTCCCACCAGGAAAAAACCAATTAGGAATTTGATTCCTGCTAATATTTTCACAATTTTTTATTAGCCAAGTATGAGAATGCTTAGCATTCTGATACAATAAAGTATTATAAAAACTTTGTAAGTAATCCCAATAATTATACTGGTAAGTAGTGTGTGTGACCTCATTAATCATACTCCTTTCTGCAAAAGGTGAAGTTCTCCATTTTTGGATGGAGATGATCTTTTTAATAATAAATTTAGAGTAATTAATAACTTTATTCTTTGGAGGAAAATGTTGAATTTCAACACTTCCGAGACTAATGAGAATGTTCTCATAAAATCCTCTGGATTTATAAGTCTCCACATTCCAATTTGAATTTGGAAAATACTTTTCCATAAGAGTCCATGGAGACTCTTTGAACTTTTCATCGTCATCTTCAATAATAAGAATCAATTTCTTAGGAGAATCAAAGAATTTATATTCCTTCTGAGCGATTGAAGAATATTATTCTTCATCATCTGGTTTTGAGGAATTGTCCTCTATTGGTAAATTTTTACTACGTTGTCTGAGGAATTCTTAAAATTCTTTTTGAACATTATCTCATTTTGAAGAAGAGCCACTACCACAAATACTCTGGTTGAAAAGGGATTTCTTCACATGCTGTATAATAGGAGGATGACCTCTGCCTCCTCTTTTTCTATAAGAGAAATATGGACTTCTTCCAGAGTGACTCATTTCTGTCATGAAGAAATAAATTCACGAGTTAAAAAATCTGGAAGATGATTATCTTTCCCTTTCTTATAGACAATATCAAAATCAAATTAAGCAAGATGAGATTGCCATCGGGCAAACATTTGTTTAGAAACATTATGTTCAAAATCTTTGAAAAGCATAAGAGTAGCAGCCCTACAATCAGTTTAAATAGTAAATTTCTGATTGTACAATGTTAGGAATTAAACAAGCAATTATGGAGAAAATAATAGAACTAGGAATTTAGAAACAAACAATTTGGTTACCCAGTTCGTCAAACTGACTACATCTGGGGGCACTACCAAGCCAGGAGAGATCTACTATTTCTTCTTGTATGACCATACAAGATAGTGCAAGTAGTGCTAGATACAATAGGGGAGTCAGAGGGGTATTTATACAAAAAACCGAAACCCTAAAAGATGAAACTGGGCTGAAGCCCTAATCCTCATCTCGGCCTCCGGAACCGCTCGACCAGGGCATTTGGTCGAGCGGTTCTACTCGATCAACTATCTAGCTCGAGCGCCATCATGATTTGGATAAGGGGCGCCGACCGAGCAATAGTGCTTTCGACCTCGAGCTCGGGTCGGCGCCCCCGTTCTCAGATCCCGTTTCACTCAGCTCCATAACCCAACAATCTCCCCACCGAGATCGAGCACGAGATCGACATCGAGCGGAAGTGCACGACCTCAACTAGGTCAAACGTCTTGTCCTCCCTGGACTCATTCCTCAACTCAGATTCCAACAATCCCAACAATCTCCCACCTGGAGACTGACTCCAAAACGTAACTCGTCTTCCCATTCTCTCATCGATAGTTAACAACACAATCCGAGCAATGTCCCTCAACGTTCGACTTTGAACCACACTTAATCCAAGCAACGTCCCACAACATCTTTCTCGAACCTGCGTTACTATGGCCCACAAGACCACAACCTGGACCCTCACGTCCATTCGATCCAAGCAATGCCCCTCAACGTTTTTGATTTGCACCAGAACCAAACAACGTCCCACAACATTCCCTTGAATCATTCGGCCACCAATTCCTGCACGATCTCAGGCACGCGTCAACGTCCTTCTTGATCTTGCATGAACCAACCTGATACAACGATCTTAGGCACGTGTCAAACGCCCATCTTGATCTTGCATCCAACCTGATACAACGATCTCAGACACGTGTCAAATGTCCATCTTGATCTTGCATCCAACCTGATACAACGATCTCTGCCACGTGTCAAACGCCCATCTTGATCTTGCATCCAACCTGATACAATGATCTCAACCACGTGTCAACGCCCATCTTGATCTTGCATCCAACCTGATACAACGATCTCAGCCACATGTCAACGCCCATCTTGATCTTACATCCAACCTGATACAACAATCTCAGCCACATGTCAACGACCATCTTGATCTTGCATCCAACCTGATACAACGATCTCAGCCACATGTCAACGCCCATCTTGATCTTGCATCCAACCTGATACAACGATCTCAGCCACGTGTCAAACACCCATCTTGATCTTGCATCCAACCTAAAATCCGAAATCCGTTCCATCAAACTTCTCAACAGGCGATTTCCCTTCAGCCATCATAATTGCTTTCCACAGATCCCTCTAAAAAGATGCTCTGATACCAGTTGTTAGGAATTAAACAAGCAATTATGGAGAAAATAATAGAACTAGGAATTTAGAAACAAACAATTTGGTTACCCAGTTCGTCAAACTGACTACATCCGGGGCACTACTACCAAGCCAGAGAGATCTCTATTATTTCTTGTATGACCATACAAGATAGTGCAAGTAGTCTTTAGATACAATAGGGGAGTCGGGGGTATTTATACAAAAACCGAAACCCTAAAAAGATAAAAGCGGGCGAAGCCCTAATCGCGTCTCGGCCTCCGGAACGCAAACTTGACGGGGCATTTGGTCGAGCGGTTCTGCTCGATCAACTATCTAGCTCGGCGCCCTCATGGTATTTGGATAGGGGATTTCGACCGAGCAATAGTGCTCAACCTCGAGCACTGGTGGAGCGCCTCCCGCGCTCTGCATCCCCGTTTCACTTAGGTTCCATAACCCAACATATAAGTCATCCTGAAATTTAAGGACACATTTTACAATAGCAAGAATTTCTTTAGCCGTAGTAGAATAATCCTTTTGAGCATTATTCCATTTACCAGAATAAAATCTAATAATGTATTCAATTTTATTATCAGGGTTAATTTGTTTTAAGATACCACCATACCCCAAATCTGAGGCATCAATTTCAACTATTTTTACCCATGAAGGATTAACAAACATAAGACAAGGAATATTCTTAACCTTTTCTTTAATTCTAATAATAGCCTTAGTATCAATGTTTTCATAACCGAACCGGTGATCGAACCGGACTGACCACCGGTCAGCGGTTCAACCGGCGGTTCAACCATTTTCTATGTTTAGTTAAAAAAACAAAATAAGTATGCACCTACAAAAATTTAAATATATATTTTATAACTTTTTATATCATATTTTATAAATTTTGTCCTACCTCATACATTTATCCCACATCGAAAGTGTTGGAGAAAAATGTGAGAGAAATATAGATTTAAAATTTTAAATATTTAATATAAATTAGTAATTTAATTTTTAAAAAAAACTGGTTTTTTCCGGTTGAACCGGGTTTTGACCGGTTCAACCTGGTTCAACCTTAAAAGCGGTTATATAGGTATTTTTTAATCGGTTTACCGGCCGGTTCAACCCGGTTTTGAAATCATTGCTTAGTATGATTATCATTCCAAGGAGAAGGATTCTTCTTAAGTCTATCATATAAGATAGCGGAATCTTCAACAAGATTTAAAATATAAGAAGACACATAATTAAGGCTTCCTAAGAATCTCTGTAACTGAGTTTTATCAGTTATAATATCAGGAAATTTATTACCGAATTCAATACTACGTTGAATTAGGAATAATATTACCCTTATCAATCATATGACCAAGAAATTTAACTTTAGTTTGGAATAAAACCATTTTAGGTTTTGAAATGACTAAACCATTTTTTATGACTAAGTTTTTAAACATATCGAGATGTTTAAAATGTATTTCAATATCCTTAGAAAAAATAAGAATGTCATCAATATAGACAATAATAAAATCACTATAAGGATTAAAAATATCATTAATAATTTGCTGAAATTCTGAAGGAGCATTCTTAAGACCAAAAGGCAAAACAGTCCATTCGTAATGACCAAATGGAACATTGAAGGCAGTTTTATACCTATCAGGTTGATTAATCTGAATCTGCCAAAAGCCTGATTTTAAATCAAATTTGGAGAAGACAAGAGCATTGACTAATCTGTCAAGAAGATATTTCTTATTAGGAATAGGATGTCTAATCCATTTTAAAACCTTATTAAGAGGTTTATAATTAATAACTAATCTAGGAACTCGCGTTCACCTTTCGCCGTAATGCTTATTAACATAGGAAGCAGTACAAGACCAAGGGGATTTAGAAGGAGTAATAAGATTCTTCTGTAATAAGAAAGATATTTCCTTTTTTGCATAACTCTAAATATTCAGAGTTCATTTGATAAGGTCTAGACTTATCGATATTTTATTCTCTTTGAAATCTTCCTTATAAGGAAGAGAAACTATATGTTTCTTTATATCCCAAAAAGCATTAGGAAAATCATTGCAAATCTCAATAGAAAATTTATTATTTAAAAGTTTGATTTTATCCTGCAGCTTAGGATTCTTTAATCTATCATTAATAGTGATAGAATTAAGCTCATCTTTAAGAAAATTTATTTGACAATTTTTATTATTAATTTGATCTTGAATCAAATTAAGAACCTTATAAATAGGTTTAGTAATAAACTTAAAAGTAATAGGTTTACCGTTATAGGTACCTGTAATACCTCCTTCACTGACAAAGGTAAGAGGATAAATTTTAAATAAAAAAGGAAGACCAATAATCATTTGACTAGTAATGTCTTCAACAATAAGAAAGTCATTAGAAATACAACAACCATCAACACAAACATAAGCATTTTTAAGCTTATAATTAATTTTTAAAGATCCTCCACCTACATGAGAAAGGGAGTGAGTAGTTTTTTCAAATAACTTAGTATGAATTATTCATAGCTGTATGACACTTAAGTCAACACCACTATCAATCATAGCGATAAAATCTTTCTTATAAGAATTATTTATAAGAAGATAAATCTTGGTATACCATTTTTGAGATATAATCATGTTAATAGTAGATAAATGATCTTTATTAATATTAACATCATTATTAGTATCTAAGAATAGTGAAAGAGCACTCGAGCTAGTTTCACTATCTTCGATTTTCCTTTTCCTTTTCAATAAAAGAAAGACGAGTAGAAATGTCAGAACTCTGGTTTTGAAGAATCTTGACACTTGTCTTGAGATTATTAATCTCATGAACTAAATCATTAATAGTTACGGGATTATTTTTAATATTCTTAAGGCGGAGAAGTTTTTCTAATTCACCCATATTATAATAATTACTATCAATCTTATTAGAAAGACTAGTTTTATTATTATCCTCATTCTTATAAGAAGAATCATGCAACTGTTCAATGATTTTATCTCTTAAACCAGAATCTTTAATTTGTTTAAGAAATTCTAAAATGTTATTATCAGTCAAGACACTAATATTCATATCTTGAAATTGACTCATGAGTTTATAAAACTCATTATCAGTATTATTATCAATATTACTGATACAATTAAGACAAGACTTTCCAAACATACAATCATTGCATTTTTCCTTGTCAGACTTAACAGAAACTTCATCATCAGATGTAGATTCAATAGAAGAGCAGTCATTGTAAGGCTTTTCTGATTCTGAATCAGTATTAAAATTCATAACAATTTTAAAAAGAGTTTCTTTGAGCTCTTCATTAATATCAAGATTTTTAATCTTGTCTTTAGCATAACACTGATTAGCATAATGACCAGACCTATTACATTTTTTACAAATAATTGTATTATATTTTATCTTTTTAGAAAATTTTCTTTTATTTTTATCATTTTCATGATCTTTTTCTTTATGCTTATTATTAGAATGATGTTTTCTTCTCTTATAAGTAGATTTATGTTTAAAATCTCTTTTATTAGTTTAGACAAACTATTTTTTGAATTAGAATTATCTAATCCAAATTGATCACATAATTGACCTAATTGTTTTTTCTCCAAAAGATTGTCTTTTTTAATTTGATTTCTTAATTTGAGTTCATTACAAAGATTTAATCCTTCCTGAACACAAATGCTAATGATTTGACCAAAAGTATAAGACTCATAATAAATAGAATTAGAGTCTTTTCTAAGAATTTTCTTAACTCTTTCAACAAATAAATGAGGAAGACCATCAACAAATTTATTCTTCCAAATGTTCTGATTACATTCAGGAATCTCATAAATTCGAGATAAGAAAATATCTTTGTACCATCTGAAATTAGTAAGAGTTTTACACTTCATGTTTAAAAGAAGAGTTCTAGTATTTTCATATTTATTGGTATATTGACCAGTAAAATGATCTAAAATAGTAAGAATCAGAGAATAAACAACATTAGTCTTAGTCTCACCATTTTTTATTTTAACATAATTAAAAATGTCATTTATGTTATGAGGAGTTAAATAATTATCCCATCAACCTTTAAGTTGACCAGTAAAACCTACAGTAATAGCATGTGCAGTATTAAAATCATTATTACCACTAGTTCTACATGCAGAACTATACATAAGCATACAATGACATTGAGTGAAAATATGATTATCACTCCCACCATCAATATTCCATTCATAAATACTTTTACCAGAATAAGAATTACTGAAAAAGTTTTTTTGTTCTTCATGAAGAACGTCCATAGGAGTAGGTCTCTTATAATAATAATTAGACATGGTAGGTCTATCAGCCCATTTCATTTTATTTATACTATCAATATTACTCGAACTACCAATATCATGAGGTTGAGTAATGTGACTATCATCTAAGTCATCATCTAAAGCCGAAATATTAAGGTTGCCAAATTTTTCATTAATGATCTTTTCAAGATCAGACACAGAAGCTTCAGATTTAAAATCTTTTATCTCAATAGGAGACTGAATAGATGAATCCGTTTTAATAATAACATTGTTATCATAATTTTCAGATTTTTCGAGAATCAATTTTAGAGATGATTTTATCAACCTTATCATGTAAAGAAATAAAAATAAAAGAAAATTTTCTAAAAAGATATATATATATATATATATATATATATATATATATATATAATAGTTTTGATATGGAGCCTAATGCTGACGTGTCTTGCCATCTCATTAGTACACCTAATTAAATAATCTTGTCATATAATTAATTAGAATAAAATTAAGATTATAATTTCACGTCCCATTTTTTTTTTTTTTTCAACTTTTTTTTTCTTCAGTTTTTTACCCGACCCGGATCCCACCCGATCCGAACTCAGCCCAACTGGTTCATGGTTCACCCGACCCGAATGAGTTTATGTTTTTATCTCTTTCTTTTTTTTTTTTATAGTTTTTTTTTCAGTTTTTTTTACCAGTCCGGACCCAACCTGAACTCGGCCCAAATGGTTTATGGTTCACCCGACCCCAAATGGTTAATAACTCTCTATTTTTGTAAATCGTTTATAAAAAATTGCAACTGGAGAATATGAATTGTTACTTCTCATCCTGTATTTGAAAATCGTTACGGCTCATCCTGTGTTTCTAAATTTAAAACCATATGAATTGCAACAGTTGGAAAATATTTGCACACGAGTTCTGTGAATTTTTTTTAAAGTCTGAAAATTGTTCGCTGGTATTTTCTGCAGTTGAGATAAAGGTGGGGAGAGAGAAGAGAACCAGTCTTGCTAAAATAATTGAACGTGAAATTCAAATTTTAATTTTATTCTAATTAATTATATGACAAGATTATTTAATTAGGTGTACTGATGAGATGACAAAACACGTCAGCATTAGGCTCCATATCATTACTCTATATCTTAATACTATATATTGGTAAACTTGATTCAGCCAATGTAGCGAAACCACATTAATCTTCGCAAAGCCAATTGAACCAGATTATTCCGTTTCAAAATCGTGCATTCTAATTAAAAGTTATTTAAATTAACATTTAATTTTTTGTAATTAAATTAGATTTAATATATCCCTATATTTTCTAACAAATCTCACCGTTTGATATTTTTCTTTTTATTAATATATCTTCGGTATATTTATATCAACACCCATATATCTTTATATATATTCATGCCCCACACCCATTTAGATTGAGTTTTTTTGGTTTAAGAATTATAACTAGAGTTCGATTTTGCATTGCAGGGTGAAGAAGATGCATGGACATAGATGTACCTATTTCTGTTGCTTTTTATTGGTGTATAGAATAGACTATCTTGCTTACGAGAAGAGAAAAGCCCGTTAATTTAGTCGTTGTTGTATGTTTATCAATCTGTGCATCCATTAATTTGATAACTGCGACATACTTATCTATTTGTGCTTCCATTATTTCGAGAATTGCTAGCCGTGAGTATTGAGGTAACTACTTTTAAATTCTGAATTGATTATGAATGTTTATTGTAATTGTGTAATTATTTTATATATTGTAGGGAGTTTTTTTTTTATATTGCACTAAATATTAAGACAAGTAATTTGAGTGTTGAATTAGTTGTGGATGAATTTCTTATTTTTTGTTCCTATCGAATCTTCTAATTTAATGAATTTGTTGATCTAAATATCCAGGTTTTGTAGATTTAATCTTATATAATTCTCTAATTTAATGAATTTATTATTTTGATTTTTTTTTTTATATTGTAGGGTATAATCCACAGAGTATTGAGGTAAGTAATTTGAATTCTTAATTGATTATAAATGTTAATTGCAATTGTGTAATTATTTTGCATGTTGCATGGCCATAAAACATTTTATAGGCTATATATATTATAATATCTCTTAAAAATTTATTTTGTTGAAGGATTTTCAAGAGCTATAGACTTATAACTAATTATGACTACATAAAATTTGATATATATATATATATATATATATATATATATATATATATATATATATATTATAGGGCCCTCATTTTATTCTGAAAGTGAATACACACATATTGATAAGTGCAAAAAAAAAAAACTTGCATTTTAGTTCAAACTAGATAATACAGTGCAACGTAATTTTTGCACATTGTACCTTAGAGTAATTTTTCCATAAATTTTGTACCTTATAGTAATTTTTCCTATATTATATTCTATAAAATAGTTTACAGTTTGCAATTTGCAATGTGCATTTTCTCTAAAATTTTGCCATAATAATAATGCATGAGTCAAGATTTCAAGAGTTTATAGCAAAATATACCTACGCAAAATTTAATGCATAATATAAGATAGTATTTATTTTTATATATATTCACACTTATATATTCTTTTTTTTTTCTAACCATTTTTTTAATGGATCATTTTATTCAAGCCATATGCCATATTCACGTCTCATTTAATGGATCATAATATTCAAGCTCCTACCCGATATTCAAGTCCCATCTAATTTCATTTTGTATTTTTATGAATGTTTATTGCAATTATATAATTATTTTGTATAGTGCAAAAAGTTTTTTTTTTTTTAATATTGCAGAGAATATTGAGTTAAGTAATTTGAGTGCTGAATTAATTGTGGATGTGTTTCTTTTTTTATATTGATATCAATTCTTCTATATTTGTATATTTAATGTGGTGTGATTCTTCTAATTTGATGAATTTATTAATCTGATTTTGTGTTGTATATTTAATCAGAGTTTTTTTAATATTGCCCCGCTGCAGATTCTGTATTATAATCTGTCAACTTACAAATTAACAATGGATTGTGTTTCAGGTAATTTATATTTATTGCTTTCTAACAATATTATTTTATTCAAATTCCTTGATTTGTGTAGATTATTCAAAAACTTAATCCTATGGTGTTTTTTATTCCGGTCATTCATATTGTGTACGAAGAAGATTATGTACAGATAAGAAAACGATTATGTGAAGATCAATGTTATCTAAGTAGTACTCTTATTGGAGTGTATTCAAAATATATTTGATAAATTTGTGCATATTCAGATCAACATGTTCATAGATGAATTTTGTATATAAAATTATTCATTTTTTTGTTGATTTTTTTTATTTTAATCTATTATATTTGATCTAAAATTCAATCAAAACAATTTTTTTTTTTTAATATTTGTCGATATTATTTTTATTTTTAAAATTTTATGAGAAAATATTAAAAAAAATAATCAATTGATTAGTTACTTACGTGAATGAAAAATATTAATTAATGGATAAACTAAGATATAAACTCATATATTTTTCAAATCTTACATTTTATTTTTCTTAAATATTAAATTAATTCGCTAAGTTGTTAAATTTGGATAGTACGTATATCAACTAACATTAACTTCAAGATATTTTAAATTTTATAAATTTAAAGTAAAATACATAAAATATAATATTATCTATTTGCTAGGTGTTGATCTATAATGAGATATGCAAAAATATATATTACAACCTATAATTTTATCATTTTGAATCTATAATGTATAAAATAAATACCTAAAATTTAAAATTCGATCATATATATTGTCATTAAAAAATGTGTTTAGTAAAGCCTGCGAAATTCGCGGGATACGTACTAGTATAATATATATATATATATATATATATATATATATATATATATATATATATATATATTTTTTTTTTTGTTTCGTAGCAACTACAATGTAGAAGGTACAACACCGTGATGCAGCGATGCTATTCTAGTCATCAAGCAAGGCTTGTTTGGAAAGACTAAATTGATAAAGTCTAATCAGACGTTTAATTGGAATGATACAAAATAATCCAACTTTGGAAATAACGCATGTGTCCTCAATTTCAGCTGTGGAAATCACAAGTCTATCTCAGATCCATCTTTCTGACTTCACAGCGTCTTCCATTCACATCGATCCCCAAATCAGCATAGAAACCCTAGTGGAGGTTTCTTGAATATCGAACCGAAGTAAACGTCTGGTTTGGTCTGTTGAAAATTGAAGGACGGCCACATACTGCCATTCTTGGGGAGATTCGACGTATGATATTGAAGAATTTGAGCTGATTGGGTGAGATGTCAATCCTCGACGGACTTCCCATTCCGAAAGATAAAGCGGTGAGTTGTGTCTTTCTTCTTTTCTTAATCAATTAGGACGGTTGTTGAGTTGCCTTCTTTTTCTTATAGAGTAAGTTGAATAGAATTGGTCTCAGAATTGCATTTTATGTAGGCAGGAAATTTCTGGTTCACATTGCCATAGTTTTTTTAGAGAAGTGAAGTATTTTAGAAAATGGTGGAAATTTTGTTTGTTTGGCGCTGTTTACTTGATTGGGTATTTGATTTAGTGTAATGTTGATTTACTTTTTATATTTTTGTAATCGAAGCTGGATACATAGTCATTTATGATGCTCCATTGCTTCATCTCTAATAAAATCATATATGGCCTCTAATTAACCTTTGGATTTTATCATTGGCCAATTATGTGGCTCAATTGTCAATTTCAATCTGTTTCCTGAAACTCTTTAATTGAAGATTTAATTCACGAGGCTTAGTATTAGATGCTGTTTCTTTAAATCGCAGTAGATAGTATAGCCTGATGACCTTCTACACGTGAGGGGAATCTAATGTGAAATTCTCGATCAGGAAAATTTAATATGTGGTGAAATGATTCCCTTGCATTAACATTTACTTCTGTGGTAGTAGTTTGTTAATCCAGGGAAGGGAGCTGTATGATAAACAGTAAAAAAAAAATACATTTTGAAGGAGCTACCCATTCTACTTGTGAATGGCAGAACTAACATTTTGATTTACACAGTACATGATGACATCTCTATGGTTAATGTAGTTTATTGGACTGCAGAACTCTAGCCATAGGTAGTAGTAAGGTTGTAGAAAGTGATTTCATCTAGGGTTTGAAATAAAAATAAACATTTTTTTATTTTTCAAATAACTTAAAAAAAATAAAAGTCTTAATATTTGGGAATCTAGGGTTTCAAGATTCACTTTTTTCAAGTATAATTGAAAAACGTAATCATTGATCCTATTTGAGGGATATAGATGAAAGCAATTGGATGGTTGGTCTAATGGAAGATGAAGATGAGTTGGTTCTATGCTTGGGGTATTTGCAATGGTTAGGTTTATAAGAAATTATCAAGGTCTTAGGCAATTGAAAGCCATTATAACTTTGTTTTTGGACTGCAGAACTCTATAGTAGTAAGGTTTGATTTCACTAGTAGACTTTTTCTTACTAAAAATTATATTGGGAAGGGATTTGATAATTGAAAAACTCCATTTATGTAATGTTATTTTGATCTATGCTTTTCTTATATTAAGGCAATTGAAAGCTTAACTTTGTTTTGTGTTGCATATCTTTGGGGTTCGGCTATATGATCTTTTGCAATATTTAATAACTTATATTGCACGGAGGCATCTTTTATTTGTGACTGAGTTGAGTCCCAGAGAAAATGTGGCAACCTGATAATACATTGTAGAATGACTTCAAAGCTGCACATTTATGGATTATTATCTCTAACTGTTCAACTATCAAGGAAAATTAAAGGCTCAGAGGTCAGAGGTGGTTCACGTGTTATTTTCTTGACATTCTATGTGCACTATAGACATAATTATGCAAGGACTTTATTCCCAATGCCAATTGTCTTAGTCTCTTAGAATAGTGAAGAGCCCTATATGCACATCTTTGAATAACATTGCAGAAATCCCTGCCTAAAAAAACATAGATCTATAGCTCAGCCTAACGCCACCAAAATTATACTCTTTACTCATTTGCTTCCATGTTTTTCTCTTTTGCATTCTGTCTCCATGTTTGACATTTCAACATCCGCTCTATATACCTAGTCACGATTTAACAGTTTTTATAACTGACGAGGTTTGGATTATTAAAGGTCATATTTCTTATGTTGCTTCATGGTATTTGCAGTATTTAAAGGAAGAACTTTCTAGAATAGATGAAAGTTGGTCTGCAGCTCGCTTCGATTCGTTACCTCATGTTGTGCATATCTTGACATCAAAAAACCGTGAAGGGGAAGTGCAGGTCCTAAAGGAGCAAAGTGATATCATTGAAGAAGTTGTTGACGAAGTTGTTCACGCGTATCATGGTGGCTTTAATAAAGCAATTCAAAATTATTCTCAGGTTTCTCAGTAGTTACACTTATAAATTCTCGTTTTGTAATGTGTGTCTCCTGGCAAAAATGCTTTCGAATTATGTTCATGTTCACTTGCTTCTGTCTCCTCATATGCAGCTGTATTTTATTAGCTGCAGGTCAAGGGTGTGGTCCCTAACATGAGTTCGATTTATAGTTTCTTACATGGATACAGAAACATACAAGTAGGTCTAAAAGGGTTGCAGTGTTTTAGGAATGTGTAGATGCAAAGCAAGGTGTTTCACCCAGTGATTTATAAATCCAAGGTCTGAGTTGACACTTGTAATCACATAATAAAGATAGTAAGTCAAAATAAGCACTACAAGTTATAAGAATGTTATGTAATTATGTTAAGGGGCCAGATCCGATGAAAACTTGATGGAAGTCCTTTTTACTGGATCAGTTTCTTGGCTCCACTGTTTAATTAAGAGAAAATTTGACTAGCACTCCTCTTTTAAACCTTGTTAAAAGAAATACACTTTCACGATGGAACACTGAACAGGTTAATGAAAGAATTAATGAGTTTTGTATATCACTTCTTGAAGACAGTTGTATTTGAATAAGAGCAGGTAATGTTTTGAAGCTCTTATAAAGGAAGAGAAGGGGTGCATTAGTAGTGTTTGTGTAGCATACATTCTGAGGATATTAGATCATGATTACAATGTTTTAACTGCAATACACTGGCCTCTAAGTGACGTAGTCCATTTGCGAAATTTTTATTAAGGTTGTTTCATCCATGTTTTATTTCTTTTATGGCCTCAAGGAAGTACGGCTGTGGACTCTAGTGGATGACAAGCTCAATGCTGATTGTGTCTTGCATTCAGAAAATTTGGAGAAGCTGATATTGATGACTTCATTTGATAATGAAGCTCCCATTTATGCGATGTAATATTGCTGCTAGTAGCCTAGTACTTTCTCCCATTAGATCTGGGTGCTACATCCTATTTCCTTGAGACATTGCAGCCCATTTACACAGTGAAAATTGTCGTCTACTATATACATTCTTTAATGAAGTTTATATACTGTTCCTTTTATAAAATTAGTTTTTCTGAGTTGAAAGACATTTTCCTTTTATAATATATTGGATATTAAACCTTTTTATTTTTGACATGTATCTGTCATTTGTCAAGATTACAAGATGATCAGTAATAAGGTTCCTTCTTTCAGATTTTGCGGTTATTTAGTGAATCTGCTCAAAGCATCGGGGAGTTGAAGATTGATTTAACTCAGGCTAAGAAACTTCTAGGTGCTCATAATAAGCAGTTGCATCAGTTATGGTATCGTTCAGTTACTTTGCGGCACATCATTTCTTTATTAGACCAAATTGAAGGCATATCCAAGGTCAGCCTGTTCCTTGTATATATTTTTCTTCATTCAGAAACTGAAATATATTTCCATTTTCATCTGTACACTTTACTGTGGGACAAAGAATGAAATACCAACTTGTCCTGGACTTTAATATACCTATTGCCTGATACTGTAACTATGTGAAATCATATCAACTAGTATTACTTTTACATGCTTGTAATGTTTCTTGTCTGCATGAAAACATTATGTACCATTCAATTCCTGTAAGATATGCTTTTAGTGTTGCTCACTTGTAGTCATAACATGCACAGGTACCAGCTCGTATTGAAAAGCTCATTGCTGAAAAACAGTTTTATGCAGCAGTGCAGTTGCATGTCCAGTCATCTCTAATGCTTGAAAGAGAGGGTCTCCAAACTGTGAGTTTGTTTTTCTTTTGTCCTAACTTCTTAAGCAAGATTTTGTTAATTTCCAATGAGTTGCATCAAAATTGAAAAGTTTTACACATTGGGCCATACTCACTGGAGATTCTTATTACTAACCTTTTCATATCTGTTAATATGGAAATTAGGGTGAATGGGTGTTTCTTTTGTCACCTTGATTTAATAGTCTAGCCTATAGCCTAAGATATGTACACATATCTTAAATCAGTGAATTAATAATTTCGGGTTAAAATCTATTTTGGTCCCTAACTTTTGCATTTTCCTTAAAAGATCCCAATAAAGTTTTAAATTTAATTCCAAAATCTATAATTGGCCTGATTTTGGTCTCAAAGTTGCCGGAGGTTGAAGTACAACTTCGTTTTGGGGCACAATTTTGGCAAGTAAGCTGTAAAATTAGTCCCATAACTTTTTGTCTTCTTTTTGGCAAAAGGTCCCGACAAAGTTAATTTTTTCAATTTAATCCCACAATTCCTTAATTGATTCGATCTTAGTCTTACAGTCATTGGAATTTGAAGTATGGCGTCTTTTTGCGGTTTTAATCTATTTAATTTATTTTGGTCTCAAAGTAATTTGGGAGGCTGGATCAACAAAAAAGGAAAGATCTTGTGGAGAATAGTTGTTTCAGTTGTTTCTTGGTCTATATGGTTAGAGAGAATAAGGTGGTGTTTTGAAACAGAAGAAGCACTTAAAAAAAAAAAAAGCTGGGTCTCACCAGCTTAAAAAAAAAGTGCTGCTCACTATTCTAATTGAGTTTTAAAACAGTCCCTAAGAAGATTTTTAAAATAGTTGTGAATCAATAGATGATATTTGGGGTAGGATAAAATATAAAGTTGCCTTATGGTCTTTAAGCCAGAAAACTTTTAAGGGGTTGTCTTTGTCAGATGTAGTTAGGAATTAGAGTGTTGCTTTGTAAAGGAATTAGTGTGTTGCTTTGTAAGTTTTTTCTCTGTGCTATTGATAGGGATTTCTCATCCCTAATTTTGCAATAAAATTGCCATTTCTTATAAAAAAAAAGTTTTACCGAATTGTATACTTACATCATCAATATGTACTCAATGGTATTATTCATGTTGAAGTGAAAATCTTTTAATTGCTTATGTGAAAGGCTGAAAGCAAAGTAACGGATTTAGAGTGAGCCTTTACCTGTTAATTATTTTTCCTGAAATTTTTGAATGGATAAATCCTCTGCTATTTTGTAATTGCGTCAAGCCCTTGAAGTTGCTTATTTATTATGATCCACCGAACGTGCTCATCCGATTAGGCATGGTTATCGAGCCACTAGCATGGAAATCTTAAGGCTATGTTTATTTTGGGTTTTTAGGTGACTTTTAAAAACTGGTTTTTGAAATCCTGATGAATAGTAATGTGTGTTTCTTTTGAGTTTTTGAGTAGGGAGGGATTTAACTTTATGTCAAATCAATGTGTAAGAGTGAATGATGTATCATTATATTACTATTGTTGAGTGAGATTGTAATTATTAGATGTTTGTGTAATGATTAGAGTTTATAGGTAGTGATAGTGTTGGTTTTGTAAAACTAGTTTATAGAATCCTGAAGTAAAACCAGTTTAGGATTTTAAAATCCAAAACCAGGTTAAAAAACCCAAAGTAAACATAGTCGTACTTCAAATTGTTTTATATGTTGGGGACCACTGTTCTTTGATTTTGAATTCTATAACTATATTTTCTAGCTCATGTTGAAAGAGAAGGAGGTGTTTTTAATCAGGAACTATCTGATGGATAACGATCTACCTGGCTTAGGTTGGTGCTCTTCAAGATGTTCGGTCTGAATTGACAAAGCTGCGAGGAACAATTTTCTATAAAGTTTTGGAGGATTTACATGCTCATCTATACAATAAGGGTGAATACAGGTGACAACTAGTTTAGTTCCAGTCAATAATCCTGTGTTTGTGTTTGTATATATTATCAGTGCGCTAACAAAAAGTTGGATCCGAGGCTGATGGTAGTGGCCTTCACACCTTTGAGAAAGTGTGCATTTCATTTTGGCTTAGCTATTAAAAAATGGCCTTACACACTATATTTTCAATTATAGCACAAACATTCACTGTTGGTCAATAAATGCCCGAACTTACAACCTCTTTCCTTTTCCAATACTGTCCTGCATGCACAATCGCAAATCCATGTGGGCACTGAGCCAACAATGTTTATTGGTGAACTTAACAAAATATATACCTATACTTTTACATTTTTTACAATTCTATTCCGTTGTTTGAAAACTTGTTAATTTAAAACCTGGAAACATGTTATAAATATAAAGAAACATTTAATAAATCTAAGGTATATTTAAATTATTGAATAGAGAATAAAATTTGTCATTTGGATAAATATGAAAAATACATTAAAAATCTGAATAGATATTTAATAAATACAATAATTTCCAAAAAGTAATAAAATCTTTAAAATCCAATTTATTTACCTTTTTTGCTCATTGTACTTCTGTTTTCTTTACTTTTGGTTTTTTAAATTTTTTGCTATTTTCTTGATTATTTTCATATATATATATTTTTCAATTATAATTTGTATTTATCAAAAACGTTTTCTTATTTAATTCACGCCATTTCTTTAACAATTTAAAAGTTTGATGATTCTTAGTTTTTTAATTGTACTTTTCATATTTTTTAAATACTTTCCAGATTTTAATTGATAAAGTTCCAAAGAATGGTCTAGAATTGTAACAAATGTGGAAGTATAAGCCTTTTCTTATATAAAAATTTGGCCAATAGAGATTGATGACTCCGTGCCCACATGGATTATTAGATTCCTGATTGCCATTTAGGACAGGGAACACTAGAAAATTGGCAGGAGTGTAGGTTTGAAAATTTTCTGGAAGATTGGCCATTTATCGATCAAAACTTGAAGTATGCGCTATAAATTAAAAAAGGTAGAAAATGTGGTCTTTTTTTTTTTTTTAATTAAGCTTTCCGTTTTATTTGTACTATCATTTTGCATTTATATCTTCTTTGGCTTTGGATAAGCTGATTTCTTCTTTTGAATTCCACCTTTCCTCGTGGCAGCTCAGTTGTCTCGATTATAAATGAAAGCGATGATACAATTCCGACTTCTGCAGCTGTTACATATTCCACGAATTTTACACACTCTCTCTCTCGAAGAACCAGGTCACCACATGGTATTGGGCCCGGTTCAGTGGATGGAGGGTGAGATAATCTTATATTTTGAAATGCGATTCTGAAACTTATGTTCATCTATATAGGATCTTGGAGTGCTAGAGTTCCATTTTTTACCGTCTCTCTGAGATGCATTAGATATGTCACATCTCCGAAATCGTCTTCATATTGTTATCACCTTGTCATGCCTTTCTAAAGCTACTGGCATGAGCATCCTTGCTGGTTGAGAAGACTTTATATGTTCCTAGATATTCTCTCTATATATGAATAGCATCCTTTTGTTTTTTCTCCTGGAAATTAGTTTGTTTTCTCTCATCTCCAGGTGGATGAAGTGCAGAACATAGTTTGTTTTGAAATAAATGAACGCCTTCGTTAGTAGTATTAGCATATATTTTGTACCTTTATAATATTAGGCGAAAAACTTGATTTCAGATGAGTTATATAGAAAACAGGGGTTCAATCCTCTAGTTGGTCTTGATAAATTTCAAACTAATAAATTTAGGCATAAAATGTCAATGGCCATGCATCATTTATTATTATGCCCAAGTAAATTCTAATCTGAAGAACTCTGATTGAATTTGCATTTTCGATATAAAAATTTCATTGATAATCCGACTCTTCTTCTGATGTTTTTGTCTCTTTGTAATTTCTGCATGTCAGTTCGTCATTTGATGGCCATAATGAGGATGATACACACGAAGATGCTGCATCTAACGGGTATACTCCTACAAAGGCAAATGGTGGTGATACTGATGCAAAAAAACTCTATCGTCAAATTCCCATGTGGCTATCTGATTCTACTCCTGATGAATTCGTTGTATGCTGCTAATATACAGTACAATTTTAGTTGTTGAACTTAAAAATGGTTTATCATGTCCATATAGATGAATTGCATATGCAAAATTATTGCAGGAAGCATTGAGAAAGAGTAGTGTTCCAGTGCATGTTAAGTATTTGCAGACTTTGGTAGAGTGCCTGTGCATGCTTGGAAAAGTTGCTGCGGCCGGTGCCATAATATGGTATGCTCTGAATTTTGATACTTGAAGAATGGATATGCCCTTTCTATATGGTTTTGCAAATTTAATTTAGTTTAAGTTCATTTTTGGGTGCTATCCGGGGTGCCAAGTCTAATAGTTAAAATTTACATAAAAAATATTAATGAAATCAAAAGTTGGATATACCACCTTGTGTTTGCATGTCCGAGAGGGAAACTCATTTTCATTTTGGTTTGCCAGATGTTTCTGTGAATGCAATTACAATTTTGTGATATAAACTGAAAAAGGAAACTGCAGACATACTTTATCAAAATAAATTATATTGAAACACATACTAGTGTAAATAACAAATCGAACTCAATATCAACCCTTCTCTTATCCAATTAAATTCAGAATATCTCTCATTGTAGAATTTGTTTGGCTTATAACTGATATTTTCAAGTAATCTATTGCTTTTTATTAGAAAAATTGTAAGGAATATTAAAGTTGAGGACACAATAATAATATCTACAGATGATAAACCTCACAGATCTCTCCTAACAACAATTGTTACATGAGTATTTTTTGTCATGCATAATCAAATAGATGACTTTTTAGTGCATAGTTTTCACTTTTAGGTGTATTCGAGAACTAACTTGTGAAACTAATATAGCATTGGACCCTAAAGTGGAAAGTTTCTTATTTTGGAAGAAAATATGGATTTTATTCTGATAATTACAAGAGCATGTACATGGTTGGGGATCCACATATTCCCCACAGTAGCATTGCCCTTAAGCACCCAGACGCTATCAGATAAAGTTGTGACTAATGACACCTTGTACTCTAAACTCAAATTAAGTAATATTATAATAGTGTGGACATCTTGACCACCCCTTTGCTTTGCTTATTTTTAATAAAATGTTTGTTTATAAAAATTGAGTGGACATCTTTCGATTCTTAATTTGTTTTTCTCTCTGATGAGAAATTGGAGTGAAGAGTAATGATTCGATTGGAAATGGCATTTATTCATGACACAGAAGCTTAGATTCTCGTGCAAGTGCGCTTTTTTTTTTTGGGGTGGTGGTGGTTGGGCTTCTTGGATCCAATGCTCTAGTTACTAGTAATATCTTTTGTCCAATTGTTGTATATCCATTTTTTTGCTTCTTTTTGTTGTTATAATCAGAAGGTTAGTGCTTTAAAGTCAGGATTCTAGTGTATACTATAATGAGAAACAGTGGATTCACTTAGTAACTTTTTATTGCTCAATTTTTTACTATTCATATTAGAAAGTATAACCACTGACATATTTTATTTATTGGAAGTCATTTACAAATAGCTCTTTTGTACCATAGAACTCTATCAATATTGTAATGCTTGAATAAGAAAAGGTTTTGATACATGTGAGCTGGACCTGATAGTTTGATTATTATTACCTTTCTTTTGACATACTTGTGCATGCCCAGTTCCTCCATTCCGAGCAATTGGGAACTGCAGGACAGAAGCTATTTCATTATTAATTTTGATGCAGCTCTTTGTTAATTCTCCTTATATTCTGATTCTATTCTTACATCTTCATCTTCATGTTCACAGTCAACGTCTGCGTCCTACAATCCATGAGATTATTACCACCAAGATCAAATCTCAGGCAGGACGTGTTAACGGGACAAGGCTTGGTCTTGGGCATGCTACCTTGCCTATTGTTACAGGTCTACACTATCTAAAAGGGCAGCTGGAGATTCACCAATTGGCAAAACAAAAACGCCAGAATGGGGTGTCACTCACTGGAGCTTTATTAGCAGTCAGCCCCGTCTCACAAGTAATGTCTCCTTTTGGTACAGCCCAAATTTCTGTGAAGGAACTACTTGATACAGTATTGGACACTGTTGTTCGGATATTTGGTATGGTATTGAAATTAAGTTTTTGTAACTTAATAGTTATATATTTCTGTGCTCTGTTATCTCATCTCCTTGATAATGGGTCAACTACCAGAAAATCATGTTACTGTTGGAGAGCTACTTGAATCAAAATCTTCACAACAAGTTAACTTGAAACACGAAAGGCGATGGCTGCTGATATCAGTTGGAGTCATGACTCTGATGCTTCTAATGATACTGGAGGCTATACAATCGGCTTTTCATTAACTGTTCTACAGGTACTTCTTTTACACTTTCAGTTGGCCTTTTGTGTTTCAACTCATATGATGGAAGAAATTGATACTGAATCCCCATCTATGTGATCGTAGAGTGAATGCCAACAGCTAATATGTGAGATCCTACGAGCGACTCCTGAAGCTGCATCTGCAGATGCCGCTGTACAAACAGCTAGACTTGCTAGCAAAGTCCCCTCTAAAGATAAGAAGAGGTAAGTGAACTTTTCATTTTCTCTCATCTTATAATTGTTTCCTGTTTTGGTTTTATTTATCGTTTTCATTTTGGGGTTTTGCTTCTGGCCTCCTCTATTTGTATCGTTGCACTGGTGGGTGTTCTGTGTTTCAACAATTGATTCATTTCTGATACCCCTCTAACAAGACACTTTTGCTTGATTGTCACGCATACTCAACACATGCAGCTTTGAGATTCTTGCCTCATATATTTTACATCTAAGGATATGTCTTATTTGGCTGGAAATTATTAGAATTTTGCTTTTCACCATGAAACCCCACTGTATTGGCACAAGTTTGATGATATTGATCAGTGTTGAAAAGGTAATGGGTAAAAATATACGTACAATTATTTGTAGGAGGGTAGAGGATTTTTCTAATAGACACTAAGAAGCTTTGGTTGGGAAAGGCATATTTTGTTGAAACGATAGACTTCCCTGCATTATCGTTATGTACATTTGTTTTTGTATTTGCTATTTGAACTCACTGTAGATTCTCTCTGTTTGTGAAGTCATACTCTCTCTTTTATAGCTGTGATATGATGTGATAGACTCCCCTGCATTATCGATATGTACATTTGTTTTTGTATTTGCTATTTGAACTCACTGTAGATTCTCTCTGTTGTGAAGTCACACTCTCTCTTTTATAGCTGTGATATGATGTGATGAATCCTTGTCGATCAATGCCCTTTGCAGGGATGGAGCAGAAGATGGTCTCACCTTCGCATTTCGCTTCACAGATGCTAGCTCTTCCATTCCTAACCAGGGTAAGGAAAATGTGCCGGTGGAATTCTTTGCAACCGTTTCAGCTTTTTTTAACCTGACCTCTTAGTGGTTAGCCAAGTGGAGGTGCCGCTTCTTTATTTACCCATAGGTTTTCACTTTTCAGTATAGGTATCAGTCTATTTATGGTTTTACATGGTTATATATCTCTGTATAAACAATTGCAATGCATAATAGTGTTATGGACACTGGTTCTGTATGTAGGTAGCATTCATCATTTTTTTTGAAATGATAATAATAACCTACAAGATATGAAGGATATGTTCCTGAAGAACCTAATTTGATATAAGCTCTTTTCTGTATGATTAAAAATACTCAACTTGTAGCCTTATAGGATCACAATATAAGTGTTTCTTGCATGAGTATCTAGAGTTTGCACTAACTGATTCTCATATAGTAGCATGAGAACGTCACTCTACTCATTAAATATGGAAGGAGATCCTTAAACAGCTTTTAACTGCTTTCTATGATGTACGGAGTGGATAGCAACAGAAGACTTCTAGTAATGCTACTTTTCTTGAGTTCATTATGGTGGTTTAATGTGTTTCTCTAACTAATATGCTTGGAAGGAGGTGAGGAGGTGGATATCAAAAGCCTTATTCCTCGTAAAAGTTTCAAATTAACATTTAATCTGACATTCGGTGTAAAAACCGTGGAATACAGAACATCCTGGGTTAGTTAATTGCTTATTTGTGTCCTGATTTTGTTTTATGAGATCTGTTCTGGGTCTGAGTGTATGGATTAATATTGGTACACTATGGGGGTGTTTGCAATAACTTATAAGTGATTATAGTCACCTAGAATTGTGTGCATAAGCAATTTGTAGTGTTTTATTTCTCTTTTATTAGATTAAATAAGCTCTAAAAAGCTGTAAGCTATAAGTTGTAAGAGGGGTGCTTATGGCAGCTTATAAGCATTTTTTAAGGGTTATTAACTTTTTTTGCAAACATTATCAATTTTTCTTTAACTTTTTTTACAAACACCATTAACTTCTACTATTAATCAATTTTTTCATAATCACTAATTTTAATCACTTCTTGAAGATGATAAGTTTTTGCAAACACCCCCTATGTCGTGGTGAATAATTCAAAGGACATCTACCAGGGAACTCATGAAGTTAATCTGTAGTTAGTAGTATCCCTTCGGCGGGTACTTGTTGTGTTCAGTTGCTCTTGGAAAATATGTCGTTTAAGATACTTTTGAATGTTTCCCCATCATCAATTGTCAGAAGAAAACATGAACATGCATGCAACTATGCATTAATTTACTCTATCATAAACATTGTTTCAAGCATTTTGGTTCATTTGGCTAGTCACGAGCTCCGCTGATAGGCTAGATATGAACCAGTCCTCATAGTTCTTGTCATAATTGTCCTTGCGGTGATATCTGCTGAAATGTTTATGCATTTTTACATAAGCATGAGCTTTTTCTGCCAGCTGGTGTCCAGACACTTTGAAAGTGCTAGGAGGCATTTTCAGGTCCTCATGTTCATCTATATTTATGAAACATTTTCCCTGAAAGGATTTGGTAGAGAGATAAAATAGTTGAACATAATTATAGAGTCAGAGAGTCGAGTGATATTGTTGTTGTATTATGTGCACTGTCCAAGTGCAGTTAAGAAACTC
This sequence comes from Stenogyne calaminthoides, assembly GCA_037126765.1. NCBI lineage: Eukaryota > Viridiplantae > Streptophyta > Magnoliopsida > Lamiales > Lamiaceae > Stenogyne > Stenogyne calaminthoides. Next base: position 33,002,708 of record JBBCBC010000011.1, read on the forward strand.
AGTACCACATCTTGTGTTGTTGCATTGGTTTCTCCTGGGTCATGCCCGAATCATTTTGTTGAAAACTTTGGGTGGTTCTTAGGAAGTAAGGGCAGGATATAATGGTTGGAGAGGGTGAGAAGAGTTTTTATGACATTAAGGAGTCTGTTTAGATTTGAATTTAGAGTAGCTTCACCGGCTCGAAAGCAGAATTTATGAATCTGTACAGAATTTATGAATATGTATTGCTGATTTGTGTTAAGATTGGAGCATAGCATTTAAGGTTTTGTACTTATATCCCACTATTGCCCACTATTATTCTTTTAACTTGTGTTTAATAAAGTGTCTGTTTCTTATATTGGATGCATGTCCTTACTTTTTTTCCTCCATATTCTCCATAGTTATACAATAAATTCTATTCAGGGGCTGATCGATGGAGGAGGGGATCGAATGTACAACAAGAAGGTTATGGTACTGGAGCTGTTTTACCTGAGCAAGGGATATATTTAGCAGCATCAGTGTACAGGCCAGTTGTGCAGTTTACCGACAAAGTTGCATCAATGCTTCCTCAGAAGTTTTCCCAACTTGGGTGAGATATTCAACACCACTCTTGAAATTTGCAGTGTTTGATAGCATCGATCTGTATCAACACAGATTACTTCTGTCAAATATAAGCCGCAGTTGTAATTTCTCACATCTCAGATATAAGATTAAATTCTTCATAGCTGGTCAAACTTTCAGTTATCAGTGATCAGAATTATTTGAGCCTCTAATTGATAGAGCAGAGGAAATTGGTATATAAAAAGGATAGGAATTTAATATAAATAACACTGAATTTTACTGATAAACGAAAAGAACGGAATTCTCAAAAGAGGCCACAAGGAAATAAATCCTTGCCACAGAGAAATCTCTGCCACAAGCCAAACGGCTGCTCAATAATATGATCCAAAGATAATAATAATTCTAGAGAAACCTCACTTAAATAGACTTAAACCCTAACCCTAACTTATGCCCTAAGAAAGAAAGCCCACGGCCTATTTATTTATTCTAGACTTAATTAAAAAGACTTTAACAATAATTAAAAAGCCCAACTAATACTAATACTAGATAATAAGGAGGCGTATCAATACTCCCCCCCTCCGAACAGCCTTGTCCTCAAGGCTGGGACAAGGAATTAAGGCTGAAACAACTTCAACCGCCCACGTACTGCTCCACTGTAGGAAAATCTAATTTTCCAGGGTCGTATGTGAATTGAGTCCCCATCATGTTGGTTGCCCGGTGAAGCACCCACCGAGCCCAATGTATTGCCCTGACAAGACTGGCGATGAAGGTGAGTTGAACCCAATTGTTCTCCTGGACCCGAAAATACTGCTCGACCTGGGCGAGTGCTGCGATCATATTATTCTGGTTGAAGGACGAAAGCTCTGTTGGTGGTGTCATCGCTGCAGATACGATGACTAACCCTGGAGACAAGGGGCTGGTATCTGATGGTGGGAGAGGCTCACATGGTGCAGATTTTGCGGGCGCCAACAGCAACGGAGAAGTTTCTTGCATGATGGCTGGGGCGATGCTTCCATTGACTGCAACAGAGGTGGTTTCCTGGACGATGGGAGCGGCCATGGCAGCAGGCTTCAAGACAACACCAGGGGGTGTAAAACTGCCCTGCACAGCGATGCCTGAAGATGACGCATCCGTGGCAACAGGGTCGATGTTGCCGTTTGCCACGGTTGATGAATTTGCTGGCGTGGTGGACTTTGGCGGTGGTGGAAGAGGAATGCCCATAGCGATAAGCAGGGCATCCAACTTGGCATGGTTGGCGGCAATAAGTTCTTTGTTGGCGGCAATAAGTTCTTTCAGCTTCTCCATCCGATTGGTTCTTTCCTTCTGTGTGGTTATGAAGGAATCCGGCAGGTCGGACCAATTGATAGAGCAGAGGAAATTGGTATATAAAAAGGATAGGAATTTAATATAAATAACACTGAATTTTACTGATAAACGAAAAGAACGGAATCCTCAAAAGAGGCCACAAGGAAATAAATCCTTGCCACAGAGAAATCTCTGCCACAAGCCAAACGGCTGCTCAATAATATGATCCAAAGATAATAATAATTCTAGAGAAACCTCACTTAAATAGACTCAAACCCTAACCCTAACTTATGCCCTAAGAAAGAAAGCCCACGGCCCATTTATTTATTCTAGACTTAATTAAAAAGACTCTATAACAATAATTACAAAGCCCAACTAATACTAATACTAGATAATAAGGAGGCGTATCACTAATGAAGTCTTTAGTGGCATAAGCGAGTGGAACAAAAGAATTCCTGCTTCTTGAGAAGATTTCTTTCTCATGAGGTTCCAGAACATTCATTCTTGTTATACGGTTTTCTAAAAATCTACTACTTTGTTATCTGTTTCATGAAATCATTCTTCTTCCATCAAATGCTTCCTATGCCCATTGCCTTCAGTAAATTATGTGATGTGTGCGGCGGTGGTGTACTTGATAAACATCAATAATAAGCGGGGCGGGTCGTGGGATAGGCCAAACCCGCCCCGTTGCCATCCCCAGTGTGCCTTATCTGATTTATCATGGCTAGAACTCTGGGCAAGATCTTTGTATCTCTGATTCTGACTACTAATATTTTCTATCCTTCTGTGTCATGCATTTTTATGCTGACCATTAACTTGCTGCGAACAAAATTTTGCAGCAATGATGGATTACTTGCATTTACGGAGAACTTTGTGAAGGATCACTTTTTACCAACAATGTTTGTTGATTATCGGAAAAGCGTACAACAAGCCATATCAAGTAAGTCTATAAACTATTTTCTTTTCTACTGATTCTTAATGATGTTTTTGAGTTCCACAATTTCTGTAGTACATTTTTTTGGTCATCTGCATATGCTTTGAGTTTCATCTGTTGTCATTAATATTAATATAATAAATTTAGTATTCATCATCTTTCTGGTGGTTGTCTGCAAAGTGGCTGTGTGTGACTTCTGTGCTTGTTTGATACTAGTTAAACGGGACATGCGATACTGTCGATGTCTAGTATTAGTATCCTTATGAAATTTGTTGTGTTGCAACTTCAATGCAGAAAAACAATTTGTTTCCTATCAAATAGAAAAAAATAAAATTGATTGTTGCACATCATGAACACATCTTGTTGTTGTTCAGAGGCAGTGGCGGAGCCAGGTATAACATTGGGGTGGCCATGGGCCCCCCCAGATTTTATCTATTTTCCTTTTACTACTAATATATGTGTATGTGTTGTATATATTAGACTTATGGTCTCTGCAGAGAGTATGCATTAAAATTGAGTTAGTTTATATATTGGGCCTGTTCTTTATTTTAAGTTAGGTAGAGTTCAAAAATGTTGTCTCGGCCCAAGTTTTAACATTTTCAAATACTTTTCTTTTAATTGCACAAAATAATAAATAAAAGAAAATAGTTTAACTCGTCAAAATGATCAAAAGTTTTTTCCACCATTAGAGTTTCCTTTCTCTTCGAGACTTCGACTCTTCAAATTTAGTATTAATATTGAAGGATGTCCATAATTTAAAGAATATGCTTCCACTATATTTATAAAGAGCTAACTAGTAATGGTGTGATATATATGTGTATTACATTGGGTTGTGTTTTACTTTTTTAGATGAAAATGGTATATATATTTCTTACAAACTGTCTATTAGTGTAAATTTAGAATGAGAAGTAAATTGCAAATATAAAGTGCATAGCGTCAAATATAGATGATTTTCGACATGTGAAGTTTTAATATATTAAAGACATCTTTATGTATTTGAGACATATTAATTATCGGGTATATATTTGTGTAAGTTGAACAATATCTATTGGTCCCCCTCGCCCAAAGTTCTGGCTCCGACCCTGTTCAGAGGCAGCCTAAAAACTCTTTAATGTGGGTGCCTCTCAATAGAATCATTTACAGAATATGATAACAAATCACAATTTTAACTATGTACTTGTGTCATGATCGCAGATGCACTTACCCAGAATATGAGACAAAAACATTAGGTATCTTTTTTTTTTTCTTTGATCGGGAAAGAAAATTTTATAAAAACTTTTTGGAGTACAAGGGGTACCCTAACCCTTACAAGGTAAGAAAAACAAGAACACAAAATAATTGCAACACTCTTGCACTATTCCTCCTTTCTCTATCTAGGATTTAAAAACATTAGGTATCTACTTATACAACAGAATTGGTCCACTAACATGCAGTAAAATTACAGGAAATAATAGTTGTTCTCCCTGTTTTTCATGATAGTTTCATTTGTTGCCATGCCTTCATTGGATTTCTTGGTCATACATACGATTTATTGAATGATCGATGTCATCCTGACCAGTCAAATATTATGATTGACAAACCGACTGTTTCTGCCAAATGTGTTTACTGTCATTTAATGCAAGTATTGAATCCCCATTTATGATCTAATCTCTTTTGTACTGAAACAACACATACGTTGCACTCTTGTCATCAAAAATTGAAAAAGGTCTGGCTGATTTAACCTGTTATCCAATGATCCAAGTGCTTTAAATCTGTCAAATTCTAATTGTGATTCTTTCTAGTACATATATCATATTATTTGCATGTTGTAAACGCGTCTTATGCGTTTACCAATCATGAATGATGTGAACCAAAAATTTCATCACCTGCAAATAAATATATAGAAGGCGAAAAAAAGATAAGGTAAACATATTTTCATTTAAAATTGTGGGTTACAACTCTCACCGATATCTTGATTCCTCTCTCCTAAGACATGAACTTGATTTGCGTTACCGGGGTCTCAGCGACTTATTCCGGATTTTACTACAATTTGGTGATACCAGGGTCTCAACGACTTATTCCGGATTTTTCCACAATTTGGTGGTACCGGGGTCTTAGTAACTTATTCCGTATTTTTCCTACAATATGGTATGGAGTAGTAGGGAATAGATGGAGTCATTTGTGACCTAACCCATCTGACTAAGGATTTGACCGAGTTGATGGAGTCGCTTGTGACTTATTCCATCGGACCTAGAATTTGACCTACAATTTGGTACTAGGGAGTTGATGGAGTCGTTCGTGACTTATTCCATTTGACCTAGAATTTGACCAACAATTTGGTAGTAGGGAGTTGATGAAGTCATTTATGACTTATTCCATCTAATCACTGAAACTCTATTTTGACTCCTATTTATAAGAGGTCAGTGACTTTTTTTTTTGACGGAAAAAGTAAACATTTGTATTACTCACAAAATGGTAGGCTCGCGCCGTACATCATTTACCACGAGGGATTTGCAATCCTCGGGTACATCATTCACCCAAAAAAATTCTCTATCCACTTCATGCCCAAAGTGGGCCAAAAAGTGTGCAACATTGTTAGCATTTCTTTTGACAAAAGAGAAACTCGTATTCCGAAGACCTTTAATCATATCCTTAATGTCATCCACGATAAGCGCCGAATCCATATCCGGGTCTCCTTCATCCTGTAGTGCAAGTATTAAATTCCTCGAATCCGACTCCAAAATGAGATCACAAAACGTCGAATCCAAGGCCTTTCTGATTCCAAATCTGAGTGCTAGAGCTTCCATGAGTGTGCTGCTGTGGGACGTTGCTCGACATCGAGTCGACCCCGCGATTCTAACCTGTCCATCTGCATCCCGTACCACAAAACCCAGCCCCACGGTTCCGTCCGAGAAGACGCCAGCGTCCGTGTTAAGCTTGAGTTGCCCGGAGGGCGGGCAAGTCCATTTCTCCTGCTTCCCACTGTCCGTCCGACCTGCCCTGCCCTGGCGTGCGCTGCTCTCATTTTCTCCAACCATATGCATTGACCATCTAACAATTTCAGAGGGTTCCGGTTTCTTGTTTTGGTAGATAAGGGCATTTCGTGCCTTCCAAAGATTCCAGGTTGTAACCGCAAAAATAAACAAACCATGCTCCGGGAGGAGGCGGAGCATATCCCATAGGACGGCTTTGAAATTAGAGGTACAGGGAGTGTGGAAAGTTACCTTCAGTGGGGACATACCCCAAGTGTGAATCGCGATTGGGCACTTCAAAAAAATGTGGGAGGTGGACTCCACCTCAAGGCCACATGAGGGGCAGTCCTGTTCAACCTGGATGCCGCGACGGAGGAGGGCAAGACGGGTGGGAAGGGCGTCATTACACGCCCGCCACAGGAAATGATTAATTTTCGGGGGGAGTTTGCACTTCCAAAGTTTCTTCCAAAAAGGTTTGTGTGAGCTTGTTGAAGGGAGATCCTGCCCACATTTAGAGAACAAACGGACAGCAAGATGATGATAAAATTTGGATTTGTGAATTTTCCATTCAGGGTATGGTTCCATATGATACGGTCGTTTGGTTGTCGTTCACTAAGGGGAATCTTGAGGATGAGTTCGGCATCCTCCCTCGTGAAGAGTTGGTGGATAAGAGAGCAATTCCAAACCAGGTTCTCCCCCAAGAAGAGATCTATAACACGCAATTCGGATCCGCCTCATACTCACCCCGACAAATCGCCCTACGTTCCCCTTCACCAACCCACCGATCTCCGAAAAACACTGATTGAGGCGCCGTTCCCAACCTGCCACGCAGATCCACAAAAAACGAGATCCCGAGATTTTAGGATGCTCCTCCATAAATAGCTCGGCCTATAGCCCATGGTTCTTGGATTCAATATTGCCTCTCTAGGGTAATATCGAGCCTTGAAAATTTGAGCGGCAAGCGGAGTCATTTGTTGTGTAAGAGTCTCAATATTAGCTTCGCAACCATAGCCATGTTGAAATAGTACATCTCCCGAAAACCCAAACCACCATGCTCTTTTGATCGTGAAATTTTTTCCCAGCTTGACCAATGAATCTTGCGGTCCTCCGGCGTTGCACCCCAATAAATTCTAGCCACAGCCCTCTCGATATCTTCACAAAGTGAAATTGGAAAAGGAAACAACTCATTCGTAATTCGGAATAGCTTGGACCTTTGTTTTTATGAGAATTTCGGCCCGCTTTTTGTGAGGGCTTTTTCCTTCCACCCTTCATCGGTGATATTTCGGTCCATTCTTTGCTGAAAAAACTGCTTTTTACCTACCAATGATTGTTGGCAGCCCAAAATACTTTGCTTGTTGAGGCGCGGGTTTTGCCCCAAGTTGATTATTCTCTTCATTACTCGAGATTTCCACTTGTGGAAAGCTCGATTTCTCCAAATTAATTCTTTGTCCCGAGGGCCGCTTCATATGTAGCGATGATGTCTTTCACCTTGAGGACTTAGGTTGGGTTGCCTTGAAGAAAAGGATGCTATCGTCGGCGAAAAAAAGGTGGGAGACCGAGGGGGCATTTCGGGCCACCTTGATCCCCGTGAGCTCGCCACGAGCTTCCGCGCATTTAATGAGTGATGAAAAGCCTTCGCGTAAGAGAAAGAGATAAAGGCGAAAGGGTCCCCTCGACGTAGTCCCCCTACTAGGAAGAAATCTCTCCGTAGGGAAACCATTGTCGAGGAGGGAATAAGAAACAGTAGACACACACCGCATAACCAACTCAATCCAACGACTCTCAAAACCCATCTTTTCACACATGATTCTAAGAAAAGCCCACTCAACTCTATCATAAGCTTTACTCATATCAAGTTTTAAAAGCCCCCCCTCTTTTTTTTTTTTTCTTTTTTTAGATAGTGAAAAATCTCAAACGCTACCATAGCATTGTCCGTAATTAATCGATTAGGGATGAAAGCACTTTGGTTAGGAGAGATAACAGAGTATAAAATAGTTTTAAGACGATTGGCAATGGCCTTTGTAACGACACATATGACAACATTGCACAGACTAATGGGGCGAAAGTCTTTTGGGCTCTCGGGGAATTTCACTTTAGGGATCAAGACAATGAAAGTATGGTTAAGATTACCTAGATCAGCCCCATTGTTAAGGATATTCAAGCAAGTATGAATAAAAGACTCGTGAGTAATAGGCCAAAATGATTGAAAAAAGAGAGGGGGCATACCGTCAGGCCCGGGGGCTTTTGCCGGGTGCATCTGTTTGAGTGCCTTTCTTATTTCCCCTGCAGTGTATGGCTGCAGTAAGGACTCATTCATATCCATGGAGACCCTTGGTTCGATAGACTCAAAAACGAGGTGCATATTTCTAGTGTTTCCCGATGAGAAAAGCTCCATGAAGTACTCGCTCATAATGCTTCCCACTCCCTCCTCACCAACAACCCATATGCCCTCGTGATTCTTCAGCCTCAGGATAGTATTTCTCCTTCTACAGCGAGAGGCTTTTTTATGAAAAAAAGGGGTGTTGCGATCCTCTTCTTTTAGCCAAAGCGCCCGTGAGCGTTGAAACCAGAAGGTTTCCTCTTTTTTAAGGAGTTCATCAAGTTCCCTACACTTCTGGCCAAGCTGCTCCACCACCTCCCCGTTCTGGTTTTGTTCCTGGAGAGCATCGATCTGGGCCTTTAAGTTTCTGACTCTCTTTTCAATGTTACCAAAGGTGACCCTATTCCATTGTTTCAAATGCTGGCTGCACCGTTGAATCCTGTCCTCGAAAGTTAGGGTTGGGTTACTATGATCCCAACCCCTCTCCACCACTTCCGCACAATGTTCATTTTCCATCCACATTTTTTCGAAACGAAACAACTTTCCATTTCTCCGATTTTCCCCCATCCCTCGACCCCCAGTTGCACACTCGAGGAGTATTGTTGAGTGATCCGATCTGTATCTCGTGAGGTGAACGGGTCTGGCCGCAGGGAAGAGGATCCTCCAGTGGCTATTGGCAAGAGCTCTGTCGAGGCGAACTTGGATATTTTCTGCCCCTACCCTCCCATTCGTCCATGTGAATTTATAGCCCGAGTACCCTAGGTCTTGCAATCCAAGATCTGAGACCGTGTTTCGAAATTGTTCCATATGGGTGGTGAGGAGTGAGGTTCCACCCCTCTTCTCCCAACTCCAGAGGGTTTCATTGAAGTCGCCAAGGCAGCACCATGGGATGCCTGGGTCCGGCGCAACCCTCCGAAGCAGCTGACAAGTCTTAAACCGTTGAGCCCGATCCGGCCAGCCATAAATCCCCGTGAGGGTCCATTTTTTGTTTTCCCTCCCATGTGAAATTGTAGCCCTGATATGATTCGATGAGTAGTTATCGAGATCAATATCAATTTGGTCGCGCCATAAAAGGCAGAGGCCGCCACTCCTGTTTCTTCCCGCCCCATCGCAGTCAATCGGGATACAGCCTTCAAAGTGCAAGACACTGGTATTGAGTCGATTCATTTGAGTACTAGTGAGTTTCGTTTCCATGAGGAAGACTATACTCGGGTCTTTCTCACGTAGGAGCTTCTTGAGAGCGCGAACTGTCGCTTGGTTCCCAAGCCCGCGACAGTTCCAGCTGAGAATGATCATGACGCTCGGCGGGGTTGCACCGCAACCGCCTCCGTTGATAGTTGAGTTTCAGCTTGGTCCTCATCACAATCCATACGACATTTTTTCCATTCATCATGCTCACTGTCCTCAATACAGTCCTTCCTCTTCCCCATGGCATTTATGTTTTGTAGAACCCCCGGTGTATTAGAGATAGGTGGGTCTTTTGGTTTGTGGGTTTCTGATGTGGGTTTTCGTTTTGGTATTCTTTTAAAGGTTTTCCTTCGACTGGGCGGGATCCGGGGTTGTTGGCAGAGTGTTTGTAATTCGGTTAGGGGGTGAGTGTTGGGAGGGAAAGTTGTAGGATTCTGTCCTTTGTTTCTGTTGGGGAGGGTTTAGATAGTGGGCTTTGTGTGCTTGTGATTTTTGGGTTTATTTTGCGTTTTTGTGTGGAGGGTATGGGTATGATGGAGGGGGATGGAGTGGCTTCAGGTGTGGCATTTAAGGTGGGGAGGCTTGGGCCGGCATGGAGGAAGGGATTAGTGGTTGGTTGTTGGCTGGTGATATTTAAGGCTTCATTTATGGGGGTGGTTGGTGTTTTGGGTTGGTTTAAAGGGGGTTTTGTTGCTGTAATTGAGGCCAAATCTTCATTCTCCTTCTCCAGCTTTGTTGTTCTCTCTCTTACCACCATGACCTTTTCCAGATTCGAACTTAGTTTTTCGATTTCCAAGTGCTCTTTCTTTGGATTGTTCACCATTCCCTCCCTTGTTTCCTCTTCTTTGCTACTACTCTGGACACTTTCTTTAAATCTTTCAAAGAGCTGTCGCCGGAGGGTTGTGTTCCCCGATTGGAGATGCCTTCTTTCCTCCATGGTTACTGTCGCCTTTCTCATCGGCGAGGCCCTCAGACCCTCGCCGAACGGTAACCGATCATCTGGGAGATTTTTTAACTCTTCCATTTCATTTCCGAAGTCACACTCACGCCTCATATGTCCCAACATCCCGCAGATATAGCAAAACGATGGCAGACGTTCGTATCTAAATTCAACCCAGATTGGACGTGCCTTACCCGTGTCAAGTTGGATGCCCTTGGTCAGTGGTTTATGGAGATCGATTCTGACTTTTGCTCGAATACTCCGAGCCATTCCCTCCAGAGATCCGCGGTCGATTTCCACTAGTTCACCAATGCGTCCACAAATTTGAGACACAGATTTTTCTTTGCGAGCCCCTTTTGGTAGGTCATAGATCCGGACCCAGAACGCAGTTGTGTCGAAACGAACAGAGGATGGTTGTTCTCCATCACCCAACTCCTTCAGCATAAGCACATTTTTTTCGAAATGCCAAGGTTCGCGGTCCAAAACCGTCCTCAAGTCCGCCCGGAGAATTGAACTGGAAGGAAAACAAATTTTTCCCAATCTCCCGCGTCGTGAATCCCTTTGATGGGTTCATAGCCCTCTTCATGGTTTCCAAGAGTCCAAAAGCGTTGAAAGATTTGTTGGTAAGCACTCTCCCCACCAAGCACAACGAGGATGAGTCCGACGATGTATCCTCGTCCAGATCTAGTTTTAGGACCTCCCTCTCTTCCAGATCTAGGAGTCTATTTCGCCGATCTGCACCCTCCACTCCCTCCCCTGAAGACATAGTCACAAATATGCACCAGCAGAGTCTATCGAACCAAAGATTCCCGGCGGATATAACCGAAGGCCTACACCTGCAAAACCACACACACACAAGAGAAAAAAGAAAGCACACCGCACAGACCCACCGGGCTAGGCCCAATTGGACACCGACAGACGCTCCCCCAAGAAACAGGGGAAGAGGGCCACCGGAAGACACTCAAAACAGGGGTTAAAGGGAAGAAATGAGAAAGGGGAACAAAGATGTGAGGTGAGATTCGAGGTTCGATTCGCACAAAAAGGCCTAAACAGCACCAAGATACAATACCGGGAAAACTACACAGAATCCTATCAAGAAGAATCGGAACGGAACACCTCACAACTGAGAGAGACCTAAACCCTAATCGAGAGGGACAAGCAGCCTGAGATGCCCTTTATAATCAATAGTGTTTTTCTTCTTTTTCTTTCTTGACGAAATATGTTATCAGAGGTCAGTGACTTGGAGGGCAATAAAAAGATTTCAAATCTTAGAGAAACGGAAAATATCATCTCAAGTTTTGGAGATATTCTTATAATATTATCTCCAAAATAAGGATTTACCCAAATATATGACACTATTAAATTTAATAAAATATAAGTGTCTACAAATGCGTTTTTATATATATTTGTTATGTATAGAAATGCCTGGACATATCTGCTGTTCAACCATGAAGGAGTTTGTAACTATGCAGAAGGATGTGTTTTATGCTTATCTGCTTATTACATGAGAATTTTTGGATCATTTAAAGTGATGTATACATAGTTAGATACATAGCTTCAAATTGACTTTCAATTGATGGAATTGATGGAACCTTTATGACCACAGCAAGCATGTAAATTGCCTATACTTATTTTGAGAATAAATTGTCACTCATCATGGCAGCTCCAATGAGATTAAACACCTAAAAGTTGATGGCAAATATTGTTCTTGGTTTGAATGTTTTGTTTCTAAGTGGGGAGATTGTAATTCCCTCTATACTTGTATAATACGAATATATTAGTTTCTAATCATGGAGAGGAACTCACAGATAACTTGATTAATGCTCCAGAAAATGTGATTTTGGTCTTTCTCCAATAAACAGGTCCAGCAGCATTTCGCCCACGAGCTAATGCAGCTGCTTCATACACTCCATCAATCGAGAAGGGACGACCTGTTTTACAAGGGTTATTGGCAATTGACTACTTAACAAAAGAGGTATTCTTCACATTCTATAAGAAGATAAACAAGTGATTTATATATGTTCATTCTTCTACACCATTTCTTTAGGTACTTGGGTGGGCTCAAGCAATGCCTAAGTTTGCTGGTGATCTCATAAACTATGTGCAAACTTTCCTAGAAAGAGCTTATGAAAGATGTCGAACATCGTATATGGAGGTATGGGCGCTTTTATTTCTTTTTTTCATATTCCAGATGTTTATCTAGCATGTGTAAGCAGTCCCTAAACTTCTAGAACATCTTTATGTGTTCTCCTCGTTTCTGTTGTTGATCTATAGCTTTCTGCAACCATATCACACTTTTATGCCTTGTTTGGCTGGGAGCTGATATTTAAAAATCTTTTGGGTTGGGTGTTCTGGATTCTCTTTCAACTGAGTTGGCAATATGAGAAGAGGGTAAAGCGTTAAACTTTATTATAAGATTATTATTGTCTTCTTGGATCTCTGCTTTGTGGGCTATTAATCTCGAGGGTAAGTAGCCAGTTAGCCACCATAATTATTTGTTAGATGAGATGGAAGATGTCATCACAACCTTTTCCACTAGTGAGCAAGTCTATCTCTTGCTCTCCCGACAGCTGAGAGCATGAGAGATGTAATTTAGATGGAGTCAGTTAGGGTATGCTTGTTTCGCGACTACCCCGGCCGGATTTTGGATTTTACAATCTCAAATCCCTATTTATTTTAAAACTTAAAGTAAGGATTTTGAAATCCTATTAATCCTACTCTATTTCATTACCTACTACTACTCAACTTTTTATTCTCTCTATACACTCATATCATCTACTTTTTTATTCTCCCAATACACTCAAAATAATATAATAATATCACATCAATCAACTTTTCCATTATCCTACTCTATAAAATCCCCAACAAACATACATCTTAACTATTCATCAAGATTTTGAAATTTTAGAACTTCAAAGTCCGGGATTTCCCACGCCCACTGCAGTCCCAAAACAAACATACCCTTAGTCTTGTGGAAAGAAGCTTGCTTGCTATAAGAAATGACTTTTCCGCGGAAAGGCAGCAATGTAGCTTATTAATTTTTAATGTCTAGTATTTTAATGATTGAAAATGAAAGGAAGAATGATTAGTGTGACCTTCTTTACTATGAAGCTTCACCTGTGATCTTCAAGCATGAATTTTTTCGTTTTGTTTGAATTATCAGGCAGTTCTTGAGAAACAAAGCTACATGCTCATTGGGAGACATGATGTTGATAATCTGTTGCGTCTTGACCCAGCTAGTGCATCTTTACCAAATTCACTAGGTGAAAGAACCAAAGATATTTATGCTTCAGAAGCGGAATCAACTGAAATAGAAACGGAATTGAGTAATACACTACTGAATTTGAGGCCTATCAAGCAGGTATTAATGTCCTTGTCGGGTAGTCACTGTATATCTGAATACAGAATAACTCACAGGTAAAATCTTCCTAGTGATCTTAGCTGTATTGCTTAATTTCTCCTTTGGCTTAATCATCTGCAGGAAAACCTGATTCGTGATGATAACAAACTTATTTTGTTGGCTTCGTTGAGCGATTCACTGGAATATGTTGCAGATTCAATAGAAAGGTAATTATAGCTATCTTGTTGCTCGCGTAATTTTGTATCCATTTTTGTTATTCTCATTTACACGTTCAGTTAGTCATTGTAGGTTTCATAATATCACGTACTGTGATTCTCTCTCAATGTCATTTTAATTGTTTTTTTACAAAATACATTTGTTGTTTTTTGTCATTTTTAAATTACAAGAATTGAGATTTTTCTTCCAACTTTAACCCCGCCTTTTGCTTTGTAAGTCTACTCTTCTTGGAGTAATGAATTCGTACTCAGTCTAATTTGTGTAGTTATGCTTATAAAATTCCCCTTTGATCTTTGTTAAACAACCTTAAATGACATTAAAATGAAACAGAGGGAGTATACAATTTGGGTGATTTTTGTAGCAATCTTCTATTTAGATATTATTACATATTTACATATGGCGATTTGATGGACAATATTTTATCTGCATGAGTTTGACATTTCTGAAATAGAATGGGATGTTGTAGCTGGTTTTAAATCAGTTCTGAAAAGTTAGTGTTTATGAACCTCGATTTACCCGGTTGTTTAAGTGTCATTTAGGATCACTATGATTACTGATTTTCTAACCTTAAAATGCTAAAGTAGTTTGAGATTTCAATTTCAGTGATTAGTGATAACAATACATGACCTGCCATTTTTTCTTGTCAAATGTTTCAGTCATCTGTTTCCAACTTAAACTATGTGGGGCACTGATTGGAATGACATCCTAATGGTTTTGACTTTTCAGTAGTATAATGATAGGATTTATTCTAGTTTATAAAGTAAAACATGTTGAAAGAAATTGGGGTGGATAGAGTTGGTTGGCTTCTTGCGATTAATGATAAAATATTCAGTGTCCATCTTTTTGGTTACTTATATTCCACTGTATGTACATTAGGCTAGGGAATTCATATTCAAAAGCTTATGATCATGTGGAAGAAAATGGAACAAATAAACCCTCGCATCATGCTAGAACAAGCAGTTTACCCCCAAAAGATCTCGCATCATTTGCTGAGGATTATAGAAAATTGGCAATCGATTGCCTCAAGGTTCTAAGAATAGAGATGCAGTTGGAAACTATTTTCCATATGCAGGTATGTGACTTCTTTATCCTCCTTGCAAAAAGTCGAAGGGTTACTTTTGTACTTTCACAAGGATATTGTTCTTCACATTAATAATTCCTGTTACCAATAATATGGGGTGGTATAGGAAATGACAAAAAGGGAGTATTTGGATGACCAAGATGCAGAGGAGCCAGATGATTTTGTTATATCATTAACTTCCCAGGTGAGATCTCAAGTTATTGATTTAGCTGGCTTGATTAACTTCATTAAACAATAACTGGGATGATTATTCAGTTAGAAGGGAATTAGTGCTATAGTCTTCATGCATGTTGCATGAGAAAAGATGATTGGGGTTGGGATTTATGCGACAATTGTGGTGAGGCCTATTCTTGTAAATTAGTGTTGTATGATTCTTTTTTATGTAACAGATAACACGCCGAGATGAGGAAATGACACCATTTGTTGCTGATGTGAAACGAAATTACATATTTGGAGGGATCTGCCCTATTGCCTCTAATTTGTCTATAAAGGTTTGCTTGTATTCAACTTTCTGCTCGTGTAGTGAGAATTTGTGTGAGAAGACGTTTTATGCTCATGAGAAAAATCATTATACCTTCTTAGGCTTTGGCTGAAGTGAAGTCCATCAACCTCTTTGGTGTTCAACAGATTTGTCGTAATTCAATTGCACTAGAGCAGGTTTGTGAGAACTATTAACCCCTACCAAGCAGGCCCTAACTCTCTTATTATTATTCAGTTTTATTTGCCAAATGAAATGGAGCATCTGATTCTTTTTCAATGAGATTTTTTAGGCTTTGGCTGCTATCTCTTCAATTGATAGCGAAGATGTACAGATGAGATTAGATCGTGTACGGACATATTACGAATTGTTGAACATGCCCTTTGAGGTAAACTATCCCAACCTGCTGTTTTCTATTCTTCCTCTCGTGCCCATTAGGGATGTAAATAAACCGAATCGAGGCGAATATTACAATATACTTTTTGATTCGATAAAACATTCGAATATTCGTACTCGTTTGAAATTCAAATTTTAAATCTAGTTCGTTACTCGGTTCGAAAGTGGTATTAAAATTATTCGATTCAAAATTTTAACTGTTCTAATCAAGTATTCATGAATATTGAATTGAATACAGTGATGTTCAAATTCGTATTTGAATACCTTCCGAATCAAAAAATTATTTGAATTCAAATTCAAATTTTTCGAATTCGAGTCGTAATATTCAAATATGAATGCTAACTCGAATCAAAAGTATTTGATTCTTTTACATCCCCAGTGCCCATCTCTTATCTCTTATTGCTGGTATAACATTCATGCTCAGTTGACAAGAATCGTGTTGCATTTTCCAGGCTTTGCTTGCTTTTATTCAAGAGCATGAAGACCTTTTCACACCTGCAGAGTGCGTTATCTAAACTACGAAACTTTTAGAAACAACAACTCTCTCCCTCTCTATTATATATCTAACTTTTTTCGGTTTTAGGTATGGGAAACTTTTGAAGGTCCAAGTTCCAGGGCGGGAAATCCCTGATGATGCTCAGGATCGTGTGACTGAGATTCTGCCCCGTTAAAGCCTAATATTATAGTTGTGGTTGCAAATGGAATTTTAGAAGAAACGGGAGGCTCTGGGTCCTTTGTTTTTCTGCGGTGGTTCCAGTATATATTGCCTAGTTTGCGTATATTTTGTGAGTAATTCTTTAGACGATTAATATGGGACCCCAACTGAAGTGTTTCTTTGTGTACATTCAATTTTGCATTCCTGGTGTTTTGTTTGTTGTCGAGGCGGATGTTGTTCCAAGTATATATGGGAATTATGAATGCTTTGTTTGTTTGTAGCTAATTGTTTGAAATCAAATGATGAATTCATTGTTCAACATTTGCAGATATGATTTCATGTTACAAATTCCGAAAAGGCGATATTTTGAATATTCACTTTTGGGTGCACTGACCCCCCTTGGTTTTTTGTAAAATTATTTTATTCTTTAATTGGTTCGTAATTATTACTTATTTTATATAACAATTAATATTTTTGAATGAAATAATTGATACACAATTAGTATGTTATAAGGAAACAAATTTTAATGTGTAAAAGTATATATCAAATACTAAATCATTTAAGGTATAAAAGTATGACAAAAACTCGGATGATATGATATTATGCCTGAGACGGAGTGCAACTTAGTGCAATTAACACTTATCTCTTTCAAAGTGTTAAAATAACAATGACTAAATGAAACTCTGTCTCATGTGAGACGGTTTCACGCAAGTTTGCCTCTAAAAATATATGGGGAAGTGACTCTGGTATAAAGTAATTTTATTTTGACTCTAAGGTACAAAAATATGGTTAAAAAGTCTAAGTTGTCCTACTGTCCGTTTTCTGCACTTCTGGCACATTTTGGAGTGCAATTTTTTTTAATTTTCTGCACTACTAGGTCAATTTTGGAGTGCAATTTTTTTTAACTTTCTGCACTTTCGTCTTTTTTATTCCACTTTTTATTAGTTGCAATTTTTTATATAATTTAATTTAAATTTTAGATTTTATAAAATTTGTATTTCGAATCTGAAATTTCCCAAAATAATATGTATTTTCCCAAAATGTGTACTTGGTCAAAACAAAAAAATAAAATTATGAATACATAAAAAAATAAAATAAGGGGTATTTTTGGTACAAATTGTATTTTAGAGTCACTTTAAAGATACTTTGTACCTTAGAGCCTTTTTATTAAAAACTTTGTAGTGGAGAGTCATTAATTCAAAAACTTTGTAGTGGAGAGTCATTAATTCAAAATATATATCAAATACAAGGGGGAAAAGTTTTAAGGTACAAAGTGCAAAAGCAAAAAACTCTAAGGTACAAATGCAACTTTTTGGTACAAAGTACAGTGTTTTTTTCAAACAAAGTACAGTTTTTTTTGTACCTTAGAGTAAATAAAAATTGCATTTGTACCTTAGAGTTACTACTTCCTATTTTTTGTACCTTATAGTCATTATCTCCAAATACAAATCAGTTACGTAGATCTCCTATGAATTTATATTCACGTGAACTCTCTTAGTGTCACTATCATGTATATGCATTAATATTGTTTTATATAAAAGTATATATTAAATACAAATCAGTTACGTAGTGAAATGAGTAGGCCTCATGTGAATATGTGTTTATGTGAATTCTATTAGTGTCACTGTGATGCATATACACCAATATTGTGTTAGACATATTTACTATCACTGTTTAAAAAAATATTTGATTTTTAAACAGTGACACTTTATATACATAATAGTAGTAATGTGTATGCATAACAATAATAATAATAATGCATAAAATAATACTCCCTCCGTCCCAATTTTAAGGGAAGTCTTACTATTCATAAGAATTTAGTGAAATAGTGATAAAGTAATAAAGTGTTGGGGGTAGAAAAAGTTGTTTATTAGTATTTTATGTGATAAAATGATATAGTGATGGACAGTTGGAGTTAGAAAAAGTTGTTTATTAGTATTTTATGTGATAAAGTGAGTATGTTCATTTTAGAAAAAATTCTCTTAAGATTGTGACAAAAAAAATGAAAAGAGTTCCCTAAGATTGAAACGGAGGAAATAATACTTGTAGAGAAAACGTTGGACATAAAATTTTACCCTTTATCTATTTGGGCGCTTAGATGTTTGTTATTTTGATTGTTTATATACTGTAACGATTGGTTTTTCTTGGTTTTGACAAGGTTGTGCATTTTGTATGTTCTTTTTCTTTTTTCATATAAATTATCAATCATTCCTTTAGATAGAAATGACTAATGACTATTAAAAAACAAAAGTACCTGAGGTTAAAAAATAAAAGTACGGCTTACATTAGTAAAAATCATCAAGTTAAATAGTAAATAAAATGAGCAAAATAAATATAATTTTCAAATCATTGATTATTTTAATAAATCAAATTGCTGAAATTAGTTAATAATTTAAACGCAATATTCCGGTTGATTGCGGCAATCGCTTTTGTGTTTGGGGGAAAAGAATGTTGGTATAACGTATTAGTAATTCTAACTTCTATTTACATTCAAAATGTAGCCAAAATATAGGCCAAGTATAAACCAGGAAAGCTTAAAAATATGTGAAAAAAGCACAGGATTGTGTAACCTCGTACATGATCATCATTGTATACGTAGTTCCCCCCTAAACAAAGAACTCATCCTTAGTGTCTTCTTGGCCAAATTGCGGATGTCTTCTCTACTCGACTCGTCAGAGATTTCGATAAGTTCTTTCAGCCCTCCACTGTTTATGAAATCTCTAGCATTGTCTTCTGAAAAATCAACCATATACATTGTTAACTAAACTTACAAATCTAAACACATTATACCGTATATACTTACACCAAAACAAAACTATGTTTACTACGTATCCACCATATAAATATGCAATAATCTTGGAAGAAGAAGTCAATGTACTTATGAAAGATGATTTCATCTTTGTATAAGATGTTAAGTTCAGTAGTAACTAGTTATATAATCTGGATTAATGAAATATAACACATGGAAAGAAAAGGGATAAAGAAGATTACCATTTTGAGCTAGATGGCAAATAGCAAGTTCTAGATGTCGCCTCGTTGAAGTAGATGCAGTGTTCAAGTTAGCAACCAACCATGATATAGCTCCATCTTCCATCAGAAGCGAACGACCTCTCCAATGGCCTAAATGTACAAATTATTCAGAGTTCATGCTCGAGAAAATAAAGAGAGGCTATGTTTGTTATGGGATTACGGTGGATGGTGGAATTTGACTGGTGAAATCTAGGGATTTTCAAAGTTCTGATGAATAATGATAGTATGTGTTCAATTTTAGATTTTAAGCAGGGTCGGATTTTACTTTACGTCAAATAAGTGAGTAAGAGTAAGGGATATCGTAAGAGTAGGTATTTTTAGGTGTGAGTTGGATTTTAAACAGAACAGGATGGGAGACGTAAAATCTCACATCTGGCAGGGGAAATCCCAAAACAAACATACCCAGAGTGATCTAACCAAGTCGAAGTTGGAGTTTATGATACCTTTCACGATTCTCCTCGACTCACACTTTGCGAAGTTAGCCAATCCCCTAGCAACCTGGGCAATAACGTCGGTGTTGCCTGATCTCGTCATTCCCATGAGAGCTTTGATGGCTCCATCTTCTTTTAGAACCACGTGCAACTTTTCTGCGGTGGATATTCAAAATCTACGACTTATAGTAAAACAACTAATACTTTTTTAATGAAACAACTAATACTATCAAAGTAATACCTTTTAATGAAACAACCAATGCTGTTTAAAAATACATACAAATACAAAATCAATTGCACAGTAAAACTGATTTACACAAGATTTTGCACCATATTGGATAAGGGAGACAGCATGCAAAGAATCAAACTTGGGTAAGAAGAAAGCAGATTCAATGTTGTAACTTTTCGAGGTTAGAAAAAGTGTCTAAAGTTTACCATTTCCACATAAATTTGCAATTGCCCCAGCCACCATCCGATGAGTTTGAGGATCATCCGTTTTGGAAGCAGCATTAGCGAGAAGTTTAGCTCCTCGTTTGTTCGTTATTAAGCTTTGGTTCATTTCTGAAGACAAAAAATATAAAATATGGTTTAAGATGTACATACAATGCAGGAAATTTCATATATTCAATATGAGTTGATTGAGAAGAAAATGAAAGCAAGTATAAGTTTAGGAGTACCATTCATTGCTAAATTAGCTACGGCACCAGAAGCAACCCTGAGTATCGTTGTATTTTGCGATGATTCGAGTAATGTGAGCAGTGCATCTAAACCACCTTCCTGGACAATTCCTTGCTGATTGATATCTGAAATTAGAAATACTGATCAGCATGATTCTTTTCTTTTATTCTAAGTGAACATTAGCACACTTGAAGAATCTGCAGACAGAAATCGCATCAACATTTCATGTTCCACGTGAAAATTCACCACTGATTTTGAGAAAAAAACCACGTAAATATAGCAGGAAACCATTGTTATTAAAGGCGCGCCCGAGGCGCGCCTAAGGCGCACGGCGCTCGGGGCGCTAGCCACCTCGCCTGCCATAGGTCCAGGCGGTTGGGATTTTCTGGGCGCTCGCCTGGGGGCGCCTTTCGGCGCCTTTCGCCGCCTTGACTCGGGCAAAGGCGCGCCTAAGGCGTGCCTTGCGTACATCTAGGGTTTGAAATAAAAATAAACATTTTTTTATTTGTCAAATAACATCAGAATAATAAAAAATACTATCTCTTAAGTCTTAATATTTAAGTGAAACGCATCTAGGGTTTCAAGATTCACTTTTTATCAAGTATAATCATGCGTTGAAGCATCGGTAATCGGTATGACTCACGTAATCACATTGATCCTATCTCTTTGAGGGATATAGATGAAAGCAATGAGTGGATGGTTGGTCTAATGGAAGATGAAGATGAGTTGGTTCACCAAGGTGAAAATTTGACTTGGGGTATTGCTACAGAAGCAATGGTTAGGTTTACTAAGAAATTATCAAGGTCTTATGTTGTTTTTTCCAGGGATGCAAGGCGCGCGCCTAAGGCGCTAGGCGCTGCTTCGCGCCTTGTGGCGCCTTGCGCCATTAATAACTATGCAGGAAACCGAAACAGCTCAACTGAAATATCAACCTATGCGTACCTTCTGCTGCAAGGTTAGCCACAACTTTCACGGCATGAATTTGGATATCTAAATCTCCAGACTGTAACAAAGATAATATCTTTTGGAGACCGACTGCATAATTTAAACAAATTCAGTAAATAAAGAAAAATATAGGAATTGTAAGTATTATTATAAACCTAATAATAGCAACAAGAAATAAAGAACTTGCCTTCCTCACATATTTTCGTGATCGTATTCCTTTGGCTGAGGATTGTTTCTCTTGACAGGCTAGACTTGTGTGAACTTTGAGGATTGCGTAAATCTGAAGGTGTTTTTGTTATATTTTCATGCATATAAGATACCTTTTCCTGTAAAATTTTAAAGTTTAAAATATAATAATATCAAGAATGGTTGAGTAAAGTGTACAGAGAGGAGGCATTATTCACCTCAAAGCCATCTTCACTATCTGGAACACCTTTCATTATGTTAAGCAGCTCGTTTTCAGCTTCCTTTCTTCGCCTTTCCTCTACTTGCACTTTTTGTCTCTCAGCAAGAAGTTCATTTCTAAGTGTTACCTGATTAAAAAAGATTGAAGGTCGAAAAGAGAAATTAGAAGTTGGCATATTCCACCTTGATTTCATAGTAGCTGAAATGGAGTGAATGGTAAATTCTGATTACCTTTTCTGATTCTGAATTCTTATAATCTAAGTTCAATATTCGAAGTTCATTCTCATGCAGCTGATGCATTTCTTGCAATCTCGTTTGAAGCTCATCCATCTCTTTCTCGGCACTAATCTAGAATAGCGAAATAAAAACCTGTTTACTGAAGGATATAGAACTTCATCATAACATCCATAATTGTAACATTTCACCCCTTTTCTCAATATCATTAGACGAAAATATGATAAGAGGAGAATTTGTAATCAAATGAAATTTGAATGCCTTCCTAACTTAGAATAAGGGTCAACAAAGAAATGCGGATAAAATAAAAAATGAAATTGTGCCATCATTATATATGATTGTACTATATCAATCAAGACAGATATCCGGAACTCTTTCCCTTTCCTTGTTTTAATTTTTGATGGGTTGGAGTATGTTATCAGATGAAAGAAAATCAAAGAATATGAAAATAACAGCAATATATCCTATGTATTATTTGCTTCAGAGAAATTTAAGTATACTTCACCTTGGATGAATTTTGATACTCATTTAGAAGCTTTTTCGTGGAATTCAATTCTACTTCAATTTCTCCAACGCGCGCATGCTCATCTTCAAGCTGTTGATTTAATAAATCTACTCTCTCTTCATACATCTTAGTAGTGTCGGTAAGTACTTTGCGGAATCTAGAGTTTTCGACCTGATTTTGCTGTTAGTTGAAGACAACAACAATATAAGATTCTTCATTATCAGCAAAGAGTCTAAAATGATAAAATTTAAATAGTTGTTAACATTTGAAATCAACTGGTGCAAACATAGTGGCATAATGGCTGTGTATCAAGAGACTCGAAATTAAAAGGGAGGAAACCAATTTATTTCAAAGAATATTCTGTGATTAGCATGTAATAATCCACCTCCAATAAGAGTTGCATATCAGCTATTTGCTTCTTCATTCTCTCTGTTTCTTGTTTGGCACTATTCATATTATGTATCTGCTTCATCAAATCAGCAATTTTCGCCTCGTACATTTGGGTAGTATCAGCAAGAACTTTCTGATATGTCGAGTCCTCTAGCTGCTTTTGCTACTAACAATGAAACAAATAGAATTACCTCTTTAGAAGTGCAAAATCATAAAAAGAGAATAGATTTAAGAGAAGTAAATTGCAAATTTGGTCCGTATCTATTGGCTGCTGGCAATTTTAGTCCCGTACCATTTAACTGGACTAATGACTTCTCATCGCTTACATGGCATAATAAGACCCCAACATATTACTTTTCAATTTAAAAAGTCATAAACTAATTAATTATCATCCTAAAACAAAAAAAATGTCAACATAGAACTAAAATTGCACCATTTTATAAGTTACGGGACATAATTGAGAAAATTGATTCGTATGAGACTAAAATTGCCATCATCTCATCCAATAAAAAATGGGATCAATTTCGCAGTTTACTCCACTTATTAGCAAACATAATCACGAGATATATATTCGAGGTTTTTCATACATTTATACGTACCTTGTTGCTCTTTAAAGTCATCTCTACACGTGAAACCTCATCATGCATGATAATATTTTGATCTTTCTGGTGTTTCAGATCCTTCATAGCATCATTCAACTTCAATTCCAAACGAGTATTTTCCTCCTCCAAACACTGTAACCGATAAAAGAAAACAATTGTAAAAACTAGTTGTAGGAAAATCAAAGAAAACAATACTGGATTCCCAGAAGTACTACAATTTATGTACCTTGACATCCTTCTCAGTTGTTACTAGGCGTGCAATCTCATCAAGCAATAATTTGTTCTCTTCTTTCTGATTATCCAACTGTTGTAGTATTTCTTTCATTTTTGACGATAACTTAGCATTCTCCTTCTCTAATAACTGCAATCCAGATGCGTCATTGAGAATACACAACACATGAAATTAAGGTCCTTTCGTATCTCAATTCATTTAATGATGAAAACTAAATCGCCTTCTTAACAGAACTAAGAATATTTGCACTACAAGGCAATAGTTAAAAGTAAACAACAAGAGAGAGAGAGAGAGAGAGAGTATTCAGAAGCAAACAAACAAATACCTGGGACCTAGAAGCAAAAGAATCATCAAATTTTTTTATCAACTTCTTCATTTCATTTTTGTCATTCTCCCTATACTTTTGTTGTCGATCAACCTCGGCAGAAAGATGATCAACCTGAGTCTCAAGCTTCCGACATAAGCTTTCGTAATCGAATTCTTCTTTCAGCTTTACCATGTTTACAACTTTCATGGCCTGCATAAATCAACCACAAACTTATATTTTTAGATTCGGGTCATGTGGATGCAGTATAAAGTGGACTTTATGTTAATTCTGGACCCTACTGATCTCCAAAAACCATTATGGTATTCGAAAGTGATATTTTCAATTCAGACTGGAATTAGGTTCATCTTGTATGTTCAAATATGTTGTAACAGTCGAGCCTTTCAAGGCAGAGAAAGAAATATAAGGAAACAAGCAACAAATATTTAATCATGAGAAAGATAGTGAAATTCTTCATAGAATCTTCAGAATGTCAACTCTCACATATGGAATCTAGCATCGTACATAGTCTTCGGTCTAATGTAAGGTTATCACGTCTCATGTGTACTTACAAACAGAAAACATGGTCAGGAAGAAGAAATATGCATACGGTCGACTCACCCGCTGACCAAACATTATGGTACTTGCAGTTTCTGTATGATGACGAGAAGACGGCCCAATTGTTATTATGAGTGAAGTTCTTGCAGAACCTGTAGCATTAACCTTGTATCATCACCCCAAATATTTTTTTTCTCAAAAAAATAAAATCTAGGCTGAAGGATAGTGTGCATAAAGAGAAGAAAGAATAACATGGAAAAGACATAACCTCCAAATGAATCACGAAGCAATCTGGTCAATTTGGAATCTCTAGTCGGTATATGAGGACTATTTTCTGCCAATGCATTTATGCACTTCCCTAGAGAAGAAAGAGAAAGATTGATGAATTTGGCCTCCTCAAGCAAATGACCTTCACTTCCTGCAATAACGAAAAGCCAAACAAATTTACAGCATATAGAGGATCACACAATGATAATAAACGATCATTTAAGTACAAAAAGAACATCCAAACAAAATGAATAAAGATAAATCATGGGCAAAATTAAACTAAACCTGATTTGTCAATTCGCTCAGATCCTGCAAGATCCACTATCAGTAGCTTGCTTTTCCGGATAGTCGGCACATGCCCTTGTCTAACGTCTTCTTGTCGATCTATATCTTCTTTCTCTTTCACGGATCTACGAATATAAACCTATAGAAGGGTAATGGTAAAATGAATTTGACAGAGGAATTGCTAGTTTGCAGAACTATATGCAATATGATATGTAAATGTATGTAGTTGAGTTGGTCTCATATAAAACACTTACTGTGCAACAGGTTCGCAACTTTCACTTTTTAGTAGAACACCTAATACTTTTTAATGAAACAACTAATACTATTAAACTAATACCTTTTAATGAATTAACTAATACTGTTTAAAAATACACACAAAATGCAAACCAGTTGCACGGTAAAACTGGTTTATATAAGACATTGAGTTATCCATATACTAAGTTACAATATGTACCATGAGGATTGCGTGGCTACGTGACGATTCTGTATTCATCTTTGTATTAGCTGCATGACGATTAGCTTCTCCAAGTTTTAATAGTTCGAAGAAGTGATCAAGACTTCGTATTTTAACTATTTGAGCACCAGGTACTGATACTTCTCCGCTCTTAGCATCCTCCACAATCGGTATGTTTATCTTTTTCGGACAAGTAAATCTTGAATAGATTCCATGTATAACTGTTCACAACAGAAGTCATTTAATTTCTTCAAATTCAGTCATTTACCGACATATAATTTGAACTAAGTAAAAGATACAATAACATTCTGTTACCATTTTCTGCATCAGAAAATATTATAATTTCTCAGAAAAACGTATAAAAGAATGAAACCTTAACAATTCAATCGAGTTGTGGCCCATACAATTTACTTTAAAAATTAAAATCAAGTGTGAGAAATACCCACTTAGGAATCTATACACATACCTGCAAATAGGAAACTTCAATACTATCTGATGCAGATATACCCACAAATATGTCCTCTAAAGCTCTAACCATTATTCCACGCTCAGATGCATCCTCTTTACCCAGCCTGCCGACAGTATAAGTCTTTCCGGTGCCTGTTTGGCCGTAAGCCATAATTGTGCCATTATACCCGTCAAGTACACTCTACACAAGTAAATCAAAATACCATAAAAAGAATATCATATATCATATGTAGATGCATGTATAACAAATAAATAAAGAAAAGGTAAATGATGAAAGATTAATGAGCATATAAATGGAATGATGGACTCTTGAGTACATAACATATGGTTTTTCGATTACCTCAACCACAGGCTTTGCTACCACCTCATAAACACGCTTTTGAGAAGCACTTTCAGTAAATACTTCATCAAATCTGTAAGAATCAGAATTCCAATTGTTTTTTCTCAACTTTAACCTTTTCAGCTGCATAATAGCAATCGTTTTTTTATTAATCCACTGATGAGACTAATTGCAGTATATCAAATGGAATATGATAAATACCTCAGGCTGAAGTTCGACGCAGTCAGCATAATCGGCTTCAGAGAGATCCTCAGCATTTCTAGGTCGAAGTCTCACAGCAACTCTCACTCTTTCAGATTCTAATGGCATGAATAGACGGGCATATCAAAATGTACATCACCCAAATAATTCAAGGACACCTTCGGTGTATTATCAAGCATAATCATACCATATGGGACCATGATTGCAAAATTAACGAGTAATTAGATTTTCTGATCCTACAATTATTTCAATACATCAACTTTCTAACAGTAATCACTACTCTATATCCAAGTTAAGTTTCTAATGACTTTACTAAGTAGTCAGAACAATTGTTTTCTTCATGATTTTAAATCCAACTCTGACTTTACAGACTACATATTCGTAGATGATATCTCAGCTTGTCATAACTAGTGCATTACTAATTCTATAAGTAGCTCTCATATTATCAGAAACAACCCCTTATGCTAGTCTTGATTAATCAATGATTAAGTTATTAATCATGTTCTACTCCACTAAAAGAACGAGACTTGAACCGTAATCTAATTGAATTTACTGGGCCTATTAATCAATACATTATACTAATCGATCCAATGCATCTAGAATCAACAATGCAGATACTCCTTTTAGCCAAAAGATTCATTCATCTTTCATCGGTAGGTAACAAGTAGGCCAAAAAACAAGGAAAACGACCAAGCATTCGGTCTGATCCTCGTAGTAAAATTGAAACAGCATTCAAGATTCCCTTAATCGAAAACCAACCACACCCAGAATTCCCTCCCTTCTTTGCAATCCACCTAAATCACAAAATTCTGCCTCATCTAAAAAAAAACAATCTCCATCACTTAAGGAATTTCATCATTGAAAAGCTTCAAATGCCTTGCCATTTACAAAATAAGTTCCAAACTACATTGCAAAATAGATATATTGATACACACACACACACACACACACACACACACACACACATATATATATATATATATATATATATATATATATATATATAGAGAGAGAGAGAGAGAGAGAGAGAGAGAGACCTATGTCAGAATGAAGAGGGAGAGAGCGAGTTCTTAAAGTAGGCGTGACAGAGCGTCTGGAACGAGCAGAAACGCCATTGTTTCTCAAAGAAGAAGATGAAGAAGAAGGGGGCCTCTCAGAAGCCTTTCCCAAAGAAGCCATTTTTTTTTCTGAAACCACAACAAAGATTTCTCTTTTCTCTCTCTCAGGCTGTCATAATTCCATGAGATAGTGATTTGGTGAAGCTTCCAACATTGACATTGTGCCGGCACGATTTTTTTTCAAGAACTTTTCAAAGAGAGAGAAACAAAAACAGAGTTTGATAAATGAATTCCCCGCCTTGAGTTACCCTCTTCCTTCACTCCCATCTTAATAATCCGTAAAATAAAAAACCCATCTTTTTCATTTTCAAAAAAAGGAGAGGGTCTTTTTTTCTTGATTGTCAGCAAAATTTCATGTTTTTCCCACCTTCATCAACTTATTAGATAGTACGAGTATTGTTTTGAAAAAATTGTGGTATGATTTTGAGTGAAGTTATTTATGATGAAAATTGGGAATTCAGATTTGATGCACTTCTATAATTGGACAAGATCTTTTATTTTCTATTCATTTCCATACATGTATAATAAATTAAAGATACTATTGTGCAGGATTGTACGTATTTACTCTTTTTTTTAAAATGTTTTAATAAGGAATGGAAATTAAAGTCACAGTGCCTGTTTAGAACAATATTTTTATAATTTTGATTTCCAAAAGGTAAAAAATCCATCATATCCAAACATTTTTATATTTCCAAATTAATCAATGTGAAATTTAATAGACAAAGTATCAAATGAATAAATTTACACAAGAATCTATAAACCGATTAATGAATATGACTTTATCTTCTTAAAGGGTATTAATTATGATAATTAAAGAGTACGCCTTTTTAATATAAAATGTATTACTCATAACACTGAAAGTATAATATATATTACAACAGAGATATTAATAATTGGAGGGTGTGATTTATATTTCAAAAGAATATTAATCGTGATATATGAAAGGGTCATGCCTATAAAAGTAAATTAATTTCACAACATACCAACTCATTATAGGAGTAACATTTATTTTTAAATAAAACAAGTAGTATGTCTCATATTAAATTGGTACAGAGAATTAATTTCTCCTACAGTCTAGAGGGATACAAATTTATGCTAAATGTCCATTTATAAATGACTGGAGAGTCAATTTATTTATCCTGATATATATATATAATAGTCCAACTAAGTTTCAAGAATGTGTCCATGCATGACAGCATGAGTGGCCGGCTAACACGTTGTATTTCTTTACAAATTTAACTTTTTTTTTTCTATAATTCAAATTTTAGAAGAAATTAGTCAAAATACTGTATATGAAGTATTAAATAAGTATCTGTCAAAAAAAAAAGGGTATTAAATGAGTAGTATGTGCGCGTCCACTAGTTTAATATTTTTAGTTGGATCGGGATGCTCTTAACTTTATTTTATTTTTGCATTTTATTTTATGAAATTTATTTTATATATATATATATATATATATATATATATATATATATATATATATTCCATCACGCAATATATTCTGATTAGTTGGAGTTATTCTGTATAACGGAAATTATGTAGGATCCAAAATATAAAAGGAACCCCACAAATATTTCAAAATTATTTTGAATAGGATGAAATGCTGTCTATTATTTATTTGTTCAAATTTTCGTAATTATTCGATGTAGAAATTAGAATGTTATCGCGAAGTTATGTAGAATAAATGTGCATTTTCTTTTTGTGTGCGAAAATTATTTTCGGGTGTAATTAGTTGATTAATTGATTTCATGTGAAATGTTACTATAAAAATCTTAAAATGGTTTATAAAACATTTAGGATTAGTCGAGTAATATTCAAATAATCGGATTGTTAATTTAAAAGGGAAACTTTTGTATGATATTGACTCGTGGGTCAATATGAGAAGCGCATAATTGAGAACAAAAAATTTGTGGATCATGTGAGAGTCGAATTGAATCAAATGAATATTTCTTTAAATTTTGTGTAAATGCAGATCATCAAAATTCGTTTTGAGATATGTGTTACTACGAAGACAAATATATATTACTGTTAGTACATGTATGTGTTATTGTAAGGAAGAATCCGTGAAACATGACTTGTGAGTTAGAAAGAGAATCGCATAAACAAAAAAGAAAAAAATTGCGGATCCTGTGCGAGTTGAATTAGGTCAAACATATTTTTCTATAAAATTCGCATAAACACAAAACAATAGAACTCGCTCTGACATCTATGTTACTATAAGAGTTAATATGTGTTACTGTAAGTACATGTATGTGTTCATGTAAGTATATGTAAGGACAAAACGACACTACCTTTATTTTCATCAACTTCCCCCTTTTTTTATCTGCTTCTCAGAACATTCTGACGTTTGATCAATTGTGTTAAGTAAATGTATAAATCACCAGATTTATTTTCATCAACTTCCCCCCTTTTTCTATCTGCTTCTCAGAACCTTCTGACGTCTGATCAACTGTGTTAAGTAAATGTATAAATCACCAGATTATACCATTAAATTAGTAAATATTTTTTTCTTTCTATCATGACGTAATAATACATATTTATCTTTTATAGTTATACAGATTGGGAGTGAATTTTTCAATTTTCTCTTTGCGCGAATTTTCAAAAAAAATATTCACTTACCCTTTTCGATTCATACATGATACATGATCTGGGAATTTTCAATTTCTTTTTATTTTAACAACTACTTTAACAAAGTACCCCATTTAAAAAGACCAGTCTTGCAAAACTTAGAAAACAAAGATATCAATTTTGAAAATTTTATTTTGCCCTATTGGACCCCTACCCTTGAGGTTATTTATGGGCATTTGTGACAATTTTGACTAGTATGGTAGAACTATAATTGCAGCTTTAATATGATATTAATAATCTTGTTTGATATAATTGTCATCCACTCTTCCGTCTTGACAAATCTTATTGAAGTCCCTAAATTATAATTTATTCTCAAGAAAAAAAAAATCCTTTTCACGATATGAAATAATTGGTGTTTTCAGAACTGGATTGAACTAAATTCGGCCACAAAATCGATCTGTTTATCCAAAAAAATAAAAATAACTATTTTTACGGTTGAATTGAAAAAGCCGACAAATCGGAACTTCGATAGAACCATTTATTTATTTATTAATATTAAATTTAATTTTAATTTCTATAATCCATATTTTAAATTGAATTGTATTGTATTGCTCATAACTCTATCATAGTATTTATTAGACAGAGATCATTTTAACAGTTGGACCGACATCCAACTGATCCAACGGCGAAATTGGTATCCAATCAAGTTTGGTCGCGGGTCTAGTATTCAAATCACTGCTCTGAAAACCTTCATTATAGTAAAACAAGTAAAGTAAAGTTAAGGTATCAACTCTTGCAATGACAAATCCCATAACTATAATTTATTAGAGTTTATTTAGTTCAAAATGGAAAATATTAAATTGTAATGATTTTAAATTATTTTATCATGCATAAACAAATTAAATAGAGAGATTATGGTTTAGAGTTGTAGACGTAACATAAGAATTATAGCTAGGTGGTAAACATGTGACAATCAACATGGGTTACCGGCACAGCACAGCCTGGTAATTCTTGATTTTAATTCATACAATTATTGGCCTCACATTTAAATAAACATAAGCATATTGGTGAATTGAATGAGGGAAGCTGGGAACTTTTAATGATCTAAATTATTCTTTTAAAATAAAATAATAAATGGTGAATTTAAGTGAATTCGAAAATGCTAACAACACGATCACTCATAAAAACAGGCGTGTGAATTCATAAAGATCATCACTTTTGCAAACTAAGTCCATACATGAATTTTATTTTTTAAACATCGATAGATTTTTTTATATAATAGTGATAGTTTTTATACATAATAGTGATAACTTTTGTACATAACGGTGAAATTAAAAAATAGAGTTCACCATGAATCAGGTTCACAGAAGTTTTAGTCATTTATAATTAATTATAGGTTTACGATAATATCAGTTGATAAAAACTTATGCAAACTCAATTTTATAATGAACTCTAATTTTTCAATATCACCATTGTGCATTCGCATTATCATTATTATGCACAAACATTATTATTGTTTAAAAAATGTTAAACAATGATAATAGTTGTGCATAACAGTGATAAAATTTAAATATAGACCTAATTCACTCACTCATATCAATTATGATTTTAAAAAATTCAGTATAAAAAGAAGTAAGCAAATTAATTAGGCAAAGTATAAGGTGAATAAATTTCACACAAGAATCTGTGAAACTAGTTAAGGAGTGTGACTTATATTACTAAAGGGTATTAGTTATAATAACTGAAGGGTGTAATTTTTTACTATAAAGGGTATCACTCATAACAATGAAGAGTGTGACTTATATTATATCAGGGAGTATTAGTAGTGATAACTATATAAGATATTACGATTAACTGAAGGGTCATGCCTATAAAAATGAACCAATTTTACGACGAACAAATTTGACAGCACGACAACTAAATTAATTATAATTGAATTACTACCAATTCAAACTAAGATAAACAAAACATCATACCTTTTTAAATTAAAATATAAGCAATCCAAATATGTATGTCACATTGATTGATACTGATTGAGATATACGTAAGAAATGTTTGATAATTTCACGACAAAATGTGGCCCAAATTATCCAATCGGGCCACATGAATCCTTTTTCCCCTTAAAAAACAACGAACAATAATTTACATAATTTCATTCATTTATATGAAAATATTTGAAATGACAAAGCTTTAGAAATAAAAAATATACTTGCTAAACTAAAAAAAAGTATTGATAATAGTTAACTTACATAATGTACGAGTTACATAAATTTCAGCTCTATCAGCCCAATATAAAAATCATATCCCCATTTTTGGATGTTGTGATCATGTTTTTAACAACCATATATCTATATTGTTTTACTTTAAAAATAAGAAACTAAGTTATTTATCAACCAATGAATCACAAGAAAGAAAAAAAGTTAATAAAAAAAAAACTAAATTTATATTCCGCATTTAAAATAAATTATAGTATAGCTTCAATATCCTTTTTTTCTCTTAAAAGAAAATTATTGTTAAACAACTTTGTCATGATTAATCGCTGATCAACTTGTAGTGTATTTTGTAAACATTTCCTCTGCTTTGATTTTGGACAATTTTTTTACATTTTCCTTTAAAAAAATTGATGAAAGGTTTTTATAACCCCCATTTATCCAAAATAAAAGAAATATATATAGGGCAATACTTTGTAAGTATCTAGAAATGACTAGAATGAGTCAAAATGTCAAGCACCAAAACTTGTGTGTTTACCCAAATGCGTTTCGTGTGACAACGTAAAACTCCAGGGTAAAAAAATATCACTTATATTTTGGTATAAAAATTACTCCCTCCCATCACCCATCAATTTGCACAGTCACTGTTTGGTTCATGTTTTAACGATGGCTCCATCTTAAAAGTTATTTTATTATTTCAAATACTAATATAAGTAATTATTTTACCATTAAAAAAACACAAGCGAAAATGTAAGTGTGCAAATTCTTATGGGATGAAGTATTATTTTAGCAATGCATTTTGACTGAAAATATGATATGTTCTTCCCAGTCACACAGAACACAATCTCAGACAAGACTTGCCCTGCTCAATATCAATATGTAAGAGACTCCAGAAATATGGAATGTAGTATTATACTTTGGTTTTTATTATTTGTTCATTTAATTATCTAAAAAAAATAAATTAAAAACTCCAAACCTAGTTCCTGGAACATTCACCCCTATGGGTGCATGCTACAGCTTTAGTTACACTCTTTGCTGCATTTTGTTTTGCTTCCAAAATCTGAATATGATTGAAGTCAAACAACTTGTTAGAACAAGAGAAATAAAAGAGAGAGACAAACACATTTATTCAAATTTAAGTCTTGTGTCATCAAAGTCAAAGTGCGACTTATAGTACATTTAGAAACCATGCAACTTGTTTACACTGAACCTGGATGCATCTTTCAAAGTATAAACAAGTTGCATGGTTCTAAAAATGTCTTATGAGTCTGCGGTGCACATGGATGCTATGAGACCCACTCTTATTCAAATATTCAAACTTCAAAGTAGGGTGGGGGAGGGACTGATTCTTGAAAATTTAATATACCTTCTATTCAGCATTGAGATTTAGATCACTATGACCAATGTTGATTCTCTGGATCTTCAAAGGTACACTACTCTCCAAAACTGAGACATTGATGTTACTCCAAACATCTGATTTTGTAGGAAGCTCCCCAATCTTCTCCGCGATCCCCATATCTTCTGGGAGTACAGAACCCCATACGGTGTACGAGTTTCTCCACTCTTCGTGATTCGCTAAGCTTATAAAAAATCCGCCCGGATCCAACCCATGCCACGAACCCCTCCTTATGGTTGGGCGGTACTCGTTCGATCTTTGTGAATAACTGCCCTTGGGTTTCAAGTGTTCCTTGAATCAGGTTAACGGAGGGCCAAAGCAGAAGCCTACAAAGTTCAAAAGTGTGGATAAATGAAAAGAGCATAAAATAAATCTTGATTCTTTGTTTTAATGAAGTATCACTATTTAGTGATTTGAGAAGAATAACACATATGATACTTCACATGTAAATGATATTACTTTGACGAACAGTGAGACCTACTCTAAGAGCCCGTTTGTTACCATTGATAACAAGGGATATTGAAACCTATCCCTCAATTTCCTTTGTTTGTTATTATTGATTTAGTCGGCTCATTAAAACATGAGGGGCCACAGTCCCATTTCCCATTTTAGGTGGATTTTCCATACCACCTCCCATGTGGTATTTGTAATACCAAGAAATATCCCTTCAAATCTCATACCACCAGATTGAAAATAACCATAGAATTGAGAGATATTAATCATACAGAATGCAGAAATTATAACCAAGAAAGTTCAATCCTTACATCCTTTATGTGGTTTCCCTTCGTATCCCAGGATTGGCCTCGGCCTTCTGCTCGATAAAAATGACAACCAGCACAATGACGTAGAGACAGCAAGTCGAGGATATATGCAACTGAATGTGGAGAACACTCGGGCAAAAGCTGAAAAAAGATTAGAAAAGACATCATGAACCCAAAAAATGAAATGCAAAAATATAAATATTGCAACATTTTCTTCTATAACAAAATTCTAATCGGTTGTTCCTTTTTATGCATTTCTTTGTGTATGAACCTCAAGCTTTACTGACAGTGATTGAGAAACTTTGAAAGGGTTCCTATTGGCTAAAGTTATGGCCTAAATTAAGGCTTAGTCAACACCAGATGAACAATAGTTGAGACAAAATCTGTAATGATGAGGTTTCACGGAATTAAATCTTGATCTAACACATACCTTAATGTGAAGAATTCCATACTCCGTCTCTAACCCAACAATGCCCTTCAAGGAGAGAAAACGAGATCATTGTTACTCAAAAGAAAACGAGATCATTGTTACTCAAAATAACCCAACAAACTCGATAAAAGATTATCTAATGAAATTAAAAGTAGTAGCTATTGCAAGCATGGAGCAATTATCAAAATCAATAGTATGAAAATATAGCAAACAGAAAACGAGATCATTCTCCGACCCACATAATAACAAACCTCCTAATTAGGTGTAATAACTAATAGGCAATAATATCCAAAAACTAATCAATGAAATTGAATGGTGATAAGTACCTCTCCTCTCCCAAAAACAGTGCCTGATGTCCACATGATTTTATTTCCCGTGTCCTGCTTATCGGGAGCCAACACATCCTTCTGTTTTTTCAACCAACACTAAAAAACACAAAAGGAGCTTAATCAGTAATCACATAGTTACACATACAAGATTGAATTCATAATCTTAAATGGTAACAAGCACTAGCCCTGCATTTCATAATCAGGTCACTCATTTTTCTTCAACAGCATTTCAGAGACCTTAGTAAGAAACAAATTATTAAAACTCTCGAATATCATTTAAGATGAAATAAGCAACACTCATTCAAGATTACAACCTATCTACCAAATGGCTCTTATTTCCTACAAATGATCCAAAAGATAGTTTGTCAAATCTTTTGGATAATTTGTGGGGCATAATTTAACAAATCTTTTTGTCACAGCAAGATAGTTTGTCAACGGAATGCAATGTACATGATTCAATCCATCTTACATCTCGCAAACTCAATCGAAAAAACAAGAATCAAAAGATAAATGATTTCCCAAACAACTAACCTCACCAAATTTCTCCCCACAAGCCTCCTTATTCCCACAAAAGACCCATGAATCACAAAAGACACGGCCCCTGGTTGCCCGTGCACATATCCTTACAAGCTTTGCAACATTCTTCAGACGAATTCAACTTGAAATCACTACCCCATTTCACAGCATCACCCCACAGCTCCAAATTCTCGATCCCTTTACAACAACCCGATTCCAATCGAATTTCCACCATTACTTTCAGAGCTCCCAACAACATCATGCCCAATCTTTGAACTAGTAGATGATAGCAAAGATGGGGAAGATGATGGTTTGAATACAGATGGACATGAAAATGTAAACCACGGTGAAAGACAACAAACCCATCAATAACAGAATCATAGTGCCCCATCTCGAGGGTTCCAATTCACTTCCCCTCCTACCCATTTTATGAAGAAAAAAATTCAAATTTCTTGATGTAAATTGAACAAGTGGCCAAACCCCCAAAAACCCAGAAATGATTTCTTGTATGTTGACCTTTCAATCAAATTGTTGCATGAGATGAGTGATATCTGTACCAATTTTAATGACGAAAAAAACAGCAGATTGTCCAATAAATGGAGTAATTAATTGAACACGAAAGAATTACTTGAAGAGATGAAATCGGGTGATGGTGGGGCTTTGATTTTGTTCTCCGACGGCATGGCGTGGCGTGGCGTGGCGTGGGGGTGGCAAGAGTTGACTAGCACTTGTTTCCGATGGCGCTTTATTATTTTCTTTTTATTCTTCTAAACAAAATTGGAGTATAAATTATGGAGTATATTTATTAGGAGTATATCTGAATTCTGTAATATGGTAATGTGATCCCTAAACTCACTTTTTGTCTTTTTCTTTAAGGGAGGCGTTTTCATACAGAAATTAATTAATAAGGATTACTGTCTTCATATTAAGCTTTTCATACAGGGTTTTAATTTAAATATAAGGATTAATATTCGTGAATTATTTGATCACAATATTTTTGGATAATGACTGTTATTCCAAAAGAAATTATACAAGAAACTTGTCATAAAAAAGTTTAATTGTTAATGGGTGATCTCAATAAGATCCAAAGTCAAGACCAAGACACTTTTTGGACAGTATATAGATGACCCATTAAAAAAAAACGAGTCACATCTATTAGTCAAGACATTATTGTGTCGCAAATATTATAAGATCATTTGAACATCCGGTTCTCAAATGGGGGAAATTACGGTTTGAGACCGTGAAAATGAAGAATTTGGCGAAATGAAGATATATTTATGTAGAAACATGCAATTAATTAATATAGAACCACACAACTAAAAAAATAAAGATTCATGTAACTAGCTAATACAAAAATATCAACTATATAACACAAAATCATGCAATTAGCTATCTTTGAACTATGCAACTAAAAAAAATATGGAAACGCACATCTAGCTAATAAAAAACGTTAAAACTATATAACACAGAAACATGCTACTAGCTAACACAAAAACGTAAAATTATAAAACACATAAACATACAACTAGCTAATACTGAACCGTGCAACTAGAAAATCTAAAAACATGCAATTAGCTAATACATATCCATACTACTATATAACATAAAAAACATGCAATTTAGCTAATATTGTCTTCGTCTGTTAAAAAAATATAAACATACAACTAGAATTTATAAAAACATGAAATTGCACGTTCAATAATATGATATAACATGTTTATTTGATAGAAAGTTGCATGAGTACATTATAAGAAAGTTGCATATTCTAGTGATAAAAAGTTGCATGTTCAATCATTTCTTCATACACCTCTCTGTATCTATCTACCTATCTACCTACCTATATGTGAAGGTCTCAATCGGCCTCCAATGGCTCTAGGGGTGGTTGAGCAATTGAAATTTTCGATCCACGTTTTTTTGCCTCAAAAATCGTTAAAAGTCCGCTTCTCGTATGCGGCATACGAGAAAAACGTGATACATCATACACTACCTTTATTCGTCGAATATTCCGGTGGTGCGCGGCTTCATGGAGGTGGAGGTTGCCGCATTGGAGTCAACGTTTGGATTCACGTTCCCGTCGGATCTCCGGTCGATTTTCTTTGAATGCCTTGCCATGGGGCTGGGGTTTCCGAATTGGCAATCGTCGTCTGAAATTGCTGAAACACAATTGACAGAGGGTGGTGAGGAAGACGATTTCTTCACTTGGAATGAAGGAAAACGACGAAAAACGAAGAGCTTTGAAGATATAAAAGAGAGAAACGTGAAGAAGGAGCACACGATTTTCAAAACAAAAATGTATTAAAAAAAATCTGAAAATAGTATTTTATATGTGACCCGAATTCAGTGCTTGGATAGGGTCAGATGCACGGATCCAGTTGCATTTGAGACCTATCCAAAAAGTATATTAATAATAATATCATAATAACTTCTCATAAAAATTTAAAGATTTGA
Source organism: Stenogyne calaminthoides (assembly GCA_037126765.1). Lineage (NCBI taxonomy): Eukaryota > Viridiplantae > Streptophyta > Magnoliopsida > Lamiales > Lamiaceae > Stenogyne > Stenogyne calaminthoides. The sequence goes on from JBBCBC010000011.1 coordinate 33,041,178, forward strand.
GATGTTCTCTTTTTCTTTCTATTGAGAAAACTAGAACCAAACTATTAGAACACAGTTACTTATTCACTATGAAACAACATAATCATTTCATATTCAACCGCAATCTAAATGGTTGAAATATTCATGAAATAACAATAATTAGGCCTAGTGCATTAAAGAAAACTTATAACTTACCAAATTATTTAGCTCGCATACAGTCACCCTAACATGGTATAGACCCTTTAGTTTTGGGGGTGTAACTCGAGTCAAACATATACTAACATTTTCCAAAAAAGAAGAAGTTATTTTTATGTTGCAATTGTTAAAAAATTGGCCAAACAAAATGAAAATTCAACAAGACAAAAATGAAGTTAAGATTACATCATTTTTCTATGTTACTTCAAGTTATAAAATCTTTACAACATTAGGTTCCCATTACTACATATACCTTCACCGTCCCTCGACCCCCGCTTTCGTCATCAACTGTCATCAACTGTTTCATCGGGTCGAGTCCTTGAGCGAGGCGCTAGGTATTCAGCAAGACTTTGCTGAGAGATTGATGATACTGAAGCTTCACCAGACACTTTAGCTTTTTTCATGCTAATAGATTTCGACAGCCATGATTTATCAGAATCACGGGCTCGAGTATCCTTCCAAACAACTGGTGTTAACATCTCCCATGGATCTTCCACCATTTCCTTACTGTAAAACATATAAGGCCGTTGCTCAGCTGAGGCGGGCTCATGTGAACCAGATCCTCCTACCACCAAATCCTGAAACGGGGACTTTGGCTATTACCAGGTGATCCTCTGCTTCTTCCAGAATTGAACCTCTGACCTCTCCCTTGCCCATAACTAGCATAAGGAGGATTCCCTTGCCCATAATTAACATAAGGAGGATTTCCTTGGCCATAATTAACATAAGGAGGATTTCCAGGGTTGCTTAAATTGGAGGGTGGGTTGTTGTAGTTAAAGGCACCCCTTGGTCCACCCCAACTACTTGGAGGATTCCCTTGTTGGGGTCTAAACGGAGGGTAACTGCTTGCATTTGGCTTCCAACAGGACTCCGATTGACGTGGGTCATCGGGGCTTGGAATATCCTTGGACCAGGAGACTCGCCACCTGGAATGTGATATACGTGGGCCGGGGGGCTCATACCTTGATACACAGGTCCTGTTAAAAAAGAAATTTTGTTTTAGTTAACAATGAAATGGCTTAAAAATACACCATAAATAATACAAGCCCAGTAAATTTGCATGTTTTATCGAGGCCAAAAAAAAAAGGAACAAAATTAGCTAATTTGTTTGGCTCACAGAAAACAAAAATATATATGTATTTAAAAACAGAAAATGGTTATTGGTGGAATCAAACAGGAAAAATTAAATGAAGTGAACATAAGTCGAATTACTCTGAGGTGTGTTGTAATGCTCTTGCAAGAAGGAGGGTTGCTGTTATCCTCCTATTTCCAGAGTATGCTGCCATAGGATCCGTGTAAAAATCAAATTTAGGAGCACAATGAGTAGGAGCAGGAGAGGAGCTTTCAATCAAGGGGTTGGAAAGGCGGTTAGATGACAACCCTGTACTAGAGTCAGCACCAGCTCCTGCTTGGGAAGCTTCCATTCGCATTGCCATCAGCCTCTCCTTTCTTTTCTCAGACTCCTCCATTATTCCTTGATGCTTTCACACAGTTCAGAATCAGCTTCTGCCAAAGTTTTTAACTTTTCTGTCAGCATTTGAGGAGTATTTTTCATATGACCCATCAATGAAAAATAATGGAGCGCAATCACTTAAAATGACAGAATTTTAAATATTAACTTTACAAAGTAATTTATGTAATTATTCGTAGCATTTAACAATACTGATCATTGTGATCCTAAAATCTAGTCATTACATATTAAAGCAATGATAGTAATACAAGCATATCTGATATGATGGTTTTAGATATTATGTGTCTTCCCTAGTACTAAAATATTGCTTCAAATTTTCAATATTGACATCATTAAAACTTGTATATGTCAGCATAATATAGTGACAGCATAATCTACACGTGATCGTTCAGGTTATGCTTAAGTCGAGACAGAAGGGTTGAAACGAAGATCTAATTCACATCATTACATGAGAACCTGAACATCATCAAAAACGCAGGTGGGAAGAGCAACAAAATCCAAGCTATCCAGAGGCAAAAAGTTTTTGAAATCCGTCAGCCCAAGGATCGAATATCTGAAGTATGCATCTAATTAATGAAAGAAAATTTTTTGAAAGTTGAAAACAGGAGGAAATCTGCATCCATAGAGTCATAATTTAAGATTCAAAAAGAATAAATAAAGCCACACGAGTTACTGAATATGACCATATTCTATATTGGACAGGGTTTTACCAGCTTCATTACTACATTTTATATGATGGAATACATCATCCAAGAGCTCCAACTACAAAGATTACTGGAGTAAGGTGAAAAGGTATAAGCTAACAGGATCCCAACATTTATGCTAGTCGTACGTGACTGATTTGGTTATCTCACCTTAAGTTGAGACACAAGGGTTGAAACTAAGATCTAATGCACATCATTAAATGAAAGGAGACATGGCAGGTCGGAGGGTAAAAAATACAAGATTCTTTTGATCAGATATCAATTATCCAGAGAAAAAGGATTTCAAATCCAGAGCTGAGCATCTAATTGAAAAAAAATGTTTGAAAGGTGAAAAATATGAAGAAATCTTTTTTTCGTTAAAAAATAATTCAAGATTAACAAGAATCAATCAAGCCATCTAATTTTACCGCGCTTTGTTGGAACTTTATATCAATTTGGTTTTAACAACAGAGGACTGAAGTTCTGAGACAGTAGGCAACCGTTCTGGAGCACAAATGCACAAACCACATGATCACTGTACAGTCACATCCAATAATTCCTTATTGTAATCTATACTTGTAACAAATTACTATTCTGTTTACAATCATCACTCTCTTTTGAGAACAGTCAAGATTCATCAAATAACAGCCCAGTGTGCCTATCTCGAAAAAAAGAACATGAGAAATCGAATAAATCAAAACCAGTTCAATTTGAAAAGAAGCCGAGAAATCTTACTGTTCAGGTTAATGGAGTAATAAATGAAATGGATTATCTATATTAACAGAAAAACGAAACTCAGATTACGCAAACAGCAAACAGATTATGAATTAAATAAGACAATGTGAGAAAAGAGACGAACTATTTCAGTATCAGAAATTTGCTGAGTGAATTGGAAAGAAAAATCATAAACCCTAAGCGTTGAAATGTTACCTGGAATCAAGGAGCCCAAGAACCGGTGGATATCAGTGGTGCAGGTCGGAGCAAATTGGGTCTAGGTTTGAACCTATTTGTGAAAGAGGAGGAGAATTTCAGCAGGAACTACAGATTGGTTCTTGGAATGCAACAACTGGTGACGAATGATAATTTCCAGTTGGCCTAGGTTATTAGCACCCCATTTTAGTAACGACACCACCAATTTCCTTTTTTTTACCTTACTAACTTGCGAAAGTACAATACTGCCCTTTATCAATTAATTAAAAGCTAATGTATCAAACACTGATTTATACACCGCAGAGTTGCAGCCGAGTTGAACTGAGTTGCCGGCGAGATGCAGTCCAGTCGAACTGAGTTGCTGCATCAGTTTTTTTTTTTTTTTTTTCAAAAAATAAATTGAGAAACATCATAAAGATTCGAAAAAAAAACACCACTGATTTCTGGAAAAGTTGCAAGGTTAGAATAAAGACAAAACGTTGTGTCAAAATATTCGACAGAAATACACAAAAAATCGGCAAAAAATAAAATAAAAAATCGCAAGAAACAACAAATTTAGAATATGGTTCTTCGAATAGAGATCTATATTGTTCTGTAATAATCAATAATTTGTACAAATCATAACAAATGAGATCTTGAGCCTTGTAATATTCCATAACTTGTAAATGTTTTACGAATGTGGGATTAGGTATTGGGGTATGTGACAGTCCTGACTCCTGAGAGAGAAAGTTGTGGAGGGTGGGGAGTGGGGCTGGGGCTGTGGCCTGTGTGAGGTATCAAATTTTCAAAAAAAAAAAAAAAAAACCTGTGAAGGTGGCGGCGGCGAAGGAGGCTGGTCGCGACGGGCGGCGCTGCGTGGTCCGGGCACGGTGGTGGGCGTGGTAGATGGGATGTAGGCTGTACAAATATTGAAAAACTGAGAAGACGTGAAGAACGCATTTATTTGCTTAGGGATAAAATTGGTATAATAAATAGGTGTACTAATAATTTTGTAGGTATATTAATCTAATCGGTGTATTTATTAATTATGGGGTGTCAATAACAAATTCCCCAAATTTTCTGTTTGTTCAAAATGGGCCGAATGAAGCCCATGATATGGTGCGAGGCCCATATATATTTGGGCTCACAATTGGGCCAATGGAGTTGAATTTCTGATCATCGGCGGAAGCCCACAATCTGAACAAGAATGAGATTGCAACAGGTGTATAAAAAAAAGGCTTTACTCACACCTGCCTTTTAGTAAATACACCATTTGGATTAATACACCATTCATATGTTGAATACACTCCCTCTAATTTTCTCAAAATACTCTAATTTATATTTCCTTATACACTCCTCTTAATTTTTCACATGTAAAATTTGGGAAAAAAATTCGAATTATGCACATGAATTCAGAAAATTTTCTAACTTATTATAAAAATTCTAAAAAATATTTTAACAAGATGGGATCAATATATCACATGTAAACCGATGGAAAAACTTTAGTTTTTGAAGTTAATACAATAGTTAGGAAATATTTTTTGAATAACATGAAAAAATTAGAAAAAATATTTCCAATCGAATGATCATTTTTTCACATGTAAAATTTAGGGAAAAAAGTTCGAATTATGTACATGAATTCGATAAATTCTCTCGAATTTACTATAAAAGTTGGAAATTATTTTCCGAACAATGTCATCAATATTTCACATGTAAATCAATGAAATCATATAGTTTTGACATTTTATATGTCTATTTTTTTTAAAAAAATAACAAAAATGTGTAGGTGTGAGTAACCTGAGCCTAAAAAAAGCAAGAAAATATTGTTCTAAGGTTCAGTGAGTGTGATTGAAATCTTTAATTAAAATTTCGTTTCCGCATGTAACTTGTGGATATTTTTCAAGTAGCCCAATTGAAATACACATGCTGGATACAGAAAAAGATGTAATGTAACATGATCAAAATATGTAAAGTGAAGGAGTGTTTTTACCCTGGCTAAAAAATGGATTTTTTTTTTACGATAAATTACTTTTTTTAATTTGTAGTCTTGACAATCCCTCAATATGCTAATAAAGAGTTTTATTATATTAATGTTTTATTTTTTTATTGATTTATAATTAATATGTGATATTTATGTGACGATTTAATATGTAGTTTAACAAAAAAAATTGCAATAACTAAAATTTGAACTTGCACCCCTTAAAAAAATAATATTTATGTTACTTACCAACTAAGTCAATCTATAAACTTTTAAATATCTTCAATATTTTTATTATTGACCATTATCTTTTATTGTACTAATCTTTATTAACATTTTATCAAATATCGATTTTTTAAACATCTTTCAAGCCACTAATATAAATTTTTTATTGCTTATGTGTCACATTATCGTGCATTTTTTATTATGCGTCATCTAATTAAGACGCGAGAATTATGCGAAAAGTAAATAATGATTTTAGTTTATAAACATGATGACATGTCACAATATAATTAATTTCTAATTATTTAGGTATTTAAAGTATGTGTAAATGTTATAAAAAGTGTAATGAATATTTATTAATTTGTCTTTTATTTATTTAAATTTACAATATTATTCATTTATCTTTCTTAATTAATTTTTATTTGACTTAATTTAATTTAAGTAAAATATTCAATCTAAATGTATTTTATATTAATTATATTTAATTATTAATTCTTAATCATTAACTTTATTTTATAATTTCTCTTATGTGTATCTTAATATATTTTATATAATAAAAATTATTTTTGTATTATGATTCATTCACTTTTAATTTTTTTTATTATTACGTATTAATTAATATATTATTTTTTTTTAAAAATGTTTTATTTTATTCCTTTTAAATTTTTTTAATCGATTTATTTAGTTTTGATTTGCAGGTTTCAACTTCATATTAAAATAGATAAATAATATTAGACATAATAATTTTATTTCAAGGTTCAAGTAAATTTACTAATATACATTTTAAATAATTACTAATTCATGTTTGGTGCATTTATGTATATATTTATATTTTTAATTATTAAATATGTTATTTATTGGGAATGTTGTATTTTAATTAAAAAACGCTGGCACTAAATTAATTTTTAATAAATAAATAAATTCAAAATTCGGGTTAATACATATTAGCTGTCGTGACTCGTGATATTTATTTTGGCAATAACTTGATTTTCTATTTCGTCTATTCCTTAATTTTCAAGATTTCATAATCTGAAGTACGAATTTTCGTCCACCTAATAATTATTATAATTTTGAAAAACTCCCTCTCTTCTATCTGTGCGTGGCATTCATGTACATTCATTAAAAAAGAAGAATTGAAATGTGACAAACAAAATATCATTCAAAATGAGAAAGAATATGCTACACAAGACATTATTGTAGCTTTAGTTCATGCAACATTTTGTCCATGTTTAGAGTTTTTCAGAATTTGTGTGATTTTCTTTTTAATAAGTGAATCTATACGATCTACAGTCGCTATTTTCGAAAACATGCACCAAAGCGAAGCGGCTCGGATTCTTTTTATTTTACGTCGTGTTTAAATACGGTGTTTATGCCCTCACATTTGCTTGCGTGTCCATTCCGGTCCCTCCGTTTCCCCTATCCGAAGTGGTTCATGGTTCACCCGTCCCGAATAGGCCATGATTTAAGGTTTATTATTTAGTGTTTAGGTGTAGATGATTCACTCGGCCCATAAACACGTAAGACAAATTCAAGGCATTTAAACAACATATGAAACATGTTTGTGAAACAGGAAACAAATGGCTTGCTAAGTATCGGAATACAATCTTCGTGCAACACAAAAGAGATGAACAATTAACACTAAGCACGTTTTGTACTGCATAATAAAACTATAAAAAAATTATTGTACGTTAAAAAAATTTGAGTTTTAAATAGTGGGGATTATTGCCTACATTGTGCCTGTGAAATTTTAAAATTTAATAGACACAACTATTTACTGACCGCACTGTCGAGTGCGACAAAAATAAATACCATAATCTACCTTACTAACTCGTAGTAATGACAAGTAAGGGGTCGATCCACAGAAAATGTAGAATAATTATTATGCTAATTGTATGAATTTATGAAGGCAACACGTAACACAAAAGGGGGGTTTGGATTGAAATTCTATAATTAAAACTTAAAAACAATAAATCTAATTAGGAAATTCAATAAATAAAAAGACATTCCAATTCACAGTTCATTCATCTATCGACTTTAATGTTGTTAACTGACAGCGACGTTTACTCTATTTATCTCTAGGATTAATGTCCCTCAGTAGTCAACAAGCTCCGACTACCAGTTATTATCCCTTAATTATACTCAATTGAAACAATTTCTCAAACGATTCTTTTTAAGCCAACAATATAGATATCTTATCTAAATTTATTAGGTCAAAATTATTGAACTCTAGGATAAATGACAAACAAATTCGAATACGTAAGCTCGATTCGAAAAGAACCCGATTTAAATCACCCTAGCAAAATATTAGTTGCTACCAATTCCATAAATCTAAATAATTACGGATTCTAAATTTATGAATTAATGAGACATACAAAAAATTATCTAACCCAGGTGATCAATCCAAATTAAATACTCAAGTATGTTGAAAGTTAAAATAGATAAAATAAATAATCCCAAGATAAATATTGTAAACGTCTCAAATCAACTAACAGTCATTAAAATACGAGTTTAGAAATCCTTGTGGTGAAATAAAAATACTAACTAAACATGGTTGTCAGAATTTCTCCTAAGCAGCTGCTGGTGTCGCGTCGATGCCTCCTCTCTCAAAGTTGGCGTGAATAAATTTTATGTACATTTGTGATTTTCGAAACAAACAAATTATTTACACAAATAATTTTTAGACAATTTATATTTTTATAAAAATTATATTTTTAATTTAGAAATGATCTACAAACAAATTAACAAATTAACATTATAAATTACATTTTTTGTAGACAAATTGTTTGTTAGTAATTTAAGGAATGAAAATGTCTATATGATAAAAAAAAACGAAAGAAAATGGGTAATCCTAACTATTTAAGGAGATAAATATTTTTAAGGAAACTTTTAGACATTAAAAAATTAGGAAAAAAAACTTTTCAATTATAAAGTCATAAAAAAAAAATTACAATTAGAATGTCTTTTTATTCAAATTTCTCGCACTTTATCACGCGATTGTTTGAATCTAATTGTAATTTTTTCAAAAAAAAAATTGTCGACAATTTTCTGTAATTTTCTTGTATAGCGTGAATAGTGAATAGTGAATAGTGATGTGTGACATATATGTGGATTGAATTTGATTAGACTAAACTCTGCAGTTGGGGGACAGCCCCACCTGAAGATTAGAGATAATATGCGTGGGCCTTTTTTTTAATGATGACCATTGCCATTGGCCATTGTTTTGTTTGTTAGACAAGTGATTATATATGCTCATTTCCTTGCTCTTTCCTAACTTTATTTCCTATCTTATCATAACCTTATCTAACTACCGTGCGATTGTGACTATCTTCATTTAAGACTTTTGCAAGTAAACATCACATTTACGATATCAAAATTATTTACTTTATTTCACTTAGCTTTATTACGATTACGAACCTTTTGATTATTGGGTTAATCATACGTAATTGATTGCTGATTTTTTAAAAAATCGTACGTTTTTTATTTTATTTTTTTAACAGTTAGACCAATTTCATCACACCCTGACCAAAAAAAAAAAAAAAGGACCAACTTGATCAGATGATGGTTAATTAAAACGACCCTTAATGAAATAGCTCTTATACTCTTATCATATTCAGATTTTAATTAAAATTATAGATTTATATGGTTAATTCATCTAAGTCTAACAAATAGCGGTAGTTGGTATTCGATTTTGTATTTGTAATATGAATGAATGACACATGAAATAATAAAATATGAAGATTTTAAATTATTTTTTGCAGCGGCCCTTTTAAATTGTTGAACAGTCGATAATGCATGGTATTAAGATTTGTGGACCAGTATTCATTTTGTATTTTGCTTAATTAAATCGTAGATCATGGGCGTTTAGTATGGGTCAGAGAGGTCCAAATAAGTAATTTGGTACACCATGTTTAGATAAAATCTACTCCCTTAATTGTATATTATTTAAAAAAAATATAAATTAAAAATGTCGTGTTTTGGAGGGAAATAGTGGCAATACTAGAAGACAATGATTGGGAAATGGTAGCCAATAGAAAAAACATGGTCACGATTACGAACGAACCTACCAAATAACACTGACACCACCACTATGAGTCACTTTGAAATTTGCCATCCGGTTGATAATTTAGGGTGTGTTTTGAAATATTTAAAATAACTTTCAGAAGAATTTATTTTTAAAGCTCTATTTTATAATTTTTGAAAATAAGTGCTTCTAAAAATTATTTTAAGTGTTTCAAAACACACCCTTAGTGACCTATCAATGGGAATTGTTTGGTCATTGGTGTGTAAGTAATTGTATGTATATATTAGAGAGAGACGGTGAGAGTGAAATATAGTGGTACGGGTTGATCCTCTCACTTGATTTTTTTCTATGCTAGCATTGTTCAATAGTTTTTTTAGTATATTATACCACATGCTTAACGTATTGTACAATATGTTAAAATATTATTCGACAAGCATGTAGTACAATATGTTAAAGCATTGTTGAATAATGTTCATGTGGTACAACATGTTAAAACACTATTGAACAGTGTTCTACAGTATAGCATAGAAATAACCCTCTCACTTGAACAATAAGTTAACCTATTGTAGTTGTTTGAGTGGTATGAAAATCAACTATTTAAATTGAGAAAAAAAGTTTTTTTATCTTATAATTTATTTACTGTTTATATTTTGTCCCAAAAAAATTAAGTATTTCACTGTTTAATTTTGGTGTCATAATTAAATTAATTGTTTGATTTTGGTTCATTTTTTGCTGAAAAATCGTAAACAACATCTTTTTCGGTCACACACAAGTCAGATCCCGATAAAATTTAGTTATTTTTAAATTCGTAAGATTTTAAATTTTAATTTAATTTATTAAGTTATTTACACATGTGTAATTTAATTGAATAAAAATCTAAAAAAAAAAAGATAGTTAGTTTCCACGCAAGCGAGAGGATTAGAAACCCCCCAAAATTTACCTGCACGTAATTTGTGTGTAATCGAAACGACCTTTTCCCCATTTTTATTTTTATGAAAATCGGATCAAAATCGAATAATCAATTTAATTATAAGATCAAAATTGAACGGTTAAATTTCTTGGGACTGAAAATGGACAGTAGATAAATTATTAGAATAAAAAAAACTTTTCTCCTCATTTAAATTAGAGTTTTTTAAATTGAGAATAATAAATAACTTCAAGATTATCTTATATAAATTTTAAATAAACGATTAAATTTAAGTTGTATTACTATTATTTAGAATGGAAAATATACTTTATTTTTTTTAAATTTTAAGTTTAATTTAAAAGAAGTACAAGACATGATATTTTTACTTGCAAGAGCAGTAATACACGAGTTGGATTGACTAGTATGAAATAATTTATCTTCATTATTCATGTTCTACTTATCTAAAGTGAGTGAATCATTTTGATATAGTAACTTCGTTTTCTAGATATTTAATTTGACGCAAAAACTTGTATGCAATATTGCATACTGCTTATATGTCAATAATTGAGGTTCATTGGATTTTTTTTTTTCGCAGGCTTTGGAAAGCTTGGGTTGGGAAGCTTTTACTCCCTCGCGTCATGCTTGCCGTACGATTTCTTGATTTGATTTTCACAATCTTTTCTTTTTGAGTTCTTCCTTCTCATCTCTTCTCATGTTCTTCTTTTCTTTTTTTTCACTTCCATATTCTTCTCAATTTCACAACTGTAATTTTAGACCGATAATTTTTTCACGTTTTTGACCGATTTTGTTCATGTAGTAACACTCTTTTTGCTCATAGGGTAACACTCTTTGTTCATGTAGTAACACATCAAGTTATTATGTAAAACTCAACCCACCGCATACCGCCCACCTCGCTGGGCGCCCGACGCCTTGACCCTTGAAATTTAGGCAACTTTTTGCCTTATTTATGTTGTATTAAGACATAACATTTAGTGTGCAATATTTGTATAAGACTTTCTCTTAATTTGAATATCAAATTAACGTTTATATAAATATGGAATGAGAATGAGATCACTTATTTCATAATTGGTGTTCTACTTTGTATTCAATAATATAGATGAATGACACGTGTAAAAATAAAAAAATATTTAACTGACCATCATATTTTGGGTTCACGTGTTAAAAATTCAATAGAATGAAACACTAATGCAATACGAAAAGTGAAACAGGAGAATCAAATCGAATTATAATTGGTTCGATTGGACCAAAGCCACTTTGAAGTGACGAAAATGGAAAGTTAAATTAAAGGCTTTTTAAATTAAATTTCGTTTTCTCTGAGGTAGGGTTTTTGGGACTTAGCTATTAATAGGTTTTATTGCATTGCGAGTTTTTTTTTTAAATTTCCATCGCACTTTCTGTCAAAGTTGAAAAAGAAACATGAAGTGTACAGTATTTGTAAGTACCATTTTGTCTAATTGTTTTTTAGTATTTTCATAACCTCCAATAATAATACATATATAATTTACACATATTTGTCTGAGTGAGATTTTTTTTTCTGACACGTAATGTAACAACTCATTTGTATAAAGTGATTATTCACTCTTTCAAGTATTTATATATAGCAAAATAAGATTATATTTTTTTTAAACTATAGACAATTTTTGTGGAATTCAGAATAGTAACATGAGTTTTTATAGAACCCCCAACTACCCAACTTTAAATAACGCAGAGATTAATTATATTAAATAGAGTTTTATAAGAAATCCAAAATTTATATATGCATCCAAATTTTGCAGTTCAAATTAAATTTACAATAATACAACATCGTTGTCGATAAAAATAAGACAACTCTGATGAACATGAAATCACTTGCATCATAAACACATGTTAGAATAGTTCCAAGAGTCCCTACTTAGATCCAGCTCTAATTGTAAAAGTAGGAAATAAATCATTCTTCCAAATTTCATATCAAAACTCAATGTTTAAGGTTTTTTTTTTTTTTTTTTTTAATCAGGAAAAAAAGAGATTCATTATAAAAAATTGAAGAATAAGAGGTGCTCCAACTCGTATAAATCAAAGTTTCAAACACAAGATAAAAATACAAATACCCTGCTACGGAACATTAACGACTCTATATCTATGCTCCTAATTTAGGATCTTTCAACCAATTTCCAAAACAATAATTCCTATCTAAGATGTTCTTTCAACCACGATCATACCTTGACTTTAATTTCTTGTACAACTTTGGGGATGTTTGGAATTATTTTATTGAAAATTCGATCGTTTCTTGTCTTTCAAATTGTACAAACGATACACTTCCATAGAGAGACTGATTTTCTCCATTTCAAATCCGAATCAATAGTATAAATAAAAGCGTCTCAATTCAAGCTCTTTTATATAAAAGCGTCTCAATTCAAGCTCTTTTTGTTTTCTTAATAAAGTTTGATTTAATATTTTGAGGCACACATGCTTGAGACTGTCTCACGGTAAGACGGATCATAATTTAGTCATTAACACTTTAACACTTTTAAAAGGATGAATGTTGATTTATGATAGGTCCCCATCTCGTACATGAGACCGTCTCATACAAGTTTTTGTCTCAATTCGTGATCAAAGAAATAATTACTTTTCAAATTAAAATAACGCAATATGGTAAAAAAAAAATAATTATAAGAAAGATGTGCAACACTTTTTATTGTTATGATTGAAAAAAGAAATCGTCGGGTCTTGAATTGAGATAAAAAAAAAAAACTTAAATTGATAAAAAAAATCTCAATTAAAATATTTATAAAGTAAAAACTTATACTGAGACTGGCACTTATATGAAATTCTTCCTTCACTATTCTTATTTACATTTTTCGTATTTGTTTGGTACTCCCTCCACCGATCTTGTTTACACTATTTCCGTTTTTAGGCCCCAATTTTATTTACACATTTTCTTAAATGAAAAATACCACTTTTTATACTTAATCATTTTATCACATAAAATACTAATAAACAACTCTTTCTACCCTCAATATTTTATCACTTTATCACTTTATCACATAAAATACTAATAAATAACTCTTTTTACCCCAACACTTTATCACTTTTTCTTAAACTTCGAACACACAGTAATTGTGTAAACAAGATCGGGACGGAGGGAGTACTATTACATTTCAATAAAATTAGATATCTTCGACCAGTGTTTTCAAAAACCGGTTGAACCACCCGGTTGAACCGGTCGAACCGTGAACCGCTCATGTCGCCGGTCCAATTACTCCTTAAAAACAGTTAATTGATTTTATTATTTTTATTATTTATTAAATCACTTTTTTTATTTTTTTTTATTTTTTCTAAACCTCTCTATATAATGTTATTGTTTTTTATCTCAATATCATTTTCTCTCAAATAAATTCATTCACAAGTCATTAATTTCATTTAATCTCTTTATCGTGCGTCACATATTGTGTGGAATTAATCCACAACGCATCATCATCTCGGGTCTCCAAACTCTATTGTATTTATTTTAATATAAGATTTATAAGTTATAAATTAGTATAATTTTAATATTTTATGAATAAATATTTATTTTTTAATGTAACATACAAAATATAAAAGAAATATGCATAAATCAATTTAACGGTTGAACTGTTGGTTCAATACGTCCCAATTAAGGATTGGACCGGCAACCCGATGCCTAGACCGGTTTGATCACCTGGTTCGTTATGAAAACCTTGTCTTCGACCACAATTAATACATTTAGTTGGTAAATCATGTCTGATACGAAAAGAAATTTACGAAAAACTAATTTTGACATTTAAATATTAAGAATAAAAGTTACTACCTCCGTCCCAGATCAGTTTTCACAGTTGACTTTTATACACGTTTTTTGCAAACAAATTTTGTATTAGTAATTGAAATGATAAAGTGACTTTTAAGGAGATGCATGATAGATAAGGTGCTCATCTATCATACCCCTCCTTAAAAATCACTTTATCATTTCAATTACTAATATTAAAACTATTCCGAAAAAACGTGTAAGAAAGTTTCAACCGCAAATTTGATTGGAGAGGAATATATTTTAATTTTAGTAGCGGCAATATTTTTTTTTTCACAAATCCTAAGTGAATTGATAATAATTACATACATTATCTTAATTAGACGTGGATCTGATTGAAACACATAAATTATGAAGGTGCTCATTATGCATTTCACAAATCGAAAGTTATGTATTTTGGCTAGAGGCGGTCCTGACGATGGGGTAGTCCTTGAAAAAACCGATGTGACCAACTCTTCTAAGAGTAACAAGCACATCTAGCAATGCCTAAGACAACACCCATAGGTACATATTCCCAGGGTCGGCCCTTGGGGGGTGGGGGCGGTGCAGGGTGCCGCCGCACAGATCCCTTTCCGACGAGGGCCCATTATTTTTTTCTTTATATATATGATATTCATGAGTTACCCGTGTGGATTGACCCTTTTAGCCGTAATGCCGATAAATAGACGCAGACGTTTGTGGGCATTTAGCTTTTTTTTCAGATTAACTCATGACTATTAAATTTTCAAGAAAATGACTATATACATGTTAGTAAAAGTCCCAACATGATACTATTGGCATATCAATTACGATCTTGTTTTGTATGGTATCAAAAAAATAAATAAATATATATATATATATATATATATATATATATATATATATATATTTATATGCGTTATAATTTAAAAAATCGATGATTGTTTCGCATGTGATGGGTAGCTTAGTTGGTGATAAGCGCATTTAAGAACCATTTGTGGCCTGAGGTCAGGAGATTGAGTCTCTAGTTTTGCGAATTCTTTTTATATTTTCAATAAAAAATTTCCCCTTATATTTTTATTTCAAATTTTTACAAAATCTTTATATTTTCAATAAAAAATTTCCCCTTATATTTTTATTTCAAATCTTTATATTTTATTCAATCCTTTTTTTTCCTTATATTTTCCTTTCTTACTATTTTTTAAATTACATGTTTTTCCTCATATATTTTTTCAATACACGGTCATATATTTTTCAATCTTTCTTTTTTTTTTTAATATTTTCTTTCTTATTTTTTTAAAATGAAATCTATACCCAATTTTTTTTGTTGAATTTATCAAATTAAATCTATACACAATCTTCATAAAAAATCACGTCGTCCCTTTCTTCTTCTTCTTCTTCTTCTTCTTCTTCTTCTTCACTTCTTTTAATTTTTTCTCTCTTAAAAGTTAAAATTAATCTTATACATAAGGTTGTAATATAGAGGCACGTAAATACGTAATACATGCACAGAGAATTAAACAGTACACCAACAACAAACATATAATTGCATAATTAATTACA